>OY744475.1:179981740-180519240 GCA_963556175.1 Tipula confusa
TTTAGAGTTTTCAATTTAGACGATTGTCAAAAAATTTGGTAACAATTCACTGAAATTATGAATCATTTCTAAAGTAATCTAGTCATGAGAATTTTGCTGAGTGATTGTTTATAAATGTATACGAATATAATATAGTTTTGCGGGTGATGATTTTTCAAAAATGTAATTTAGAACACAAATAGGAAAATTATTATATTATTATATCATATAATTTATCTTTTCGAAGAATTAGTGGACAAAGTAAAATTCGCGATCCGGGAACATGCAGGAATGTTACCACATATCAAAGCACTTCTAATTCCTTCAAATAAATTATTATTAAATCTCATCCCTATTGGAATTTGAACAGTCCTTTTAATTTTACAAATGCCTGTTGCTCTCAGAATCTATTGGAATTTACAGGTAGATATATTTCCCCACAATCTAAAGAAAGGTGAATTTAACAATACATTGTAGCATTCTTTTATTTATTAAATAGGGAGAACATTATATAAATTGTATACACATTGATATAACATACAATAATAATAATGGACAGGTAGTTCATTATACTACATTTTTATAGTGTTCAAATAAAAGATTAGCTTTTGAAAATAAAAGTAAATAAAACTATCGAGGGGAATATACGAATGTATATTCATAAAAACCTCAAAGTTCTTTTATACCGGCGCAGTCAGCTTACAATACTAGTTATATAAAAATATTCAGTGATAAAAGTTATCATTAGTTTCATTTGTATATAGTAAATATATATATATATATATATATATATATATATATATATATATATATATATATATATATATATATATATATAACGTATTGTTGTTAATGAATAATACCGTAAGCAGATCGGCTAAAATTTCATTTACTAATTTATGATAATAAAATTATTAATTTATTATCGAAAATATCATCAATCAGCTTGTCGTGATCAATAAATGAAACGAGAGTTTGACACATGATACAAATTTATCATCTAGTAGCTCTAGCTTAATTTACTTATTTTTAGAAATTAGCTCAATAAAATTTTGTTTCATTATCATTATGCAATCCCAAAATAACTTATATCACTTATAAAGTTTTGTGTTTTACGCCGGATCAGTTAGCGTTGTGAGCTGTAAGAAATGTTTGATAATAGCCTTTTGAAATATAATAGCTTTTTTCAGTGCTGCAACACTATTTACATATTTTTACATTTCGGAACAGGAAAATACAATTAAAATCCTTTTAGTGATATTTAATTATGTAACAATTCATATTTTTACATAATTCCTGTGCTTTGGAACTAAGATATATGAGGATGTTTTAAAATTTTGTTCATGCCGTGTTGTATTCACTTACTCTTACAAATATTTTGTATAGATAATTTTTTGTCTCACTCTTTTTGGATTTGCTAACCTCTTAAATTAAAAAAGTTAGTATAAAACACCCATAAGTTACATAAATACAAGAAATAAGTTAGTCTTTCAAAGATCAACACAAATATGTGCTGTCCAAAAGGTGAAGCTATTATTTTTTTGGTATTTACACCACACACCTTAAAAAAACTATTACTATTACTTAAATGGATCAACTAAATTATTTCCAATATTATATAATGACTATAATCTATTGTTGACTAAAAAAAAGGTTGAATTTAATCTGAAGTTGTAAAAAATCAAAACAAGATAAAACTTCCGATACCACCGTTAATATTATTTAAGATCAGTGGAAGATATGAACGTGTCATCAAAACCTAATAGGGAATACTTAATTTCAATTTTGTTGGTAGTAATACAACTGCAACAACAACCCAGCCAGACATTATCACTTCACAATTGCCCGCTTGAAGTGTTAAGTGTCAGATCGAATTTACTAAGAAAGATATAATTTTAAAGTTTAAACATAATCGGATTTTTTCAGAGACAATTGATTTTTGGAGGTCGAAAACTTATTTTGAAACTTTAGCAAAACAGAATTAAAAAACTTATAAGAAGATTCAAAGAGACCAATTTTATATACTCCTCTCATCCTTTTGTAAATAATAATGTTGTCAAATTGGTGATTAGTTCGTTTATGAGCTTAAACCATAAAATTTTCGGCATGATATATCCATATTAAATAAAGATCAGTGCCGGAACATCCAAGACGTTCATTCAAAAAATACATAAAATAAAAGAATACATGGAAAAAACATACATGTTTTATTTATTGCCAATGCGCACTAGGTTCGCGCACAGGCTTAGGATACGAAAGATGATTTTTTTTTTTTTAATTTTTAGGCAACGTCGTTCTTATAAAATTTAATTGGATACACATTATCATTATTCATGCGTGAAACGAACGGAAGTTATTCGAATTTTGATAAATACTACATATAAGTATGTATAAAGTTATTTGAAAACAAAAAACGGGGTGGTGCCTTTATAGATTTAAAAATCAATCAACCAATTTAAAAACTATCAAAACTAAAAATAAAAAAATAGATTTATCTAAATCGGGATTTTTAGTTTTCCAATGTTTTAAATTTAACGTTATGAATCAGTAGTTGATTTAAATTTATGATAACAAATTATATATCGTGAAGGGAAATTATGTGGTAATATTATGTGGTATAAGAAAATCTTGGGATATATATTGTAAACATACTTAAAGCATTTATTTCCCCCATTATTTAAAAAATTTATTTAAAGATTTATTATTAAAAATTATAAAGTTCGCTTAATATCATAAATGCCCGATAGTTAGTTTCATCCAAACCGGAAAAATTTATATGACGACGTTAAGAATACAAGTTAATGTATGATATTGACACACAGTAGTGACAAAATATTAATGTTGTATGTTTGTAAACACCACTATATTTGGAAATATTGCCGCTTTCACTATCAAGTTTTTTAAATATTAAAATGTGATTTACAGAGGCGTTATAAATTTCTCTACCATATGCGGTTCATTTGTTTTATGCATGATATATGTAAACCTCTTTACTTATTTTAGTCATATCGAATAGGACGCTCCACTATAATACACTGTAAAATTGTTATTGTCATCTGGCAATACAATTATCTCGTTTCATTGTGTGTGTGTACAAAGCGATAATTTCCAATTAAAATAATATATGGCTATTGCAGCGTAAAGAGCATGTCAATATGTGCCTAAATTTTATAAATGAAAGGGGCAAAATATTGTATGCCTATAATACGGGTCGCTAGTTCTTTTTTCCTACTATTGATAACATATGAGATTCTGACTTTATTTTTAGTATGACGTCACATCATATATAAAAATAACTATAATATAAATAATAGTATGTAATAAGTAGAGCGTTACAAATTAAAACACACACACACACAGCCAAGTCAAAAACTATGAATTGTGTTTAAAATATAATATTACGAAATTTTATCTACTTTATCTCGATCTCTTTAGCCCAAGTTAAAATTGAATGATATAAGCGCACTACAAATAGTACCATACATACATATGTATATATATATGAATAGTATTAAGTAATAGTGTTAAATTGTACAAATTTTCGTTTTCATTTTTGAATATATTTAAATATTTTTTACATTATTTTTTAAAGTTTTTATTTATTACGTTATTTTATATAGTGAATTTTTTGCGTTAAATCGCGATATGTTTTTATACGCCAATCAGTGACGCCATATGTCCATTTGATTGAACGGCTAGGCAAATTGTTCACTCATATAGTTCATAATAAATCATAAACCATTAAAAAAAAACTAGAAACTCAACACAAGATATTCAAACAAAATACAATTCAATCAAAATAAAAATCAATAAATTGTGAACCGGTTCCCGTACCTCGCAATTTCAATATGTAAATTCTAATATTGTAACGTAACATAATATAATAATAATCCTGAGATACCGAAATGTTGAAAAATAAATTTTATGACCGAAAAAACGAGTACGAGGTAAGAAAAGATAAAGAAATTTAAATAAATTTTTCTAAAAAATAAATTTGACATTTCATGGCTTTATGAGATGGTTAGTATGAGATACAGCTTTGATTCTTTTATTTTTTTAACTAATCATTCTTTTTGCTGTATGTGTGTGTATATGTGTGTGTTTGTGTATGCAAATTCTAAAAAAAATATTTGTCACCCATATACAACACTTAAAAATAATAAAATTTAATTAATTAAAAAATTAAAATGTTATAATTAGATTTTTATCGATTTTGACCAACCAAATTAAAATTTTGTCTGTGGATATTATTGTGTGGTTACGGAAGTTGATACATACCATAAAATAATAATCACACATTATTGTCAGTGGCCCAAATTTATATTATTAATAAAAAATTAATAATCGCGCGGTTTTACATTTTTCATGTGTGTATTTTACTGGCGCGTAATATATATATATATATATATATATATATATATATATATATATATATATATATATATATATATATATATATATATATTTATATATTTAAATGTATATATATATATATATGTGTGTGTGTAAAGTAAGTTGAAGTTACATCGCGAACAGCGGCACTACAACAACCAGAAAATGATTTAACGGTTCTTTTTCTTATTGCCTCAATGTTTCTTTCGATGAAATTCTTGTTATTTTGCGCTTTGTCTTGAATACTTGAATTTCTTGTATCTCTACTTAAAAATATGACCAAACCTCATAATGATCATTATGTCGCAATCTAATATTAAATTATATTCTATAAGCAACACATATACTAATCGATACTGACAATTTTACCAAGACGCGTACTTTGTGTATATGGAATAAACTCGATTTACATTCGAATACTAGTAAAGGGTGTCCCAAAATTGTTTACGGTGCCGAATTGATGTTCTGGGGTTTTCATCGACACTCTCACGCTTCATATTGACATTTAACAGCTTGTTTTTGGACGACCAGTGTGTCTCCAACTGATCCAGTCTCCCTGAATTTTTAAATAATCTCACAGTTGACGAAGTTGGAACACTATTCCGACCATATTTTGTATGAAATTTACGAACTGTGGCCGCCAAAATTTTATTATTTTTGAGATATTGTTCAATAGTAAAAACACGTCGTTGTATCGTGTAGCGCTCCATTTTTACTAACCCTAAACTGTAATGTCGATTTACATTGGCGAAAAAAATTGATCTAAATTTGATCTAGACTTGATCGAGATTGTCGTTTTATTGATCAATTTATTGAAATCTAGATTTTTCGCGAGATTTGTTCACCAACATAAAAAGAAATGTCAATTATGACAATTCTCGATTTTTAGATGTCATTCGTAAATTTTGTCAATCCTGCAGTGGATTGTATTTTTATATTTTATGATAAGAGGCCGTGCCATTTGTATTCTAGAAGTTTTTTTTATGTGTATTAAAATTTTGAGAAATGTCAAAAACAAAATACAATTCAAAATACAATTCAAAATACAAATCAAAATACAATGACAAAATAAGATCAATCTTTCTACAACTTTCATTGGAGACAAAAATCTGATTTTTTTGACAGAAACCAATGAAAATCGACATAAGTTATCAAATTGTTTTTTTTGCAGGGTTGCCAACAATTTATTGCACAAATGTCAGTAAATTGATGCGACAAATGATCATTATAATAGAGCCATTATCAAATTAGTTACTGAGATGTTAAACATAGTTATAGTTATCACCATTACCATTTGACCATTAAAATTGAATCAATGTTCAAGGTTCATTAATATTTGCATATTTAAAAATGACAGTAAGTTCAAAAACTCAACTTGCAAAAACTGTGAAAACTACTATCTCTGTGTCTCTCTCTCTCTTCTGAACAGCTGTCGACTTCTGAATGAATACTGCTTTAAAATATTTACACATTTTCACAAATCATTTTTAAGCACGAAAATTCGGAAAGGGATAAGCCTTTTACAATGTTCAGAAAATTAATGAATAGTTAATAATATGTAATAGTGGTCCGATTTTGGTCACTGATACCTTAATCTAAAGGTCTCAACAACAGTATTAATACTGCTATAAAATATTCATACATTTTCACAAATCAATCTCGATCATAAAAAATCGGAAAGGCCTTTACAGATTTTCGAAAATGAATAAATAGTCAATAACACACTTAATAGTGGTCCGATTTTGATGACTGATATCTTCATCGAAAGCTCTCGACATCAGTATTAATACTGCTATAAAATATTCATACAATTTCACAAATCAATTTCAATCATAAAAAGGTAAAAAGGCCTGTATACAGATTTTCGAAAATAAATGAATAGTCAATAACACACGTAATAGTAGTCCGATTTTAATGACTGATACCTTAAGCGAAAGCTCTCGACATCAGTATTAATACTGCTATAAAATATTCATACATTTTCACAAAACAATTTCAATCATAAAAATTCGGAAAGAGGTAAACCTTTTCAAGTTTTTCGAAAATAAATGAATAGTCAATAACACACGTAATAGTGGTTCGGTTTTGATGACTGATGTCTTTAATCAAAAGCTCCCAACACCAGTGTTAATACTGCAAAAGGATATTCATACATTTTCACAAATCAATTTCGTTCATAAAAAATCGGAAAGGCCTTTACAGATTTTCGAAAATAAATTAATAGTCAATAACACTCTTAATATTGGTCCGATATTAATGCCTGACACCTTAAGCGAAATCTCTCGACATCATTATTAATACTGCTTTAAAATAATCATACATTTTCACAAAACAATTTCAATCATAGAGTCGAAAAGGGATAACCCTTTACAGTTTTTTCGAAAATGAATGAATAGTCAATAGCACACCTAAAAGTGATCCGATTTTGATGACTAATCCCTTAATGGAAAACTCGACAGCAGTTTATACTTACGGCTTGTATTAATATGACGGCCTCGTATAGACATTGTTATTTTGGTGCATACAGTAGTACATACATTTAATTTTGTGTTTTGATTTTATTTTTTGTTATTCGAACCGATATTCACATTTCCATTAATTTATTTTGTAATTGGTTTGTTCGAATATGTCTTACGTAATTTTCAAAATTTTCGTTACATTTTGATCTCATTTCCGATACATTTTTCTATATAATGATATATAATGAGTTACTCCTGTCGCTAAAGTGGTTTTCATATCAAAAATCATGTAAACTTCTATGTTTATAAAATCCCCTATGTTTGAGGTAAACAAATCCACCTACACACAAAAATTGTAAAACTGACAACAGAAGCGAAATGGGCACACACCCTTTTTGCAAACCACTAAAATATTTTTAATACATTACATTGTTGTGATTATAAATCAAAAGAAAACCGCACGATATTATATTTAAGATTGTATTATTATTAAAATGTCTATATTTTTAATTGAAAAGATAAAATGAAACACTTGATCAACAATCCGCGGTAATATTTATTTATGTAACATGCAGCATTGTACAGTTGTATTCCAGAATTGAAAAAAAAAATTGACATTATATTTTTTTGTATTTAATTTTTTTTTTACAAAACTCGGGTGTCACAGACAATTTTATATAGGACTTAACTTACAATATTACAATCGATACCGAAAAATGTTCACTTTGCCTCTTTTATCTTTATTGTGTTGCGCAAAATTGTTTTATAGCAACGTATAATCGAAATAGCGAATAAGCTTGAATTACAATGAATGACTTTTACTGGCCATTGGTGGTCCATTTCTAATCAACAATCACCATTTTCGATGCCAAACCTGTTTTTATTTTGTACCCTAGGGTACAAAACTGTCCTATATAAATATCGAGACGAGTCTGTAACCACATTGTACATCCTAAGTAAGCTGTTTTATGTAGGATATAAAAAAGGAAGCAATTGGCAAATTTTTTATGAGTCGTAATAATTTAATTTATTTTCAGTTTAGAGTCGGTTTAATAATTTTATCATAAAAATATCACTATGAACTTTTAAACTTGTTATTTGTTATAGTAATCCGATTACATTGAGCTGGTTTATTCTTCGATTGAAGCGATCGTTTCATATAATATATATATATATATTATATATGTGTATATATATATATATATATATATATATATATATATATATATATATATATATATATATATATATATATATATATATATATATATATATATTATATATGTGTATATATATATATATATATATATATATATATATATATATATATATATATATATAACATGTTAATGACAATTTTGCATAAATTATTTTACATAATTATAATATGGGATTGAATTTGATTTACTCGTGACGGTATTTATCGTATAAAATAAGATGCGTGACGAATTAGTTGATTAACAGGTAGCAATGTTGCATGCATTTAATATCAATTGAAATTTAAAAAATAATAATAATTTTAGTGGTTTAATCAGAATAGTGAATTTAAAAAAAATCAGGAATTATAGTGTCCAAAAAATTATTGGAAAGATTTGTAAATGCACTCCCAAAAAAAACACAAAAAAATGTATTAACACCAAGATTTTCAATTTTATTCATTTTTACTAATTCCACATTTGCTTATGAACAAATTGACGTTTACTATTTAAAAAGAAAAGGACTTTTAGAAAAAAATATGATCATCGCACTATCACATAAATTTTTCATACCGATTCTATGAATATATTGATATTCCCTCGTAAATCCTTGAATCTTTTTATTTTGTATGTAGATATGTTTGTCTAAGGTAGACCAGTAATTTAAACATGTACGAGTATATATACAAAAACAAAACAAAATATTTGATTCGACAATAGGTGTGGTACAACACAACACAACATAACTTGTATGGATTTGCATAAAGTCACCAAACAGGCAATAGTTTTCATCTCGGCATCTTTTTAGTTCTTAAATCTCAAACTTTACAATTTTATTTGACATGAAACAAATATACTGGCAAAACTAGAATATAAAAAAAAAAATTAAAATAAGATTTAATCTTGTTTAGTTTGTCCACTAGTAGTGGATCCACGCAAAATATTGTCTACGATTGAATTTACTCACGACACCACTAGCACCACGCTTTTTTAATGATTTTTTTTAATTTTTTTATTTATTGTTTGTAGGTTGCGGTAATGTAAAGTTCAGTAATAAAATTGTCTTATTTCGCACTTACAAATCAAGGTCTCACCAAGAATTTTATATGTCTCGAAATAGATTAACAAAATAAATTTATTATTTAAAAAGGAAATTATTTTGCACCTGATATTGATTTATGCAAGTAATATTTTAGTGCCCACGGGTTTCGTATACTGATTGAAAAAATTAAGCATGCCTCATTGTACACTTTTAAGAAATGTCATTATAGCCATATTGTTTAGGAAACTGCCATTACATATTTGGTAATAAAATAAATTTCTGCCGGTGTCCCATACCTATACATACATAAAAAATATTTTTTTATTGCAACTACTATGTTCTAATTAAAAATAAATGAACGTTTTTACAATGTGCAGACATTTGGCAAGTTTCTAAAAATAATAAAAATTATAAATTGAACGCGTGCCAATTTCTAAACATGCTCAGATCGTCAAAGTCATGAAATTTAATATCAAGAAATATATTATGATGTAAAGTAAAAAAATTTAATATTTTTTTTATTTGTATAATTAGATGATTTCCTAGTTTAACGTTTAAATTGTTTCTAACTTCATAACTGTGAAAATATTATTGTAATTCATCCTTTACACGGAAACAAAATCCACCTTAATGCTCGTAGGAGTTGTCTAACATTTATTTTGTATTGTACGTATTTCAATCACATTTTACCTCAATTGAATACTAATATTTGTTGCGTAGGCGGAGTACAATAGATTTGGTTCTGCATACGTTATATACGGTTTCCAACCACATACTTCCTTATATAAAAATCCATGGTTTATTCCCTCTGTCAAAATGAATTTGATTTTTATAATTTTGAACTAAGCTTAAGCTTAAGTTCTGCTATTTACACCAACAATCTATGTATCTAGTGCCACTTTCTAGTGCGGTTCGGTTGATAGCGCGATATGGTCACAACTATTTGCACAACAACCAAATATATACACTCGAAACATAAAATACATTTTAAGTTATGACTTTTTTTTACATATGTTGCGATATGCTAATTATGCAAATATTAATGGTAAAATAGAAATGTAAATGAGCATAATAAAATTTAGAGTGTGAGAATTTGTTCAACAACATTTTCATAACTAAGCAACAAATTAGGCATTTCATAGCGACATATTATGTTGTAATTTTCTTCTTATATTCGGTTATTTGAAGTACCTATAGAAAATGAAAAGTAACTATGACCTAAATTCATTATTTTTACATAAAATTAATTTAACTTGGTGAGCATAAATATAAAATAAAAAAAAGTTATTACCATTTCTTATAACAAATTGGTCAATAAATAAACCTTTGTGACATCCAGCTGAAACCAAAGTAGCTGGATGCCACCTATGTTGATTATTACATTATCAGTAATCATCAATTGGTCAATGCAAAGCTACGATGGCAGTTTCCGGACAAGGCAGAGATTACATAAAAACCTGCCTTAAATACGTTGCAACTGTAAAGGTCTGATAAACGAAGAAGGGAAAACACAATACGGAAATCTTGTTTGTGTTATGGAAACCAGTCACCGTTCTGTCCTGATGACTAAAAGCTCTATGAAAGCTTCAGTTGTCAATGCCAGCTAGGCGACTCTAGCTAATGTTAAAATTAAACCTAAAAAAATTGGTTTAATGAAATGTGCAATTTTGCTATCGAGCAACAGAATATAGCCTAAGTACGGCCTACCATCTCGGGGCTTCGGGATTAAGAAATTAATACCGGAAGTAGATAATATTTTAATGGGATCCTCATTTAAAACGGAAATTTTGTTTGAAAAGGTCTGTTCCACCTGGTTCATTTTTAAGGCTATTTATTCTTCGAACTCATATTTACAACGCCATCGATTCCAATGTCTTGTAATAGACATACTGTGAAAAAGGCAGGATCTGCGATAAAGGGAAGCTTAACGCGCATGGAAAATTTCATAGATACCGTTCGGGATTTGTGAGTTCATTTAAGAGGAAGGATGAAAATGTGTACGATTGATCTCGAAGTGGAATCGCAATTAGACGAGTTTGAACCTAAATATTTTTCGATGACCGTAAAGCTCAATACAGGGATCCGAATAATAAGTCCAAATAAGCATACCTCTGCAAAATTTGACAAATCTATATCGAGCGCTACACAATCTCCAACCGCGGAAATAAAATTGAAAATGTTAAGCTACCTCCCTTTTCTGGAGAATACAACGAGTGGCCTAGTTTTGATAATATCAATATATATAGCAAAGATTATGCTTGCAAAAATTTCAAGAGTTTAAGAAATGGCGAGGCAGCTCTATTAATAAGATACTTTACTTTCACGGAGGCCAAAACCTTATACTACGATAAATTTCCGAAATTAATTGAACGATGTGACAGCAAAAAATATACAATTAATGCGTTCATTCGTAACTAGACTATAATCAGATAATTATAAGATGCATCGGATAAAGCACATCGCGGTTTAAGTGTTTGCTATATTGACGTTAGTAGCCAGGAAAGTAATCATAACAGCTTGGAGCCGTTGTCCCAGGTAGAATTAGACCAATTTAGTAAATATAAATCCTTGAGTCTTGCTGACCAAAAGCGTGATGAAAATGCGAATATTGATCTATTGCTAGGCGTCGAACTGTTCTTCACAATAATAAAAACGAAACAACTTAAGCTATCGCCTCGGCTGATTGCACAAAAACCATAATTGGGCTGGATAAATGTAGGGCAGGCCTCAGGTGTCGATCCGAAAGCGATGTGAGTATTCCAAAGATTTAACTGGAGGAAGTGGTTTGAAAATGATACACAAAAGAATAAATCTGAATACTATAGCGAAGGGTTGTGAGAGTCAATTAAGCAATATGCCTTGAAGGCGCTAATGTACAAAACCTAACGTAAAATCCATAACCCAATATGAAACCATAACGCCATCAGCTATAAGAAATAGAATTCAAACCTAGGCACATTTAACCTCGCAGTTTGTCTAACAGAGAAACCAGCATACTAAACGAACGCTACGATGCAAGATCTTCGATAGCTTAGGATGGTTGTCTCCCATAATAATGAGGATCAAAATATTATTTAAACATTTTTGGTTATGGAACTTAAAGTGGAATGAACCAATACCATATGAATTGTGCCACAGGTGGATATCGCTTCACAGTGAGATAAAGGGAATCAAAGAAGTGTACGTTAATTGATGGCTTCAATTTAGTGATTATATTAAAATCTAGGATATCACGCATTTGTCAATTAAGCTTATCTTTATGTTAGAAATATTATTAACAATTTTGCATAACTTCAAACAAATAGGATTCAAATTGAGCTGGATTTAAGCTTAATCTCTGAAACCGCGGGTATGTTACATTGGCAACGAAGTGAGTCGAAGAGAGTGCTTCTTGTAGTCTTTGTTGAGAGCTTGTAAATCGGATACTGAACAATTTCAGTTTTCGATTTTTTTGGCAAGCTAAATCCACATCTCAGTCATTTCACCGATTATGCACCTGTCTTTTTCAGCTTGATCAAGAGTAACGGCGACTAATTTAAGTTTAAAATTCTCCGCTAATATCTTTAACGCCCAATTAGACTTATTATATAATAAGTCATATATCGTATAGTTATTATATCGTAGTTTTCAAGGCTCTCCACCATTCCAAATTCCAAAACCAAAATTGGCAGCATGCTAACTTAACTTTTAACTGTGCAGCCAAACTTTTGTGACACTTTTTTAATACTATTGTGGCCAACTAAGTTAAAAAACTGGAAGTGTGGCGTTTATTCGTAGTATCAAAAGAATCATTAATGTATGTTCGTTCACAGGGTAAATCACACAAGAAAGAAAGAAATTTCATGTACAAAAACTTTGCCGCTTAAAAATTAAAAATGTTTTTTATAAAAAAATAAACAACATAGTGTTTTGTCTAACACAAGGGATAAAACCATTCCTTAATACTAATCAATAATGACTTTTTTATCAATAAGTCATTGATATCACAACATAAATTGACATTTACTTGCGAAGCATTTAAACCTTATCTACCTCATAAGACGTTTATGGTCTTTTAATATTAATAATTTTCTTTTAAACCTTGTAATATTCTAGTAAGATACGGTTTTTATTCTGTTTAATATCGATTTGGTCAGTTTTACAAAATAGTCAATTTGCCTTAACTGCAATTTATACTAGTGCAAACTAAGCAAATATGACTTAACTAAAACATTTGAAATAAAAATGCCTTATCCGAAAATTATATAAGGTGTTTCTGATTAAAATGCTTTAGTTAGGTTATTCTGGATTAGACCAAGCTTCTTTTTATGTTAGAATGAAATATGAATATCTATCGGTTTAAATCTATAACTCAATTTGGCCATAAATGTAGATAAGGTGGACATCTGTAGTACGGCAGTGTACTTCTTTATTTTAAATCTTATTACATATTTATATTTGAGCGAGATTTTTATTTTTAAGAGTGGCTGAGAATTGAAATCAGCGGCGGGGTTCGAACTCACGGCCGAGGTGTGTATAAGCCAACACCTTAACCATCAATATACGACCGGTGACATGTAAAACAATTATATTAATATAGGATAAATTTGGGGCCGAGACATGGCAGTAATATATATTAATTACAGGACAAGGCTAAGAATATTAGAATATGATTGTACTGTCATATGAATGAACATTATATTAACTATTGGCCGTCAAGGAGCCTGTAACCGGGTCGATCTCAATTCAAATCTAACATTTCTGTCCTATCCTTCCAAGTATATTTAAAAACGGGTCTCCGGAGAGCCCGGCGATTTCCGAGATATTCTACTTAATGTTTGGCATCAAAAATCAATCAAACCTAAATTCAGCCTTTACATATTACTGTAATATATCATTTTTGTTGATGATCCACGGAACTTAATTTAACAAATTAATTTCAGTAACACAATAATTTTAATTGAACATTCAGTCTTCTTTTTATATCAATTCAATCTAGTGATATTTTGGAAAAATCCTGCTCTTCATTCAAATCACTTTCAAGAAATCCGTCTTCTACTTTCATTTCTTCACTTTTAAACTTCTATCCTGTGACCAACATCATTTACGGCCAATGTAAAGAATAATTGCTGATTGTCTGGATTGGTTTTTGGACTTTCTTCGTCACACTTGCTCCATTAGTCATAGTCCGCAAATAAGGCAATTGATCTGCGAGCTTTTGTTCCAATAACTCGATACACTTTGTTACCAACATTGCGCCTGTTATTCGTATTAATCCTAAACTGATATCGGGACCAGGATAAAAACCTCCAAATTAACTCAATTGATTTACTCAATGCAGAAACCGTTTGTGTGTGGGGTTGTTAAAGTCTAAATACTTTCCAAATGCCAAAATGCTGCAGGCGCATAAAAAATACGGCTGTTGACATTTGAAAGAAGTGTCTTGCGCATGATATATGGGCCCAAACGCTACGCTGACGTCAAATTACTGAGACCTTTTCAATCACGAGATCAAGAGTTTAATGGCTTTTCAGAGTAGAAATCGACCTGGCTTGTTTGGGTTTGTTTAGAACAATACAAAGAGCTAGCTCGGGATCGATACCGGTGCTGACAGAAATACTATAATCCATCTCAAAACTTGATATTAAATTAATCTAAAACTGTCAATTTCAGTTTTCTGAATCTAAAGTAATATTACAAGACAAAGTTAGCTGAAACTGTTTCTTAGATTAAACCAACAAATTCTAATATCTAACAATTGAACATCATATTTATGAGTGAATAACGGTTTGAATCAGGGTTTCGAACCGAACTCAATCCTGAACCAAATCAAAATTTGGGTTCGAGTTCAAGTTAATTTTTCCTTTCAAATAAATAGAAAATATGCATATTTCTAGAATATCCTTCAGTTCATCGGATGATGAAAATACCCGCGTGCGCGAAGTGTTGGAAGAAATTATGAAAAGAAAAAAAAACAATTTGATGGCAGCAGCTACAGAAAGCGAAGAAAATAGCAACGCCGTCTGCGTTGATTTTATTATAAAAAAAGACTTTGCTGAATATCAGCACTTTTCCCAAGTTCCAAAGGAAAAAAATGTTTTGGAGTTCTGGGAAAACCATAAATTGGATTTTAGTCCTTAACCCTTAATTGCCTGTTGTATCTAAAAAGATACATCCATACTTTTCAATCATATTTTCGGGTAAATCGCCAAAATTAGATCGTAAACTGTTTTTTTCTGTTAAATACTCTTCATTCTCTCATTATAAGCCATTTTGATTGTTTGGATTATTTTCGTATGCAGTTTATTGTGCATTTTAATAGTTTTAAAATTAAAATCAAAACGTTGTTTTTATGCGATAAGCATAGTATTAATAAAATAAAATTATACAAGTGAAAAAAATTCTGGTAAGTGTAATTATGTGTAATAAAGTGGTTTAACGGAATTTTAGTGAAATATTTTGTGTCAGTTGTGTATTATTTACAGTAGAATGGTTGTATCTTTTAAGATACACTGGGTATTCTATGTTGATTTGTGATTTGTGTGTAAATGTTGATTTCTCCCCTTTGACTTTTAATATTTTCATTTATATAGATATGGCTAATATGGTCAAAATTGATCTTTGTTCACTTACGGAACTTGGTGTTCAAGAATTTGTTAATAGCTAGGATAGCTGCGATGATTTGGATGACGATGGTGATGAATTGACGATCCACTACCCTATTACAGAGGGCTTTTCTGAAAATCTCAGTAACATTCCGAAAATTGAAAATGAAATCGAAAATGTTCAAGAAATTCATTCTGATATTCCAACAGCTTCATTTAGTGACAATCAAAATATTTCAGAGACTGGTTCTACTCAATCGGCAACCCGATGGTTGTGTTTCTGATACAAACTGAATCCTTTACGTCATTTCCATCTTCAAAGCTGTGCCAATATTGTGGTGCGATTAACTCGTGAAGTGCCAAGTTTCCAGAATTACATCATCTATATTTTGATAATTATTACACAACTGTTCCTTTGTTGCTGTATTTGAGAACCGATTGCGTAGACGACCATCTCTTGAATCTCAAATTCAAGCCAAAATAAAAAAACCAAATGCGTCTTCGGCTCCACCAAGAGATTCTCGATTGGTAATGACAGATTATTGGGTAACTATGAATTCAAAGGGAAGATGTAAATATGCTGGTTGTTGTGGTCAATTTATGTCTTAGTACTAAAAAAAATTGTTTTTTTAAATATCACCATAATTAGCAATTATAAATTTTAACTGTAACATTCCCGCTGTAACATCAAACTTTTGATTCAGTAACTACTTCGGTACAAACAAAATTAATTCGATTTTTTTTAACCCGAACCTGAACCTGAACCCAATATATTCTTGTGTATGAATTACTAGAGGTATCATTAACCCCAATCGAACCACTATTAAAGATTTTAAGTTTTTTGATTTTGAAACAGCTCGAATTTCAGTAAAAACCAGATACAATTTGGTCTCAGCAGCTAAGAAATAATTGAGCTATTTAAATGAACTTTGGTACAGTTTATGTGCTCAACAAAACCTATTCTTAGAGGTATCATTGACTTCAATCAGACCACTATTAAAGATTTTAATTTTTGATTTTGAAACAGCTCGAATTTCAGTAAAAACAGGATACAATTTGGTCTCAGCAGCTAAGAAATAATTGAGCTATTTAAATGAACTTTAGTACAGTTTATGTGCTCAACAATACCTATTCTTAGAAGTATCATTGATTTTTTTTTGATTTTGAAATAGGCCGAACCTAAAATTTCGGGGTTCGAAACCCTGGTTTGAACATAATATAAGAAATAAAATTGCACCATAGTCATAAACCTGCATCAAAAATTACAAGCTGCAAATCAAATAACAATCAAATTGTATTTCGAATCAATATCAAACCCAAACATTTACTATGTGCCAATTGACCGTATTAATTCTCCATTGTCTTCTAACTATTTATGTACGTTAGTAAATTCAATACATAACAAAAAACTAATTTTCCACTGCACCCAAGCCACACACGCAGGAAATTCATATTAAAACCCCTAATTTACCACTAAAAAATGTGTATATTGTTTTGTTGTGTTGTTTAGATTCAAAATATATATGTTTATAAAAAAAAATCCATCATTGTAAATTACTATAAAATTAAAAGTTATGAATGGAATTACAAAAGTAACTATAACCAACTAACTATATGTTTACTATAAAAAAAAACATTTTGTAATCGTTTTTAATTTTATTCTCTACTACCTTAACTCTATATATACAATAATAATAATATAATGGTTACCGTAATAAATACTAAACTTCAATCGCAATTGAAATAATAAAAAGTTAAATTGAGAAAGTTGTTTTCTTATAGTTGTGCTTGTGTACGCAGTCCGCGAGTATGTTCTTTTTCGTGTTTACTCTCGAACTTTTATGAGAATGTATTTGGTAAGTTTATATCTTGAATTTTACGTAATGTATTTATGTATATAAGAATTTGATGGATAATAAATAATTCCGTAAAGAGAATTGCGCGCACTGGATGAGACATGTCCTACTTTACAAAAAAAATATTTTTCTTAGTTTTTGTTTTTATTTATAGTTTTTTGTTAACCATTTGGTCAATAAATTGACCGACATTAACATTTGATTTTGTTGTTAAATTAATTTAATCGTTTGGGGATTCGGTTGATTAATTTTAAAATTTCATTCATTGTTAATTTAAAGAAAAAAATTTCATGTTGCAATTTAATAGATTATTGAATATTAATTTAGTTAATTAAAAGTGTCGTAATACAGGTAACGTTTGTTTAAAATAATGAAAAAGCTGTTTTCGATGTCACCACATCCGAATGTAATAAATATCGTATAAAAGTACATATGGATTGCATTGACAAGAAAAATGGCAGTTGTTTTGTAATTTGTAAATATAAGAAGCAAAACATTCCCCTTTTCAGTATTAAGATCATTTAGAAAACTTGTCTAGACACCAACCCCTCATACTTAAAATTTGTGTTATTAAAAAATAGCAAGAAAGACTGCTTTTAATCTGACTAATGATCGTTAAATATTATGGTTCAGATCTATAAGTTACATAATCAAACGACGTCTTACACATTTAAGACATTTTATATTTTTAATTTTAAACATTTTAAAACGAGTTGCAGTCTATCAGTTTTGCTTAATTATTTTTTTTATTATGATTATGTCGTTTAATCGAATACAGTTGTATTTTAATTTAAAAAAAACTAATCTCATTATACATTGGATCGTCTTGATTATATTGATTGAATTTTTTATTACGAAATTTATTAAAATTACTTAACATTTAAGTATACTTAAAATTGTAGATTAAAGCCAATAAATAATGTGATGATAATATAAAATCGTCTAGCAATCACAAATTTGTACGATCATTACTCCTACATTTAAATAAAATAAAAAAATCCATATATTTTCTCGTTAATGTCGCACACGATCACCAACATTAATTATGTGTCACCTGTGGTAGTATCTCTTTTGTGTTTTCTTTGATGTAGGTAAAATAACAATAAATTTAAAAGATTTTTGTGTTGCTCTAATTATTTTTGTATTCCTGAAGATTTTTTTTTTTTGACATTAAATAAACTATTAACCTACTGCACAATATTTTGCACGCTGAAAAATTACTTAATCAATTTTATTTTGCTCAATTTTTCTTCCATCTGGAACTTAAAACCTTTGTATCCATAAAACCATATAAATTTCATTTAAAATTATTTAATTTTTAAAAATATTATAGCTAAAATTATATTATTTAAAAAATAAAATTTGAAAATTTACATGAATTTCAATGGAAACTTTCAACATTCGGAGCATACTGAATAAACAGACAACAACAACAACACTAAAAATATAAGAATAATAAAGGCAAACATTAAAACTGTCAACAACAAAATAATAATAAACTAGAAAAAACTTATTTTTTTTTTAACCATGTCATAATTTTTAAAGATTTTGTATTGTGGTAATGGTTTTTGTAACATATTTCTATAATTGGTGTCTGTATGAATTATGTTGCTATAATTTAATTTTTATTATTATTATTGCTCCATGGAAAATGAGTGTATTTTATTTTTAAGACGTTATGATGGAAACTAAACCAAAGTAAAATAAAAAAACGAAATTATTTCCGGAACCGATTTTATTTTTGCCAGTTTCAATTTCACTTTGATCCACTAAAAAACGCATTCTTTTTTTGGTCTTGTATTGCCTTAACGTTGAGTGAAAGTCGTAATAAAATGTGTTGGTAAAATATTTCACACAATATTCTTTATGGTAAAGGGTATTCAATTAAGGGCGCTTGAATTTTATATTTGATACAAATTCATTTTGTTGATAATATTTTTTATATAAAATTTCACTATTTAAAATGTCTGATTAAACCCTGAAGCCAATTTTCTTTTTACGATTATAGTTTCCTTACAATTTTTTTCAAGTGATTACTTCGAGATATTTTTAAAAGTTTTGGCAACTTTATTTTGCGAAAGTTGTTTTTGGAAAAATACGTCCTAGTATAAACTTAGGCTTGGCATAATAATTTACCGTAGTCTTTAACAAAGTTGATATACAGTAAGCCCCCGCTTTACGGACACGATGCGTTCTACGGCATCTGGCCATAATCCGAAAATCCGTAAAATGAAGCCACTAATGTGTGAAAGTTATATAGAAGCGTTCTACCAAATCAAGATAGCCGTAAAACGAAATCATGTTTAGTAAGAACTATATTAAAAATTCAAAGATGCGTATTTAAATATTCCGTTGTGCGAACCATACGGTCGAAAAAATTATTATCATCAAAATTAATGAAATACAGCACCTTAATTATAAAAAGGATTAAAAGTAAAAAGTAAAAAAGTACTTTATTTATTTCATAAAACAACAAAAATAAAAAAATCATAAAATCCTCTTATTAAACAGGATCGTTCGGCTGAACTGCCGAAGTTAAATCAACATCCAAAGTTAAATCAACATGTGCATTGGGAACTAGAACTGCTGTTTTAGAAAAATAACGCAACAGCGGCGTTGGTTTTTCTTGCTCCATTTTCCTTCTCGGTTCTTTGTTAACGTTGTTGGCTATTAGTGGCTCAAGAGGACCTTCGTCTGTCTTTTTAATTTGGGCTTCAAATGTCGAGTTAGTTAAATATGAATCTAGAGATGTTTGCTTTGATTTAACTTTTTCTTTGTAAATTTCTCTGTAGCAAAGAATATCATTCTGAACAAGTCTGGTTACTTGTCGGCTTCTTTCATCTAATGGATCAATTTCTTTAAATATATCCAGGCCTTTCTCAATCAAAGAAATTGCCCTTGACAACTTTTGTGTTTGAGTAATTTGTGGGCTGTTTCTGATTTTTCTAAATCACATTTTTCTTCAAGCACCATCAATAGTTCTTCGTTAGTAAGATCTTCATCATTACATTGAAGGAGCTCTACTATATCTTCCGAATCTACCTTATCATACCTGCTTCATGTGCAATTGCGATAATCTGGGTTTGTACATCCACATTTGAAAGTTGGGAGCTGGCTGATGTATGATCTTGAACGCATTCTGGTCATAATTTCATCCATACTCCATTCATTGCTGATTCAGTAACTTCATCCCACGATTTTACGATGTTATTCATGACATTCATTATATTGAATTCCTCCCAAAATTCTTTAATGGTTTCTTGATTTGGACCATCAATAGATTCAATTAGACTTCTAAACACTCGACGTAAATAGTAAGCCTTAAAATTAGCATTGTCAACAATAAGCAATACTTTGTTAGCAATATTCTGCTCAGCGTTAAATTTTGTCACAGAAGTTGAAAAATGGTTATTTAACCAGTCCTCAAAAACGCTTGTTGTCATCCATCCTCGTTGGTTTGAGCGCCAAATAACATCAAGTGTTGATTTGTTAATGCCTTTCCCGTTGGTTCTCTGCGTGACAAATAAGTAACGGTTTTAACTTATGATCACTAGCAGCATTCTCTCCGACTAAAAGCGTAATGCGGTCCTTAGCTGCTTTAAATTCTGAAGCTGTTTTTTCTTCTTTGGAAATGAATGTTCTAGAAGGCATCTTTTTCCAGAAAAGACCCGTTTCGTCAACATTATATGCCTGCTGTGGGGTGTAATCACCAGTATCGACTATTTTTTTAAAATCCTCGGGAAACAATTTAGCCGCGTGAGTATCTGCACTTGCTGCTTTCCCTTTTGTTTTTAAATTGTGAAGATAATATCGTTTTTTTAACCGGTCAAACAAGCCTTTGCTAGCTAAAAATGGTTCAGACTGTGAAAATTCACCGTATTTGGCCACTAAATCTTCGTGCAGGCTCTTAGCTTTTTCTTGGATAATTAATGTGGAAATCGGCATATTTATCTGAGATTGGTGGTCTATCCAAACACTTAGTAAACGTTCCATTTCTTCCATTACCTGACTTCTTTGCCGTGAAACACGTTTTGCCGTTAACGGTGTTACGCGTTTCGCATTGATCAATATTTTTCCTTTATTATCTTTAATCGTACCCACGGTTAAAATGGCGAGGTCTAAAGATTTAGCAATTTCATTGTCTCCGGCAACAAATCGTCTTAACACAACTAATTTAATTTATAGTGTTAAAGACTTTCGATTTTTTTTTTCACACTTTTCATCAACACTTCCTGAACGCTTTCCTGACATATTTACTGGGTAAGAAAACTAACACACTATGTATGTACTTTATCAAGGGGGTTTACTGTAATTCTTAGGTATGTTACATTTGTGCTTAAAATGCAAAAAACAAAATACATTTTCTCTTTTAAAATAACAAAACCACATGGCGACACTTGTCTTAAAACATCTAATAAATGTGTCTAAAACGCAAAGACAAATCAAATAAGTTTTATTATAAGATAATTAAATTTTTATTCAAACGTTTTTTTTTTTATTCAGAAACTTTCACGCCATATATAGAATACTTGCTCCTTACGTTCATTATAAAATAACATAATTAAAACTTTTATTTTTTATAAAAAAAAAATTTATTTTAATTATCTTTTGTTTAAAATATTTTTATCTATTTTCAATTTCAGAAATAGCCAAAGTTAGAGCATCACTATTTCAAATAAATGGTGTACGAAAAGAGCCTTTATCATTACCAGAACCAGAGGGACAACCTGTTACGCTAAATGAAAAAGTGTATGTACCAGTAAAAGAACATCCAGATGTAAGTTACTTTTTGATTTTAATTTAACTTCGCATTTGTTTTAATCACTCTTCAAAAAAATAGTTTTTTTTGTAAATTAACGATTCCAAAAATGTATTTTTTGTTGAATCGATTAAAAAAACTTTTAAAATAACAAAATTACTTTAATAATGATATTTATACAAAGTCTAAGTCAGAGCGCGAGCATACTGCTTTAGTTTTAAATATGTACGTCTGTGTAATGTTTTTCGTTTGGGTTCTTATGGATTGTCTATTTTTAAACAAATCCGAAAATAGAAAATCGTTTTTATATATTTTCTGAAGGAAAATAAAAAAAAAAATTTAAAATTTAACAAAAAACTTGAGAAAAGTAAGAAAAATGGAATACAAACAAAACATCGTCTCATCTATACACGGTGTATATACAACACTTATCAACGATCGTATATACGCATCCGTTCGTATATGTTCAGAAATAGAAAAAAATATATAATGTAACAAAAACATTTGGGTTTGTTTGTGTGCTGTATAAATGAGCTTGTGAAAAATAAGATTATGTTACTACGTTCGTTTGGAAAATTGTACAGTGTGGGTGGGGAGTATATAACCATTGATCTGTATGACCAATTTATTTTTATTATTCCTACAACAAACAGTAAAGGATAGAAAGTTTGTTACATTGCGCGATGTAGACAAACAAATTATTGTCAAAAAATAATGATTGATGGTGGTGATGATACACTTGTTTATCGACACATATATAATGATGGTCAATTTTTTATTATATACACAATCAAGCGTATAATTTGTTGTCTCTAAAGTCAGAGTCGAACTAAACAATTTCATGTTAATTAACAAAAATGATCGTTTTGTGTAATACAAACGGACGACTAAATATAGTATTTCGGAAAGTTACCGACATACGATTAAAATTAGAACATAATTTTTTTTCCATTTTATACGTGTTATTACATAGATACACCCACAATTCAATCCATTAAACCGAATCTTAATTTCATTAAATAATCCAAAAATAGTTTGTCGTCTAGCTTGGCCATAAATAATGAAAAATTTTATGCTTTCGGTTAAATTTAGTTTCAATTTTTAAGACATAGACAAAATTATACACGTTATTAAGATAATATAGTTCCAAAGGTAACCGTATCGCATCCATCATTCATTCATTCACTTTCATCGATAATACTATTATAGTTTTTTACGGTTGTTTTGAAAATAAAAATAAATTTGTTAGGTAATGATGTTGTTTTTTACGCGTGCGTTGTTTTTTTTTATTTATGTACCTTTTAGTCTATATATATATATATATATATATATATATTCGCTTATCTTATATACTCGACATACAGTAGTAGTTCCCCACTGTATATATTTAATTAATTAAATTAACTTTATTTTTGGTATGCATGTAAGTAACTTTACGTGTAGTGAACCAAATAATGTGATATCATTTCGTCAAGTATGTTTTGTTTTATGGTTGTGTTGTTGTACGATAGCTGAGTCATTTTTTTTTCTGTTTTCTCGATGAATGACTACAAAAACTTTTCTTAATTACGAATACAATAGATGCTTAATTTACTAATTTAATATACTTATATATTTATATTTTAAAATAATTATGGGAATAATGCGAGTGAAAGTTTGTAATGTAGTAAAGAAATGTGTATTTAAATGGCACACGGCATCATTTGCACGGCAGCGACAATTTTTTGGTTTTGTGAGATCTGACGCTTTACTGAAATGGCGATAGACAAATTTATTCCAGAAAAATAAATTGCCAAAATTCACAATAATTTGTAAATTAAAAAAAAATGCATTTCTCAAAAAGACTCGTTTTTGGTATAGATATCGACAAAAACCAGTTAGTGATAATTACTTGTCACATTTTATGAATGAAAGCTTTTTGTTTGAAATCTTTCTGCACGATAGACATGACTTTAACAGCACAGTTTTTTTCACATAGTTACCATCATCACAAATATAAATTTTTTAAAACAAATAACTTAATGTTTACTGATTAAAAAGTACGTTAATTGATTATTTTTTTGTCTATAGTTTAAAATAATTAAAGATTTCTCAATTGATAGATTCTATCCATTCATTACGTTTTTCGATAACCCTTTAATGCATTATTTTTTAAGCATATTGTTTAGTATAGGATATTCGCATGACGTTAAAATCAAAAATAGTATGCGACCATAATGTGTTAAAATAAAAAATTACGATATTTTTCGCTCCTATATATACGCTAGCACACACACCATACGACCAATTTGAATAAATTGTCTGTATGATATCATTGTTAGATTTCAATGCCTAATAATATTTCTTTTATTTTTTTCGGTTATTAGACAAAGATTTGGTATGCACATTAGACGCCAATCAAACAAAACGAACCAACTAAAGTAAAATAACATGGGCAAAATCAAATAATGTGCTAATTATAATATATATATATATATATATATATATATATATATATATATATATATATATATATATATATATATATATTTTCTAATTAATATTCAAAACATCTATATTTCGATACACACACACACATGAGTAAAAACACTATTTTAGTTTGTGTCACATCACATCGTAATTTTGCTTACACGGAATGATAATAAAAATATTTGTTTGTGTTCATGGCGATTCATTCAAACTTAAATTAAAGATGTTGGTCGAGCCGAGTTATGATCAAAATAATAGATATATTTTCATTCAACAACCCAAATTAGATTAACAGTTTAATGCTTTACGCAAACAATGTACTGTAGCATAATACTATTTTACCATATATATGAACGTCTAATCCAATATTTATTTTATAACTCTTCAAATAATTCGTTTAGCGCAAAACTAAACGTTGTTTTTATTATTGTTGAATTGTATCAATACGTAAATTGAGTACAGGTATGTAACTTCAGTATGTAACCTGAGTACGAAATAATATTTCTGGGTCACGTTAAAATATTATCCCAGTATTCATATAGATTGCGAGAGCTTTAAAAAAGCCATCACTTATATTTCAATCGAGCCAATATCTTAATTTTCCAGATATTTTATTTTTTTATTTTTAAATCTATTATACAAACTAGTATCTTATACAATTCTTTTAGTTTCCGATCGAAAAAACATTCATACAGTTAAATTCTATATGAATTAGAGATACATATTAGTTGCTTTCCAATCGACCAACGCAAGTAATTAGGTGTAAGTCTTTGCTAAATGTTAACTAAATTTTTACTACTCGTAACTGCTCTTTCTATTTTGCATGAGCAGTTACGAGTAGTAAAAATTTAGCAAAGACACATATTTAAGTACTTATAAGTACTTGCGGTGATCGATTGGAAAGCAACCATTATCAGCAGTTATATCACAAGAGCATTTATGATTTCCCGAAATAATTTTATTGTATTTTTCAATAGCACGTTGCTTAATAACAGGCCGTATTTTGCCCAATACTTTGATTTTTTGATTCGCCATTTTCATGCCCGAATTCTAAAAGTGACATTATGAACTAAAAGTGGATGTAATATTTATTACAAATACAAATATTTATTAACACAGAATTAATAAGGCTGCTAGATTGTAAATTATACTATGAAAGTGTCATTTTGAAACAGTATTTATTGTAAAATAAAACTATGAATTCTTTTCATCTAGTAACCAGAGTCAATTTCGAGTCACGTGTACGAAATATTCCAATTAAAACGAGAAGTTGTCAGTTTAATGTTAATTTGATTACTTTATTTCGTACACGTGACTCAAAATAGACTGATTTAGTAGGCTTGTTATTCTTATAAATTTATTTCTGATAGTTTAAGAAAAAATGTGGAAATAAAAACCTTATCTTTAGTGTTTGAAAACTATCCTAAGATTTTTGAACTAATTGTTCAATCCATAAATTGTTGGTGTTTTTTGCATTTCTGTGTAAGCTTCTAATAAGCTGATTGTCGGAGCATTCGCGACATAGATCTTTAATTAATTCAATTATATCTAATTTGTGAACAATTTTTGTACTTTCTATCTTGCGACCCAACATATACTCTATGGCCGATTTGGTTGGAAAATATGAAGTCACTCCACGACATTTGGATCGTTTTTTTATAAGAGGACGGCACAAATGCTCGCCTAAAGCTTGTAAAGCTTCAACGATTGTAAAAAATTATAATTTCTCACCTGTTTTTGATGTTAATTGTGATGGATTGTTTTGTAGTGTATTGCCCCAGCATTTTATCCATTGTATCTACACCACCTTTTGTTTCATTGTAAAACAAAATAATTTCGGGCTTATTTTTAATATTTGAAATTTTATCATCGAAATGCATTGTTGATAAAAGCACTACAGACTTATTCTTTTTCGGCACATACGAACATATAGTGGTTTTCTCACCGAATCCAAAAATAGTTGATAATACTTCCCGACGAGGAGATGGTTTAAATTCCGCTGGTAAATATGGTTTATTTTTTTTAGGGTTCCTACAATCAATAATTTTTACTTTCTCAAAGTGTCTGCTAAAGAAACCGATGTGAAGAAATTGTCCGTTGTAATGTTTCTACCGGTATTTTTATATTGTTCTACTAGATCTAAAACAACACGCTCCCCTTGATTTACAGCCCTCCTATTTCTCACTTTTCCCATATTTATTTGGCCGCACAATGGATAAAATGTTTTTGCATTACAAGCCCACCACACTTTGATGCCATACTTAGCCGGTGTTGATGGGATATATTTAGTGAATCTCGTTCGGCCTCTAAATGGAAATAACTGTTCGTCGACAGTAATGTTTTCTGATGGCTTATAATTTATTCGAAGATTGTCCACTAGCATTTGGAAAATTTCTGATATTGGTGCCGCTTTGTCGTTAATAATTCTGGTAGCTCTCGTATTATGTTGATCGAAGCGAATAAATCTGATTATATTCCTAAATCGCTGACATTGTGGCTTTGTAAAGTGGATACGCATTCTTTCTCGAAAGCAAATCTAGACGTTCGTGGTTAGATTTATTGATTCCCATAATGAGTAAAATATCAAAGAAAGCCCGCCGCAGCTCTTCTTTATCTATTCTAACCCATTTTTTAGCTGCTTTATCGGGGTTCCTCTCATTAAATTAAGTATATTCTGATTCGGCTTTTCGATTAGTATGCCGACAAATAATTGTTGTAATCGATGTGAGTATAATAGCAAAAAACGTCTCAACATCGCTTAAATTGTTTGTGTCTGGATGAGGACCGAAAAATCGCCCTTGAAAAATATTTTTTTCGCTATGACGATAAAGAGCAGGCATTTTTTCTTCCATTTCGTGCCGTCCTTTCCGATAAAATGTTCGCTTTCCTCTCCGCCATCCTCACCATCCTTCACCAGTTTCCAATAATTCATCATCCTCACTAATAGCGTCTTTTTCATTGTCTGATTCACCACCACCACCCACTTCTATTTCTGTCGCTTCAATTTCTGCGTCAGACTCTTCATCGATGGAATATTCCAGTTCATTAAATGGTTCTTCATTTCCATTGTCATCTACTATTAACATTTCCGCATCATCGTCTTCTGAATCTATGGCATTTAAAACTCTAGAATAATAAGCGTCCCGCTCTTCATAACTAAGTCTAGAATATAAATAAAAATATTCGATATTTATTAGTATTACATCTCATGGTACCACAACTTGATGTTTGATAATTTTTCATGTAAAATCAAGTACTCAACTAGTTAACTGACCCGAAGATAAAAAACTAAAATCATTCATATTTTATTAGTTTATAATCAAATAACTTATATTACTATAAGGGAAATCGCGTCGATTTTATGTGCCAACATGATATTAGTTGGGATAAAAATAGTAGATGGCACTAGAGTAGTTGAACGAAATGTTTACATTTTTTTATCTACAGTTTTTTATATTGAACGAATTATTAACGAAACAAAAATTTTAAATCTAAAAAAAAAATTTTAAATTTTATAATCGGGATTGGAGTACATGGGCTTATATTTATATACAATAATAAATAAATAAAACCAAATTTTATTTTTTTTTAATTATTTCATTTCATTAAAATGAATTAACTTCGTTAATTTTTTTCTTACACCAATTTTTTTTAAATTCTCTTGTTTTGCAAAATGAAAAAATCTTATTTTATAATATATATTTATGATAGTTTTAATTAACACGTAAAAATGATTTTCTATATCATTAATATTAAATCTAGAGTATAAGTGATTGCTATTATCTATAAAAATTAAATCGATTAAACTAATATTTTGTATTGATCGTAAAACTAACTTACTATATTCTAATTTTACATTAATATTAACACTACTTTTAAAAATTTTCTCACATTCGACTAAAATTTTGTATGTATTTAATGATGGGGTCATTAATTTACCCCATTTTTTTAAATTAAATAAACCTAGATTTAGCTCCAACCGTGCACTTTTATTTAAAATTTGGAGACATTCCTTACATTTTAAAAATTTAGGCAATTGTTTGGCTTCAATATACCCAGCTAAATATGAAAAAATAAAAAATAAAAAAATTGGTTGACGTGCCATCTATTGTTCTCGTTAAAAACGTTTTATGAAAAAATAAAAAATAAAAAAATTGGTTGACGTGCCATCTATTGTTCTCGTTAAAAACGTTTGGTATGCCATCTAGAATTTTTATCCGAAACAAAATTGAACGAAATCATGTTGTCGTTAGCATTTACTATGGAAATGTTCACGATTTCCCTTATAGTAATATAAGTTATTTGTTTATAATAAGTACTATATTTTTTATGAAATTATAAAATTGCCACAAATATCTAATTTACAAAAGACACCACTAAACTAAATTTTATACCCAAAAACAATACCGTTGGTTTTTCGTTTTATATCATAGAATATTACCATTTAGTTTTGTTTGCACAAATGCATTAAACAAAACAGAAAATAATTACCGTTAGTAAAAATAAAGTGTACCTAAACCCACGAAAAAGATGCATTATAATTGAAAACAGGGTAATTGTAAACCATGCGAAATACAAAGGAAAACAAAATATATACATTTGTAAATCCTGCCCATAATATGTATAAAAAATTGCTGCCCATGCTAAGGTTAATTAACACGTGACTTAATACCGAGCCTTGTGGTTCACATGCAGTTTATTTCTTGTACTCTAGAAAGTTTTTTTCGTACTTTAACAGCAAATTGGGAATTTATGCTTAAAACAGTTATAATACCAAACGCTGTCAAATGCGTATCCAACAATAAGACAACAGTTGATATTTCGCTATTTGAATTGTCGTTGATTATATTTGAAAGTCTGAGGTATTGATTGGTTAAATGTAGATTTCGAAATCTAAATCGTTCGTTTGGAACATTTCTTGAATGTATATTTCTTTCCAATGGTATTTAGAAGGCTTATAGAACGTTAACTCGCCCGATTTGACGAGTCTTGACCAGGTTTTTGGAATAGGAACTACAATAGCAAATTTCCAGGAAGTTGGAAAATAACTAACCTTCAGACACGCGTTGTTACATAGACAACATTATGTAAATACTTTTGGGGCATTTTTTCAGGAGGAATTGTTGCAAATAATTTTAGTTAAAGATCTGATTTCTTTAGGGATCACTCTGTCACGATGATGGACAATGATCAAAGCTACAATTAGTGACTTCGTTTATAAAAGAGTACACATCAGTTTTAGTTTGATTATTGAAGAAGTTCAAGCTCACTCTGTAAAAGGAGGATGATTTTTTACTTCTTAAAATTTTCGTTATTTTTATCATATTTTTAGAATCGGGAGAGAAGTTTTCTATTAGGTTGTTCCAACGGCGATTTCGGGGTTCTTAAATTTGGTTGGATATTATCACCTTTAAATCTAGAAAGATTTGTTAATGAAACGATAATTTAGTCCGTTCCCATCTGCTACGATGAATGTTTTATCAAATACGACGGGTAAATGGTAAGAGGCAATCTGGATATTAATTTTTACTGAAATAGAGCTATGAATATTGTTTGTTAATGCAAGATCAAGATAAGATAAGCGCAATCTATTAGAGCTTGAGTTGAACGTATGATTTGACGGGTAAACTACTTTATGAATTCACCATAAAGAATTCCGGCTGTGTTAGCTTTGAAACATCCTCATTTTAATCATTTGTATTAGAAAGATAGTACGATATTAAATTAATACAATTTGTCCACGATTTTATTGGTATTCCTATTGATTCTGTGACTTTAGTGTTAAAATACGGTATGTTGGGGATTTGTCATCACTCAATTGCGATCAGTGATGACGATGAACACAACTATGACTCGCATATGGATATTTATAGCGAACCTTTATTCGTGAGTCCTTGATTTGGCTAGCGATAGCGTAGAGTGGGACATAATATTACCCGCGAAAGAGTTAGGGAAGCTTCGTCCCCAGAAAAGATTGCATGGCTTAAAACACTTCCCTTCAATTATATTTCTCTTAAACCACACAGCTCCCGAAGGCATCGTAATCGGGTTGATGTCATATTTTGTTTTTATCATCAATGAGCTCTTTGTCTTTCCTGGCTATAAGTATGTCGTCCACATATACCAATATATAACACGGGTTGTTATCACTTGATTAATACAGGGATGGATCAACTTGATTATGATTTTCTTCAATCAACACAGAAAGGCCATATTCTGTACTCTTGCTGCTTAAGCAAATACTCGTGCTAAGCGATACATTTTATTTAGATGAACTCGTTAATGAAACCGGTTGACTGACTCATGTAGATAATTTCATCCAATACTCGGAATGTTGCCTCTCTTACCACTGGAGCAAATACATCGTCATAATCTTCACCATATCTTTGTTCAAAGCCTTGTGCGACTAATCGAGCTTTATATTTGCTAATACTTCCATTAACATTGTATTTTTTTTTTGAATACCCATTTTGAACCATTTAGAAAGTGATATTATTTCCTCTTTCATTGCCTTTATTTATTCTTCTTTATGACAAGAACTTATTGCTTCATTATATGTCTTGGGTTCTCTTATGTTTACCTGACAACGGCTTTAAATGCTTTTGGATCCAGTTTTTGTCGATTTCCAGATGTATCACACACAAAACATTTCGAACCAAACTTTCTAAATTCACTAATATTTGATTTTCTTTTATACTTTATACTTTATACTTTATACTTTATACTTTATACTTTATATTTATACTTTATACTTTATACTTTATACTTTATACTTTATACTTTATACTTTATACTTTATACTTTATACTTTATACTTTATACTTTATACTTTATACTTTATACTTTATACTTTATACTTTATACTTTATACTTTATACTTTATACTTTATACTTTATACTTTATACTTTATACTTTATACTTTATACTTTATACTTTATACTTTATACTTTATACTTTATACTTTATACTTTATACTTTATACTTTATACTTTATACTTTATACTTTATACTTTATACTTTATACTTTATACTTTATACTTTATACTTTATACTTTATACTTTATACTTTATACTTTATACTTTATACTTTATACTTTATACTTTATACTTTATACTTTATACTTTATACTTTATACTTTATACTTTATACTTTATACTTTATACTTTATACTTTATACTTTATACTTTATACTTTATACTTTATACTTTATACTTTATACTTTATACTTTATACTTTATACTTTATACTTTATACTTTATACTTTATACTTTATACTTTATACTTTATACTTTATACTTTATACTTTATACTTTATACTTTATACTTTAATAAATTTTCGTATTACTACAGTAAGGTGTGTGATTTGTACAATAAAATCAATTCAATCGTACAACAATTATGGCTTCATAGCATAATGGAACGATCAGAATAGAATTCCTCCATATAGAATAATAAATATAGTTCATCTGGAACATGGGGAGGGACCCTGCATATGTGCAAATTTATGTGAAAAAACAATTTTCCAACTTGAAATTGTATATTTTTAATGAAGATAAATCTTGTTTTAATTGATTTATTTTAGTCATTCAATTAATATTCCAACTTACGCCGATCAATATAACTACATAATATACATATATGAATCGAGCGGGTTACTCATATAAAATTATAAATGCAGTTTCAAGTAAATGGGGGCAATTTATTGCGCAAATAATTTCTTTGGAAGTCTATAATGACTCCAATGTGTTTTTAGATTTTAATCGTGTATTTTTATAATCTTAAATCTCGAAAAAATTATGAACCACTTGAATAGTTATCGTTTTTGAAAGGTTTTAACACAAATCGTTCACTTTTTTCATTAATATCTATATAGAATTTTATCAAACTTATCACTTTTCCCTCGTAATATTCCGGTGACTTTTTTATATTTCCATCTTATTTGTCGCCGCACTTAAACATTTTAATTTACATAAGAAAGTCTTAATTTATTGTATTTAATGCGAAATTATATTATTATTATTATTATCATCATCATCATCATCATTATAAGATTTAAAATTTAAGATTATGTGATGAGATTCAAGTCAGACGAAGTTTGTACAGTAAACGACGGTAACATAAAAACTTTAACCGCGAAAATGAAAATAAACATAACTGACTATTGTTTCGTTCGTTATTATTTTCATTTTTCTTCCGTCGTGCTTACAATTATGACACAAGTGGATACATATTAAATACATTATTCTTTTTGTATCTACAGCATTCATACATAAATTTTCAAAAACGTTGTGAAATTACAGTTCAAGTCATGTAAGATATGATGTTATGAATGTTACTTGTACAATCATGAAATAAAATGAAAACCATGTTTCGATAACTCATATATACTGATTAGAAATACATGGTTTTAACTCGTTGGGTGTGGTGACATTGCTTAAACACCAATAAATAAATTACTACCTAAAACATGATAAGAAATGTCGATCGATTATTGGTATTCGATATACAATGAACATCGAATCGGAAGCCAATTTATTTAGTACTTAAAAAGGTAGTTATTTACTAGTCAAATCAGTTGTAGGCTGGCTATCTTATCTAGAAATAAACAGACGAAATACACATTTATATATATATATATATATATATATATATATATATATATATATATATATATATATATATATATATATATATATATATATATATATTATACACACATATAAACAGCTCACGATAAGATAAGAAAGACAGTAAATAATCTATGAAATGAATAGATATTTTTGTTACGTATCTGATGTATGTATGTGTGAAAAGTTCAATCTCCCATCTTTAAGAATTGTCTACTCATCGCCTAATATATTCATTCATACTATTTCTTGTACATATAAATTTTAATATTTATTTTTTAATTTAATACAGAGATAAAAAGAGTTTTAATATTATATATCTTAAACGTTATATTAAGAGATCAGAAATATTTGTATGTATCATAGTAGAAAACAAAAAATCATATTTAGAATATTTCTTATTTATTTTTAAAATGTCAAAAGATGCATTATATTTTATACATATAGAATGTTATTTTGATGCAGCAGCACACCCGTAAGAAGAAAACTGAGTGGATGAAGTAAAAAAGGCGGAAATGTTTTTTTTTTCTATCGTGATATAAAATTAAATAGTGCACGCGAAATTTAAAACTTGTTTCTGGTCTGTCTATTCGTTTCATTTATTGTCTAATTATTTTTGGCATTCAAACTGAATGTGAATGAAAAAATTATTCCATATACAACTTAATCGTCCATGTATAGTACCTTCATAGTTCTACTCGCACAGTTCTGAGTTACAAGGCATATTCCAATCACACGTAAGCTTCTACAATATTAATTTATGGGGTAGCAATTTTTCCGTTAATCATGCTCAAAATATTTTGCATGTTATCTAAACACCCAAATCTTCATCAACTTAATGTGTTACTTTTATAAAAGCATAAAATCCTTCAGTACTTTTGGAACCAAATTTTATCTAGTTTTTCTTAAAATCTTCCATATCCTTTGCTGCCTTGTGGGTGTAGCGACCATCGCTACACACACAATTAAAATTATTCAGATATTTCGTGCAATTCCATATAATTCGCTAACGCTACATGTACACTGTACATAAATATATATAGAGCGTAAAGTAGCTATTACACATAGCACTCGGTCGCCATGGCCTGATGAGATGACAAATAATTTTTAACAAAAATTATTATGATTCCTCATCAGATCGAAACTGAGCTTTGCTTTGCACAACATCAAAATTCTGAATAATTAAAATAACGACACGTCACCACCGTCGTTATATGGGTCTTAGTTGTTCCATTGTTTCTTTAGAGTAACGACGTGACTCTGGATCAGACCAAAACAAAGTACCAACTTGTCTACGTAAAAAAGACAGAAGCCGCTTTTGGAGGCACTCTTTGGTGTAATTTTCCAATGATATTGTCCTTTGCGTAATGTATGGAATACTTCTAGAGCCATTTTGACAAATACCCTGCCAAACCAGGTATTTTTTCGGATCCTTTTCAGAATAATATTGATTACCTGGCAGAGGTTTAAAGTCAGTCAACTTCAGCGTAGGTTTCGTCTTCAATTAACAAACAATAATTTTTTTTTGTCGTAGCTGGTGTTTTTTTACTTCGTGGTACTTTGAATTTGCCGAATTATCGAAAATCACATCACTTTTTAATTCTAAGAATTCGCTCATGATTGTGCTATTTTGGTTCGGATTGTTTTCCAGAACGCTTATCACTTTAGTATCTAATTTTTTATCAATATGGCTCGATATACCGTTTCCAAATTTTCTATTGACGCTCTGAGTCTTCATAAACGAATTATAGTCCTTTTAACTTTAGAATATGTAGGATTAGCCTTTTTTGCGATCGCTTTGTACGTGAGACATTGATTTTCCAAATAAAATTGCACAATTTGTTTACAAACTATCTCTTGTTTGGATGCCATTTTATAAACGACTGATTTAAAACAAATAAATATTACGCAGCCTGCTTTGTAACCTAACGGTACATTACAATTGATGTTTTTTTTCTATTTTATTTGGTGTGTTTGTCAAAATATTGTGTGCAAAATTAACGGTACGTAAAGTACTGTTACCATATGCAATAGCCGGTTTGGTTGAAAAAATAAGTTATTTGGGATTACTAATACTTACAGAGCCGTATAAACATACGTAGTACTTGTCTTATCATGGGGTTAACCCATTTATGTATCATTGCGATAAAGTTACGAAGCACAAACTTAAAAAAAGATTAAATGACAGCTACAGCAACGTGGTAATGCATTCAGATCATAGATGCATTGGCCCATCTAGCGAAGTGAAAACGAAGCAAATGGTCATGGCGGCTTTAACTCGTGAACCAATTGAACTACGTAAGGCGTCATACCGAGATCTTTTCACAAAATTCGACGTAAACTGGTGCGTGAAATGTTCAATTCTTGAGAACGATGACGTGTTGATGTTGATCGATTCTCACGCACACTCTCAGCCACAGCTTCGATATTTTGCACGACATATGCAATTTCCGACCAATTGTCTTTGTTTTGGAAATAAATTTACAATCAATCACAACGTTGCTCAAGCGTAAATCGATTCATTTCGTTCAGTGGAGATAAAATACTGAATTTTTTGATACAATAGAATGACATAAGTATTGCCAGATTCGAAATAACCGGTGGTTCAAATTTAAACCGATAGATGGCCCACCCTTTATATATAATAATAAATAACCAAACCTCTATATTTGTAAAAATGAAGCTTTCAAATTGAATAAAAATGCATTATTCAAAAATAGTATTTTCTTTATAGTTTAAATAAATCAGTTTAATTATACAATAAATTTTAATGGCTAAACTAGGTGCCAAAAAAAGTGAATTTAATATTGATTACTTTAATAATATATAAGTGACTCATTTTGACACATTTCAAAGCATAAGCTTTTTTGATTTATTACAATATTAATGCTTATTTCATATATCTAATCACACTTACGTTACATAAAAAAAATGGCCTAAAGTGTTACTACAAATAGTTAAAATGGACTAACGAAATACGAGTATTATGTGTATATGACATTGTGTGAAGCCCACACCTTTGTTTAACTTTTAAACCTACATTCGCATACGTTCTGTAAATTTTAAAAACAAATTTTTATTTACTATAACTGCTGCATAGAAGCGTACTTAACTGAAATAGTTTTCAAGATGAGTAACTTAACTATAGATCGATATAATAATTTCAGTCACATTCACATTTAAGCGTTACACTCTCGATTTAATTATACAATTTTAATGCATTAGAAAATATTTATTGTCGCAACAGATCAAAGTATATCAATAATACAAAGTACATGACTAAACTATACAAACAATAAACATGTAGGTAAATACTTACATGTTTTAATAAGAGACTGTCAAACCAGCGCATTTTTATTTAAATAAGATTACAAATTAGATTATAAAATTACGTTGAGCAATGAATGCAATTTTGGTTTCTTATTGTCATGAAATTATTTGAAAACTACTCTCTTCTAAAAAGCTTTCGACATTAGTATAACTTTTGCTATAAAATATTCATACATTTTCACAACCCATTTTTAAGCATACAAATTCTAAAAGGGGTAAGTCTTTACAAATTTACGAAAATGAATCAACAGTCTATACACGTAATAGTAGTCCGTAATCAAAACCTTCTGTCAAAGTCAAACTCATTTTTAAAATTTTTTTGTTGCTATGACAATTTTAATATATAACGCACACTACTTATATAGACGGTTTTGTTTTTATACTTCACAAATAATAGAAAAGTTGTTGATTCTGTACAGCAAATGCATCGGATGAATTCGGTTGTTTTATTATAGAAGGCTTTGCTAATTTACATTTAGAAATGTACCTTTTGTTTTAGTGCATCTGTCAATTTAATTTTTCGCACGGCTTGTACAGACATTTTTGTTTTTCTTTTGGTGTTCACAGTTGTACTTTAAATTGTTTTTTTATTTTATTTCTTTTTATTCGAACCGATATTCACACTTAGAGAAACCGCTCAGAACTGGACATTTTAAAACTGGATATTTCAAAATAGGATTTGACAAAACGAGATAAGGTACAAAACTGGATATTTCAAAATTGGATATTTCAATACGAGATAAGGTACAACACGAGATATGGTACAAAACTGGATATTTTAATACGATATAAGGTACAAAACGAGATATGGTACAAAATTGGATATTTCAAAAATGGATAATTCAAAACGAGATAAGGTACAAAACGAGATATGGTACAACACTGGATATCAAAACAGGATATTTCGACATGTGATTTAAACTTAAAATGATTTTTTAGGAAAGTTCTGGAATATGGCCAATTAGGGAGAAACTCGGCGAGTTCTTAACCGATTTTGATGAAATTCGATACGTAGGAAGAAAATGGGATTTTAAAATGATTTTTTGGGAAAGTTCTGGAATATGGCCAGTTAGGAAGGAACTCGGGGATTTCTAAACTGATTTTGATGAAATTCGATATGTAAGATGAAAATGAGATTTTAAAATGATTTGTTGGGAAAGTTCTGGAATAAGGCCAGTAAGGTTCCATACTTGAATACTTCTAAGGAGAGAAATAGAATTTTCCTTCACTTAATGTTTTTTTTCTTGAATTGTATAATTAAAATGGATTTTAAAACCTTTTTTGGAAAAACCTCTGGAATATAGCCAATAAGGTTTCATACTTGAATAATTTTAAGCAGAGAGATAGAATTTCCTTCATTTGATGTTTTTTTTTAATTGCTGCTTTTCTCATCTTATTAAAATTAATTTTCACATTTTCATCCTACATATCAAATTTCATCATAATCGGTTCAGAACTCGCCGAGTTCCTTCCTTACTGGCCATATTCCAGAACATGATTTTCCCAAAACATCATTTTAAAATCCCATTCTCATCCTACATATAGAATTTCATTATAATCGGTTAAGAACTCGCCGAGTTCCTTCCTAATTGGCCATATTCTAGAACTTTCCTAAAAAATCATTTTAAGTTTAAATCACATGTCGAAATATCCTGTTTTGAAATATCCAGTTTTGTACCATATCTCGTTTTGTACCTTATCTCGTTTAAAATATTCAGTTTTGAAATATCCAGTTTTTGTACCATATCTCGTTTTGTACCTTATCTCATATTAAAATATCCAGTTTTGAATTATCCTGTTTCGTCAAATCCAGTTGTAAAATATCCAGTTTCGACCGGTACCCTACACTTCCATTCATATAATTTGTAATCGGTTTGTTCGAATATGCTTTTCGTAATTTCCTTATGTTGTGTCATTTCGGTAACATTTTGTCGTCATTTCCGTAACATTTTTCTAAATAATTTTTTTAGTTACCTTACCGCCAAAGATGTTTTCACATCAAAAAACGATTTTGGAATTGTGCTTCGCAGTTTTCAATGAAGTACTTAGAACAATTATAAAACAATTGAGAATAGCTTTAATTTTAAATTTAGTTACAGTTTTGATGAAATAAAACACGCTGCTTTATTAAATACTTTTGGCTACTTTGTAACTCTCCATGCTGCTCTCATAAATTGAGGTCAACTATTTAAGCCCTTCACTAAATACCATATCTGTAATAGTTTTTGCTACTTTGCATCTTTTGAAAAACAATATAGTATGACACCTGCCTTTACTTCAACAACAGGGAGAGAGTTGACTGTTACGATACGTTCTAAGTACATCTAACTTCAGTTGTCGTTTCTGCCATTTTTTGTCAATATGATTTATAGGTCTAAAAACTTGTTTTTAATTTCTATTCTTTATTAGATGCATACATTGTAATGGGCCATCAGACTAACAAAACTAACCGATCTTTAAAAATTTAAAGTTTTTAATTAAAATGTGATATGATGACATAATAAAATCTTTATAACGTTTCTCAGAAGTATTATTTTTTTTACGATGCACCGCAAACGTTTTTGTTTTTGTGATTATAATCTTAAATAAGTCACTGGGACAATGTTATATAACATTTGTCGATCGATTTATCAATTAAGTCGATTGCGATATAAACCATGAAGTGACAACGAGTCACTATAATTAATAACGTTTTTTTGTACATGAAATTTAACATTTAGTAATAACGTAACGATAAGAAAACCTGTTTAAACTGGCGTTTATATAATTTACAAATTTTCATTACAGTTTAATTTCGTTGGACGAATTTTGGGGCCCAGAGGTATGACAGCCAAACAACTAGAACAAGAAACTGGATGTAAAATCATGGTTCGTGGTAAAGGTTCAATGAGGGACAAGAAAAAAGTAAGTTTTATTTAGTCAAATTATTTAAAATTTATTTTTTAAGCAGATTTTTTTTTTTTTTTTTTAACTGCATTTTAATAAATATTTAAATGATGTTAGCATATAAAATTTGTTTATAAAATCGCAAAATATTTATTTAAAATTATAAGTAGCTAAAATTAAACCCCTGTTTTGTATATCAGTAATAATTTCGATTAAACATTTCGCATTTGGAGTAATGATAATGTTTACATAAGTGAAAAACGATTTAATTGTTTAAATGAAAAATTTAGATCCGATCAACGGATTTATGCCGCGTTGATATGTTGTACAATGAAATTAAGATTTTTGTTCGTTAGTCCCAAAGTTAAGTCTGAAAAACCGGCTAAATCTTACCAATCTAAATAAAATACGTACATAATTTCAAATAACTAACCACGTGCAACTTTTTAATTTTCGAGTGTTATAGACATCTCAAGTATTTGTTAAAAGTATTTAAAAATTAGTGTAAAAATTATATACACATGTACATAATAGTGTATACAAATTACAAATATGTATATCTAAACACGCAGCTGTTGTAAAACATCACAAGATTATTCTATTTCTAAACGGAATTCAAAAATATTTTTAATTTATTATTAGATCAATCCCTAAACAAAATCTTCAGTCAATTTTTGTTGTTATTAATCAAATTTCCGTGTTATACGGTTAATTTTAAATAATAATAAATTAAAATTCAACTCTGGTACTTCAATAAATTGTATACCTGTTCTTATAAATTTGAGTATCATGATAATATTTTAGGAATCATGCTTTAATAATATATAAATAAATATATATATATATATATATATATATATATATATATATATATATATATATATACATACATACATACATATATATATATATATATATATATATATATATATATATATATATATATATATATATTGCAACAAACCCTATTGTTAGAGGTACTATTAAGCCCAATCAGACCACTATTACAGATTTTTGAGACAGCTCGAATTTAAGCAAAATTTGGTCTTAACAGCTTAATCAGCATTATTCTTGCTGATCTACATGATCGCAGTTTTTAAAAAATACCTTACCCTCTATTCTCTAAATTCGGTTGGTGGCTAACGATTATCTTTTATTTTCAAAGTTGAAAATATCTCTAATTTGTTTCAAACGAGGATTTCTGAAATCGAATCCTTCGGATTCGGAATCGACGATTCTTTGCTCCAAGATTCGGATTCTAATTTACTTTTTATCGTTACTGTTTTTGTTTGGCTTTAAAATCATGATCACTTCTGCCACCTGCCACTACCTTGGAACGTATCTTAATCTAAACACGCAGCATTGATTATATGCAGAAGTTTGTGTATTGCTTTGTCTGGCAGTTCTTTTATAATTTGCCCAGTTATTAAATCATCCAGGAGCTTTTTTCGGATTTAAATTTTTTATTTCAACTCACGGAGCGTTACAGTTTGTATTTCAAGCTGGTGTCTCGCAAACAGATCCGCTTTTTGCTTACTACTACGAGCCCACGTACCGTTATCATTTCTAACAGGTGCTGTTGAATTTTTTGGTCTCTTGATCGATTTTGTTGCTTTTCATAGGGAGTATTCAGTGTCTTTTTGACCAGCAAGTGAAGATAAATATGTTGCTATTGTTTCATTTTTAATTTTCCTGATAATAGATTTCAGTTTTTTACATAAATTATTAAGCTCGGTTTTATTAGCTGCAGTTCGATTTATTTGCCAGAACTTACGTCCTTTAAGTTTCTTAGCCACCAGTTCTCTTACTTCGAGTGGAGTGCTCTGCCATGCTACTTGCTGAATATTTTTAACTAGTCTGTCAATTTTCTCTTCAACGTGCATAGTTCTTATTGGCACATAAAGTTTGATATTTTCATTGATCAGTTCACGAAAAAGGTTCCAATTGGCATTCTTGTCGTAAAATTTTGGCAATATTTCCTTAGTAATAATAGTTTCATGTCATGATAACAGGAGTGTGATCTGATGTAAGATTTTCATTGTTTTCCATTCGTATGTAGTTGTCAGATATTCCTTTTGCTACATAGAAATCTATAAGGCCAGGAGTTTTGTCTAAATCTGTTAACCAGTAAGTGGTGGCGCCACCAGATTGAAAGTCGCATTTTAATTTTTTGGCTGCTTTAAACAGTTCTCTCCCTTTTGGTGGTGTAATTCTGGAGCCCCAAAAAGTGTTTTTTTGCGTTGAAATCTCCGCCAATAATGAACCATCGTACCAAAAGGCGAAAAAGTTCTTCGTATTCTTTTTTTAAGTTATAACGTGGTGGACAGTATATAGCTGAGATACTTAAATCTTAGTTTGAATTGTGATTGTTGTCATTTGCATGGACTCAGTTTCAACCTTCAGTTCTTCATGGTGTTTTATATTATCTTTAAAGAAAATGACAGATCCCCCTCTTACCTTTTCTGCTGGATGAATAGCATGGTAGAAACTGTACCCACGTGTTTTGTAATATGAAGATCTATTAAAACGGCTTTCAGAGATTAAGCGTATGTCAAATTTTTGCGTGTTTAGGAATATGACGGATTAGTCTATTTGTATTTATGATTATAACTTTGACATTTTCTGCATTGGACTATCTTTGAAGTAGTATTCCTCATTGTCCCTATTCTAACTCTCATGTTTTGAATTGACGGAATATTATTTATCTTTTGGATGTTTTCTTTATTGCCAATGGTAAGCATAAAGAGCGGTAGTCCCCTTCTTCCCAGTTCGCGGCTTCCTTTGTCGCTTTCAGTTGTCTTTTTTTATTATACTGACGGCATCCTGAATATCTAAACCTTTATGCTGTAACTCAGCTATTGTGTCATTGCTTTCACAGGTATAGTGTAGCCCTCTTGTCTAGATTAGTCAAGCTTACTTATCTTCATAAGTATACCACTGAAACTTGTCAGCGTTAAGCTTCATAATTAGTGTAAGATAAGTTTCTGGGTCTGGTACATTTACCTTCCAGACATCGTTGTTTAATGCTACTAGCCTGTAATCTTTATCCGTGATAGTTTTCATCAAGACATTGATAGTAGGGTAGCCTTTGACACCAACTATATTAATAGATGGTGGCTGAATTATTTTCTCCGGTTTAGAATATGTATTGCTCTAAGTAGTTGCATTATCCGATACAGATGTCCGGGTTACTTGCTCAATATTTTCTGGTTGCTTTTCGTTTTCTTTATGCTCGTTTTCTATTCTGGCGATGATTCTGATTTTCTTTTCTTTGTGAGCTTGCTTTTTTTCAATGCCCAAGCAGTTTCTATTGGTAGTTCGTCCTCGTCAGTATAACTTCCATATTTATTGTTACTCTTTTTTTAGGTTTTTTTGTCGCGATTGTCCACTGAAAAACACTTTCAGATTTCTTATCCGGATGAATTTCCCGCTCGAGTTCTTCTTCATCTGTGTGGTTTTCGATGGTATTCTTATTGATTGCATGTCGACCCGCTTGAATGATGCGTCATTTTCTTTCTTTATTAAAATACCTTTAGAATTGCATAGAGATTTCAGTTTTCACTCTCTATGCTTGAGGTAGTTTTATTTTCACTATCTTTTCTTGATGGATATACATTATTCTTTCTAATATCTCCTATTGAACTAGCATTTTTAATTGTTGGAGATCTCAAGATTTTTTTACCCCTCAAAAATTGGTCCTCGTTTTCCCATATAAAATTTACTGTTACTGCAGCCAAGTTTGCCATAGCAGTAGCAGTGCTTGTTGTATTATCGGTTTCGGCAACTGTCCACCACTGCTGAAACTTTGTGGTCATTGGATAAGAGCCCACTTACACACTCTCCAGTCGCCGGCACTAGGTCTTCGTTCCCTGCACCGTACGTTTCTTCCTTTATTTATTTTCTACATGATGGATTATTTTGTTCTGGGTTTCCCATCCATATACTGATAACAAAAATAGATTTACCCATGCATTCAGTCATGCGCTGATCATTTCCAGTTACGACGTCTGGGTTATTCCATTTGAAATAACCCATTCAGTGCCTACCCTGCCGATCAGTGGTTATAATTTTGGCGTCGCACCCCCACTTATTTATTAATAAATTTTAATGATAAATAAGATGAATTGCATTTTTTTAATTTAGCGTGTCTACTTTCTAGAGCAATGCTTTATTTATAAAGCTTCCAAATCTTCATATTTAACTTTCTCTTGTAACCGAAACGTTAATTTCTTAATTTTGAAATGTTTAACGCATAAAATCAGAAAATAAATTATAAAAGATTAATATATTTTTGCGACTCTTTTGAAGCGGTACGTACCCCTTCGTTTTCGCACCATACAGTTTTAACATCAAACTATTTAACATCAATATTTTTTTTGTTCTACTACGTTTGTGAGATAATTATATCACGAACAGAAAATTATGGCGAATCCATCGGATTCGTCGAATCCTTAAATTTTTGGATTCGGATTTGTCGAAATATTCATCAACCGTCTAGTGATTATTGCATTTATTTTTCTTGGTTTTAGTTATCCATTATTTTGTTCAGTGGCCTTAAAATGTATTTGACTTAGGTCAACATGATTACGAATTTACTATGCGATCTGTATCTCTAATGCAACTCAAACAAATTTATGTAGGATATTCAATTTTTATCAATTCAACTTACCAAATCAATTGTTATGCTTTTTTTTATATATAAATATATATATATATATATATATATATATATATATATATATATATATATATATATATATATATATATATATATATATATATATATATATATATATAAAACAAATGAAAAATGAGTGAATTTAAGAAAAGTTATTTCCACAAGCAAAAGGTCAATATGTTGTTATTTTGAAAGAAACTTTTTTTTTCAAGAAAATAAATAAAATTGAAAAATCGTGATTCTGAGTCACAACACGTCATTTTATCATTTAATATTCTTCTCATAGTAAATCACTGCGAATAAAAAATGTTTTGACAACTGGGTTGTAATTCTTAACTTCAACTTTTTCTACTTACACAAACACACACACACACTTATATAAATATATATTTTTTACAAACACAAAAATATTAATTTTCTAAGTATGTATGTAGTAAAATGAAAATGTTTGAAAAATCTAAAATATTCTAATTTGCGCGTAGTCACTGAAATATTATAGAAAATATACGGCTCCTCGTACATACTTTAGAAAATTATTTCTAACGAATTATTTTTTTGTTAAAATGTATTTTTAAACCTTTGAGTCATAATTTTTTTTAGTGAAAAAAAATTTTTTTTTTAATATTATAAAATCTAAACAGTTTCTAGTTTATTACACTATACATTTATAAAAATGCGAGAGCTACAATATAATCTTAGACGATTGATAACGTGTCGTTAAAAATTAATTATGTCTTAATAATAATTTATATTTATTCATTAACGACAAGATTCTTCGAAAAAACAAATTTTTTCATTAAAATAACCAAATTTATGTTATAATTTTGAAATTTTTCAATAACAAACATTTGCATTGGCGTAGTAAAGTACTTACTTATACTTGATAGCTCCTCCTCTAAACATTTCCATACATTTTATGTTGTAAACAAATTTTCAGGTTTTGAATTACTCTTTGCCTCGAACCAAATTTTAAAATATTAATTTTAGAATATTTCATTTAGAGTTGCATTCATATGAATATTTAACACGGGGAATGCACACACAAACACCAATTTACCATCTTTTAAATTGTATCGTTTAAAACCAAGAGAAAAAACAAAAGTTATTTTTGGCAAATGATGAATGGCGGCTAGTTTGTGTCAGAACGTGCACCCCATACTATAGTAAAATGTATAGGTTATAACGTTAATTTTTGTTTTGAATCAATTTATGTATATTGTATGAATAATACTGTGCGGTACAGCGTGTGCTTGAGTTTTAGACAACAACATTTTATTTAGTTCCTCTTTTCGTATCTTAATTAATGGGAATTACGTAATTGTGACTTAAAAATAAATAATAATAATAAAACTTTAAAAATTATGTACATATGTTGTTGGTATAGTCGTCAGTAGATTTAAGTCATTTCTAATGTTGTCAATATTACTCATTGTTATCAAACATATTTATTAAAAATAACCCCTTGTGGTCGGAGGGAAAATTCAAATGATATCCTTGGAACAGTTGGATTGTAGAGCAACAGGCATCCCTCTGATGATTTCATAATGGTTATATAGAACCTGGCTTTTGATTGCATTAATTTGGAGCAATTTTCCCTTGCCCGTCATATAAATTATTTTCGTACATGATATGAAAGAGGTAACTTTTGGAGCTCAATTCCTTACTTTCGTAGACGTAACGTATTCACAAGTAAGGATATATATCTGAGAAATATATGAGAATACCGCCGATACTAATCTATTCGTTAGGTTAGCTTCAGGTGGCCGTCCTTAAAGGATGTGGCATACACACAATTGGTCAGTAGCCTTCCCACAACAATTTTATTCTCCACTCAATACCTACTGGGACCAAATCGAACGTCTAACGAAGCAGTTGATATCCCTAACACTCATATAACTGAAGTCCGACAGGTCACACAAGAGGTGAGCTCCTAAAAACATTAGCAAGTTCCAAGCTAGGCTGTGACAGATGAAGAGCAGATGAAGTATAGTCTCCTCCTCATCCCTACAAATTCTACAGTAATCATGCGAGAGAACACCCAGTCTACTCGCATGCTTACAAATGAGACAGTGTCCAGTAATGACACCCACAATTATGCTAATATTGCGCCGTTGCATGGATATTAGTTGGTTAGACCTGATTAAGTTTAGTGTAGGCCAAATTTGCCGTGTAATTAAACATGAGGGACAATTTGACCATCTACTTAAGGACTTCCTAAGGAGCAGTTTACTCATAGCAAGCGGTACTTCTGTATGCATGGTAAAATATTACAGGATGTACCCTGTGAGCGAGTTCATCGGCCTCAATATTCCCCGTTATATTGAAATGCCATGGCACCCATGTGAGCTAAATGTTAAACTGTTCTGCCATCTCGTTAAGAGATGGGAGACAATTCTAGGCTACTTTCGACGGATAAAGCCTGATTGTAGAAATTTAATGGCAGCCTGAGTGTCCGTAAAAATGTCTATATCCTTTATAGTTGTATATCATTATACTTTATCCAGTCAATGTCTTCTTTGATTGCGATGACCTCTGTCTGAAAGACACTACAATGATCAGGGAGGCGAATAGGGAGTTTTGAATTTAGTTCCTTGCAAAACACCCCACAACCGACCCTGCCATCAATTCTCGATCCATCCGTAAAGAAGTAAATTGTATCAGGATTCAGAACTGCTTCACTCGCCCAGCCCTCTCTGGAAAGAATAACTGTCAGGAATTTAACTTCGAGGTATGATGTCGATATGGCATAGTCAACAACTTTGAGGATTTCCTTATTCATTAAAATAGATGAGTGTCCCTTACTACTGCAGGCCCACAAGGAAATCGATTTAAGCCTAATAGCTATACACGCAGCCATTTGTTTAGCTAACATATCAGGAAGAATTAGATGAAGGAGAATCTCTAGTACTTGAGTTGAAGTGATCCTGAGTGCACCTAGCGGTGCACACAGCAAGGCCGTTCTTTGAACCTTAATCAACAGATTTTGGTTCGCCATTGTATTTAGAGCTGGCAACCAAACTGTAACTTCGTACTGTAGAACAGGACTAATTACATAGGTGTACAGCCAAAGTACGATGCGCGGGTTTAGTCCTCATCCTTTCCCAATTGCATTCTTAAAAGAGTATAGCACTAACGTAGTTTTCTTTACCCTTTCCAAAATAATAAGTTTCCAGCTTAGTCCACAATAAGACCCAACAATTTTACTTTATCTGTGATATTCAAACCAACTCCGGTAAGAGTGGGTGGGTTGAAAAAAAGAAGTTTGTATTTCCTAAAAAAAGAACCAATTCAGTTTTAAGTGGATTCACTTAGACCGCACTTATTGGTCCATTTGTTAAAGATACCAAGAGCATTTCAGATCTCTAAAGGGTGCTAGGATACTCACAAATTTCCAGACGAATCCCTTACCGAGATTAGCCAAAATGACCCTGCCGCTGAGCATTTCATCAACCCAGCATCCGAGTAACACATCCAGCCCTAAATCTGAAAGTGCCTGCGTGATCGCCTCTGGTTTGACATTGTTAAAGGCTTCTTATATTTCACAGAAGGTCACCAAAAAGAATTCTTTATATTCGAGTGATTTTTCAATAGGGCCTAAGAGGAAATGTACTGCAGTGTCTACTGATTTCCCCTTGCAGTATGCATGCTGAGATCTAACTAACTTCGGCTCGATTGAGCCTCTAATATTACCTTCTATCTATCTCTCTAGAGTTTTCAAGAAGTACGAAGATAAGCTAATGGGCCTAAGGTCTTTTGGGTTGCAATTGTTGGTTTTCCCGCCTTAGGTATAAAAATACTCTTAACTTTAGTCCATTTGTTTGGAATATGACATAGTTCCAGGCTACTTTTAAAATGCACATCAAGCCAGAGGGCCATAAGGTCACTTGTTTGTTGGATATCGGCAGAAATTATGCAATCTGGGCCTGCTGACTTAAAAACTCTTTTTATAACAGTACCCAGATAATTATACCAGATGAACCTATTGTATGGCTAAAATTTAAAAGTAAATCGTACACAAATCAATGCAATAAAAAATCTAGGTAAGGTTAGGTTAGAGTGGCTGCCAACGCACACTTAAACCGGTGACGGTCCATTGTGATACCAAAGGATTCTACTCCCCTTTCATCTTCATTGGAACCATTCAGAGCTATTTATGCAGCGTAAGATATCTCGCACATTGCAGTTCTCGACCCAGACTATCTGGATATTGAGATGCTCACTCATCTCGTTAAGAGATGAGCGGCATTTCAATGCCACCGCGGACGTCAGAAAAACTGATTCCATATGACATTATGCATCAACTAAGTCAGCGCTTCCTCAATTGCTACCACCTCTGCCTGGTACACACTGCAGTGATCAAGAAGACGGACGGATATATTCACATTTAATTTGTCACAATAGTCTCCAGCTCCAACTTTGCCGTCAAGTTTGGAGCCGTCAATGTAGAATTGTATACTTCCAGTTTCCGCTGTTGACCTGTTCCCCCAGTATCCCCTTGAGCGAATAAGGGTCCGGAAGCCTTTTTTAAAGCATACAATCGGTATTGTGTAGTCACTATTCGCCAAGTCCTCCTTAAGCGAACTGCCAATCGTCGAGTGGCCGTCTGTAGACATTTTCACTCAAACACGGCAGAGAGTCGTGCAGCCGTAGGCAGAGCACGTGTAGGGGTTGTCCTCAGTGCCCCGCTTATAAGCAAGCAGACCGTTCTTTGTACCTTCTCTATCATATTTTTATAAGTTTTCTTGTCTAGTGCTGGCCACCACACCCATAGGATCCGTGCCCATAGGATCCGGTTTATGCACACGATTTCCTCCGGGCACCCCGACGATAATTTTTCCCTATTCCTACCAAGCTGCGTCGACACATCCAATCTACCTAGGAAATGGGTATCCAATAGGAGCGCCAATGATTCCCCACTAGACGTTGTCCACAGCCCATCTGGTTTAATTAAGTAAATAGGGCTCGTTGGGCTCGTAGATAAGATTTTCCTGAGGCGCGAGGTCTCCGAAACACCTTCCATTTTATCACAGAATAGTCTGCAAGACCTCCTCTGCGCCTTACTTAATTCCTACAGGCGCTTGTGATTTCCTCCACCAGGAAATCCAGCTCCTTCTCTTTGGCTGGGGGATTCAGAGCATCGGTCGGTAAGAGTCGTACTAACACTTCCTCGTATTTGTTCCAGTTAGTCCTTCTAGGATTCCTGAAGGCTTTCCGGGTAACAGGGTGAATGCCAATACTAAACGTCATGTACCGATGGTCCGAAAAGGAGAATTCCTTCGCCACCCTCCATTCTTAAAAAATTAATAAAAAATCTAATAACCAAACGAAAAATAGATGGTACATATGTGTATATATATATATTCATCCTTTTATTTTTTACAACAGTTCCTTCGTTCTGGGATTTGTTGTGTGATTTTTTTAAACCAATCATATCGTCAAAAAAAGGTTCTTTGTCTAGAATGATCAACATATTTAAATCTTCAAGGCGGTTGGCAAGCTGTTGTAAAATGAGACTGGGCTCTTCGACATTATATAAAAAATCATAACTAACATTTAATAAACTTTATTCTATTTCGAAATGATAGTATTCTCCGTAGCCTACCTACCCTACCGAGTTATTATTTTTGTTAATAGGTGTCCTAAGGAGCAATTTAGCTGTTTTTGGAACATTAACTTTATGTCTATTCAAAATACCTAACAGTAAATTAACCTTATCTCTATTAATCCAGATTCGACTTCTTATTCCGCTAAATCTATTATAATTCTATTAGAAGCAAATTTCAGGAGAGTTTTCATCATCTGAAAATAATAAATTGTCATTAATTTCTTCGTCATTAAACAAATGCCGAGAAATATGATCTGCATCAACATTATATTTACTAAATAAACTATTTATAAAAAATATAATTAGGACAACACGCTTTTGTTTATTATAATTTTATTTAAAATGTTTATTTATCTCATAAATAAAGATGGCATCGAAACACAGACGATTAGTATGTAGCGTATTATTACTAAAATAAATTCTTATGTGTACTTTAAATAAATGTATACTTACTTAATTGTTTTGAAATATAAAATATATAATGAACAGTTATATAATTAACAATATTTAAAATTATCAGTTTAGTTTCTTATTAATTGATTTTAATTTGGTTATTTTAATTATTTATTTATTTTTTTTTTTTTTTTCAAAACTTCACTTTACCACTTCTATATTTTGAATGATAATGAAACAAAACCGACCATGTATTTTATATTTCTTTACAAAAGATGGCGGGTAAATCAAAAATAGATTATTAAATGACCTAACGCAACTGTGAAAGCGACTTCAGATTTCTTTACGATATAAAACAATTTTCAAACATTCTGTATACAATTGATCTATTTTCTAATTATTTAAATTATAGCTAGTATATATAAATAATAAAACAACAAAATTCTAAAATCCTATAGATGTATTGCGTCCGTAGTCGCCGATTTAATTTGATTTGATTAATAAATTGACAAAGCACGGCAGACAAATCAACTATTTTTTGTATGAATTGATCAGTGGCGCGCATTATATTAGTGTTAAGCTAAGACAGATTACATCGCAATATTTTTTTATTTTAATTTAATTTAAATGTAATCGTTTTCTAAGAATATTTTTTCTTGTTGCTTTGTTTTTAGAATAGTAAAACTTTACTACAAATAGTTCGAATTTAAATTTTGATGCCATTGTTTGTTTTGTAATGTACATAATTGATCAATATAAAATAGACATTAATTTTAATATGATAAATTGATTCTTATGAAAATTAGAATTCAAGTTTCGTGATTAGTATCTTAAGTTCGTATATGATGTGGCCAACATTTAATACATAAACAATAGCTATGTGTATAAATATGTCGCCCACGTTTTGCTCTAACAAAGTTCAAATCCGACAATACATTGGTTCGGCTAAGTTAAGGTAATTTTGACCAAAAACTTCATGTCACTTATGGATATTAGTCTTCAAATGTAGTTATTTCTAATAAAGGAAATTGTTTTTTTTATTTTTTGACAAAAATATTTAAATGTTAATTATCAAATCACGCAAATTCAATTTAAATGATTTTTATTTATCTTAAATCGTTAATAATCTTGTACACGTTATACTGCTATATAATTAGCTAATCTGTAGCTCAAATACTTGTAATTGTGTAAGATTTCTGTATGAACGGAAATAGCTTTAATAAAATCTATGTTATTTAAGTAATTTAACAGGAAAGTCGGAAGTGTCCTCTAAAATTTTAATACTTATGATAAAGTCGTCAATCACAACCTTTTTATTGGCTGCTTTTTTAACGTATTTATCCTACATTTTTTAAGATAAAATTGTAAAGTTTGGTTACGCATCTTTCACACCAAACAAAGTTTTTGTTCGATAAAATTTTTTGTTATCCAAAAATCATATTTTATAAAATAAAACTACAAACTGAAACCAATTTGATTTGAGAGCTAATTTTTTCATAAAATTTGATAAAGAATTTAGCTACCGAGCATAAGTGTACGTTTCCAACTAAAAGTTGGTCATTATATTTACATCGCACCTCACACGGATAGTATACATTCACAAACAAAATGTGTCTCGACACAAAATTGTTAACCTACACGTGCAAAAAAATACAACGGATTTGTAGAAAGTTCAACCGATTTCTACTAATGGCTAGATGTTTTTTGATTGTTATTTTTACATTGGTACTCAAATATAAAATTTCCTCTAGGAAATTTTTTGGACATCCCTTTGTTTATTTGATAAATGTCATTATCATGTATTTTTGCTGCGTTTAAAATGAAAATAAAAGCGATTTATTTTTTTTAACACTAAAAGAATTTTTACGAAAAAAATTAACGTCAAAATTTGAGTACATTCAAATATTTAAATTTGTGATTCTAATACGTACATGTCAATACACATACATAAAAAAATTACCCATTGTAAAAATAACAACGAACATTTCAGTCGAAACCTAGACTAAATTAAAGAAGCGCCAAGTCGACAAAAAGATCGCGGTGTACGGTAAAACTAAAGTTATATGCATCGGGTAATTCTGGAATTCACGTAAATATGTTTTATAATTCACACAGTAACCTTAATTTTTCTTTCAATTGTGACATTTATTATGACAATTTGTTTCTAAGGTATCTCTCTTAAATGTTTTATATATTTGAAGAGACCGAGAACGTATTAATTAACCGATGTTATAAATTTTTTTCAAGCTTCAATAAAATTGGATTTATTATTAAAAATAAATAAATCGAGTGAGTTAGACTGAACTGCTCAGTGTTATTGTTATTTCAAAACTATATATAAACTAAAAAAAAAAAATGATTTTATTTTTAAATTTACATTTTTTTTATGGTTTTTAGGAAGATGCAAATCGTGGTAAACCAAATTGGGAACATCTTTCAGATGAATTACATGTATTAATTACAGTTGAAGATACAGAAAATCGTGCTAAAGTAAAATTAGCTCGTGCTGTTGAGGAAGTTGAAAAATTATTAGTACCGGTAAGTTAAACATATATTTTTTTTTGTATAAAATTAACCCTTGATTTACATGGATACACTAAGCTTCGTGTAAATTTGGGGTTTTCAATTTTCTTTAATTGTTTAAATAATATTAATTTATTAAATAAAACTGTAGCAAGCAGAGGGTGAAGATGAACTTAAAAAACGACAATTAATGGAATTAGCTATAATTAATGGTACCTATAGAGATTCAAGTACAAAAGCAGCTGCAGTTGGTAAGTTTAAAAATAAACTAACACTTTTAAGAACTACATACTAAATATAAATGAAGATAATTCCTTGCTCACAGCCACCGAAGAAGAATGGCGACGTGCAACACAAGCCATTGCTGAAACAAGATTATTATCGCCAGCAATGGGCGGTTTAGGATCAGCACAATTGCGTGCACAAGGCACACCACTTGGACCACCATTAATATTATCACCCCGTATGTCAGTACCAACCACAGCTGCTAGTTTATTGTCAGGCTCGGCACAACAAACCCTTGAGCATCATACCGGTTTAATATATGCCTCACCTTATGGAGACTATACAAATTATGCTGCTCTAGCGGGAAATCCGATTCTTACGGATTATGCAGATCATAGCGGTGGGTTATTTGCAAGATAATTTTTTTAATTTTTTTTTTTTTTAATTCTTTATATAGTTTAATATAATAATTGATTAATTTTTCACACAATTAAAACAACAATTAATTAATTTTTTTTTAATATCAAAATCTAAAAAATTCGATTTCAACACAAAAAATATACATTTCGGAAGGTTTAAATGGAAAGGATACATTTTTTTTTTGTAGTTTATCTAGATTTTAGTATTTTATATAAATGATACAATTATTTAATGGCATTTTATTTATAAAATTTTCAGTATTTTTTATAATGTAATTATTTCAATTTAACTTTTAATTTTTTTTGAATTCATTCAGAAAAGAAAATGATTCATTTTTTAGCTTTGATATTTTTTTTGAACGAAACTAACATTTTAAGGGGCATGAGTTCATGGTAATTCGGCTGCAGAATGATTTAAACAAAAATTGGATTTGGGTTGAAAATAAAATAAATTTTTGCACCTCCGGAGAAACAGCGATGTAACGCAATTTGTTAACAAAAAAATGAGAAGTTACTTACAAATTATTACACATTGGAACAGTAACCTTTGTATAGTCGAATTATAGATGTGCAAAAAATAAAATAAATTGCAAGTAATTTGTTGCTTCTTCGAAGATGTCAAAAATTCATTAAAATATGCATGAAATGATATCAAATGAAATGCATGAAATGATAAATAGCCAATTTTACAAAATACACAACAAAGACTAATGAAATTATGACAATAAGATCATTCTTAAAAACATTGGTTGGGATATGTGTCGTTAAAAATTAAAAAGATTAAAATTCGGTTCGGTTCGAAATATTTTATTTCGGCTTTGGAGCATTCCGTCTATTTTATGTAGTATAAATATTTTATTTATTGCTTCAATAATTATAGGAATTATTTAAAATTAAAATTTCAAAAACCAAATGTGAGATTAGATTTTCCTAGTATGCATATGTATCGTGGAGGTAGATTGTGATGATCGGTCAGTGCTAACGACAAGTATGGGTAAGCGTAAATTGTTAACCACTGTAACATAATGACAACTATTTGACCTAATAAACAGATAGAATTTATCAGATATTACCAGGTATTTGTAAATGCCTTGGTCTGTTTTTATAGATTGTACTATGTTTTCGTTATGCCTTATTTCTCGAATCTCTCATTTCTTTAAATGTGGTAGGTTTTGTAAATATTTCAATGTCATGTACTTTGTTAACTTTTCAATATTTTAGTGACATTCTTTGCCGGAGTATCTATATTGTTAAAAGTAGATTTGCTTCAGATAACAACAAATAACAAATCGTCTACTACTTTTATATGCATTATGCACAGCCTTTATACATTAAACTCAGACCTCTAAGTATGCTTTACAGCTTTTCAACATAAAAACTGGAAAATCAGATCATTGAATATCATAATCCACTCCTGTATATGTAAATGGTGTGGATAAAGCTACGAATGATTTGCGAGGATCAACACATGTAAAAAGTCATACGATAGAGTCTTATTAAGAAATTACCATTTTAAGATTGTTACATCAAAAAGGAATATTCTGTGGCAGAATTATTATTTTTCAGTATCATGAACGCTCCCCGTTAATTTTTTTTTTACACATAACAAAAATTTTTTTTTTTTAATAATTGTGAGATTTATTTTTAATCTTGGTGGATTTTTGTTTATTGTTAAAACAATGGTTATGGATGGTGGCAGAAGGAGAACCAAATATGTGTTTATAAATTATTTATTATAAATTCATATATTGTTGTCCAACAAATCATTCAGCGTATGATAATTAATTAATAATAAATAATTAATTAAAAGCTTTTAATTTTAACCAAATATAATAATACATTTATGCATGCATATTAAAATTTTCTATTTATTTTTTAAAACTAATAATAATATAAAATTAATTTATAATATTATTTATTTATTTTAATTTTAGATAATTATTATTATTATTATAATTGTCTAACAAATTTAAAAAGATAAAATTTTTTATTTGTTACATTAAAATATATTTTCCAGTTGGTCGTTTTTTGCATGCCGGCTCCGTGTTTTAAATTAAAAAATAAAATAAAAATTATATTTATTTTAGACTACATATATATGTATATATATTTTATTTATATAAAATACCTTTATCTTCAAGGGTTATTTTGTATTTCAAAATGTTAAATTAATATGTAATATATATGTATATATATATATATATATATATATATATATATATATATATATATATATATATATATATATATATTTATATATATATATATATATATATATATATATATATATATATATATATATATATATATAAATACATTGTTTGTTTAATAATATTGTGTGGCTTTACATTATATACTTTTGAATACGATTAGTATCGAGAAATACCCTTTATATATAATATTTTCGGAAAAAAAAATTAAAACATAAAATCACAATGAGAGACACTTGAGAACTGATTTTAAAACGATTCAATAAATTTATTGATATTTAAAATCTTTTTTTATGACCATCGCCAAGTTTATCGCTGTATTATTTATTTAATTAAAGTTTTATTTTCAATTTCGATAACATTTCATGAACTTTTTTTCATACACAATGTAAATACATCGATATTAATATCGATATTAAAAAAGAAAATTAAAATACTCAAAATAACCATTTGGTATAATTTTTTAGATTAATTTTTAATTTTTTTTTGTATAACGGTGTCGGAGGTTAAAAATATTAGCGTGTTATAGGTTTAGGACATAGGGTATATTCAAATAATTGAGCTCAGTTTTTTTTTTTTAATAAAACTAGTTGAACAAAATATCCGCACATGCGGTAATAGGTAGGATGTAGTTAGATACACACCCCACTATAAAAACTTTCCAGCTCTCCATATATTTGCTCTATTATTATATAATTTTTATTTTTATTATTTTTTTATGATTATTATTTTCTATGTACTCCCGAAAAATTTCGTTTTTTTAAATAAAATAGTTTTTTTTTTAAATTTATTTTTCTAACTCTTATTATGGGGGAAAAATAGTTCATTTTCTTTTTATTTTATTTACAGATATTTATAGTTTTTACAAGTATACGTATTATTGAAGATACAAATATAAAAAAAAAATTAAATTTATTTATAACTTATAAATCATCGTTCTTATTTAAAAAAGAAAAATTATAATAATAATATAATAAAAACTTGATTTATTAGTTTTATTATAAAGAGGTTATATCACTAACTCTAAGTGATTGTGCCATAAAAAAAAATTGTAATATTAAATTAATTTGTTTTAAATTATATATAGATTTTATATATATATATATATATATATATATATATATATATATATATATATATATATATATATATATATATATATATATATATATATATATATATATATATATATATATATATATATATATTAATATATTTATATATATATATATATATATATATATATATATATATATATATATATATATATATATATATATATATATATATATATATAAGGGTTGAGTCAGGAGAAATATGCAGTTGATGCAATGGTGCTATTTGATTATTGTTATTTTTAAAATATTTCTTAAACAAATTTATTTTAATAAATTCAAAATGAATTAAGAAATATTCCGTCCGTTTTTTACGTACTAGTCAAACAATATAAACTTAATAATTTATATAACTTTTTAATTTATTATTTTTATATATATATATATATATATATATATATATATATATATATATATATATATATATATATATATATATATATATATATATATATATATATTTATATGTACATAAAAAATATATATAATTATACTCTTCGGCAAAATTACCATATAACACTGAAATTATTTCGTGTAAGAGTAATATTTTTAATAGTTAATTTTTTATGCTCGAAGTCAGACTTCTGAGAGACAGTCCACATCCGAATATTGAATTTGCGGTCGAGCCTAGCGTTAATTTATATTCAGAAACAAAAAAAAACTAAATTTTAACTGGACTAAATTCACCAATATAATTCGGTTATTTAGACTGACCACTTAAAAAAGAAGTATTAACAACGAACCTATTAATAGTGATTATTAAATTTTGTCTAGGAGTTTATAATATACAAAAAAAAATAATCGGGAGTGCATTTAATTTGATTATTTATTATTATTTTTATTTTCTATTTAAAATGCCATTTTAGTATCGATACACATTACAGTATTTTATTTTTGCTCAAGCGCTTATATATTTTTAATAATTATGAAACGATTAAATCCTTAAAATGTCGAATATTATACTATATTAAAAATAAATTAAAATACAATAAAAACGGGTTAAACTAATTAGATTTTTAACAGAACAAAATTCTCTTTAAGGGACCAACTTAATTTATTTAAGAATCGAATTATATTTATATTTTTAATTAATTTTTTTTTTCTAATTATTTGCTTTTCATTACCGCCGCGTGAGTTATTTTCGTGTTTAATTTCGTACCATTTCGATTGGACGTATAAACGTTAGGATAAAAATAGAATTTTTGGTTATTCTCTAGAGTGTTATCCCCTGAAAATCTCATACACTGAAAATCTCATACGACGGACATACTAAAATGGACTAATTTATTTTGAGTTTTTATTTTATTTATTAGTTTTTAATTTTCTTTTAATTATTATTTTTTTTTTTCGTGTTTTGTCTCTCTCTCTCTCTTTATATATATGAAAATGTATATCTTAATTTAATTTTCAAGTGTACTCAAGAAAGTATTTTTCATTTTTATACAGTCTATTAAATAAAAAATAATAATAAAAATAATTTATATATATATATATATATATATATATATATATATATATATATATATATATATATATATATATATATATATATATATATATATATATACATTTTTAAGAGTAGGCAACTATTTTAAATAAATTAAAAATAAAAGAACGTCATAAAGAGTTTAATTAAAGATTTGTTTAAATAAACTTAAATTGTGATAAATCTTTAATTAACATAATAATAATATAATTTATAAAAATTTACATTAAATAAATTTTATACATTTATCTTTCTATATATATATTATATTATTTTATATTATATTATATTATATATGTATATGCAAAAAATATATTCTATAATATTTTAAATTTGTGTTAGTAGGTGCTTTAAAACAACAAAGAAGGCATTTGGCCACAAGGGATCACCCATATCAAAGAGCTCTCTCTTAAATACAAAATATATTAATTAGAAAGTCTGAGGAGATCTCTTTGATATAATAAATTATTCGATATCCCAAGGTTAGTTTTTTTTTTTTTTACATACATATTTTCAAATTATTATTATTATTATTATATGAAAAAAGAACAGAACATTATTTACATAATATTATTTAAATAAAAAAAAAATAGTCAGGCAAAAATTATTTACTATCACCTATTTATAAAATCGATGATTCATTTATATTAGAAAAAAAATTTTAGTCATCTAATAAATATATAATTCATTCCAAAAATAAAAATATTTTCAATTACAATAAAATGTACAATAAAAAATTATATTTTACTCACGTAATTAATATTGCATTCGAAAAACTATCATTTGTTTAGTAAATAGGTGTACATAAATAATGACTAACGTCCTGTATTTATTATTTTTTGTATGTGGAATTTTATTTTTATTTTTTTGTTATTATGCCAATCCAACTATATAAAAATCTTGTTACCAAATTTATAAAAAAAAAAAAAAAATTATATTTTAAATATGATTTAAATTTAAATCAATGTTTACTAGTCGAAATAATTAAATGTCTATGTATTATATAATATATTTATATTTATTTTCCATATACAAAATAAAATAAATAAGAAATCATTTTAGCTTTATATAAAACAAAAGAATTAAGAAGTTTCCAGATTAAATTAAAATTTTATATTTATTTTATATGAACAATAAAAAAAAAAAATGTTTAATTAGTCTTAAAATATTTTTTATTATTATATTTTTTAATTTTAAAATTAGTTGACTTGTGCCTTTGTGAAAAAAATTCAATGGTTCAAAATATTATTATTATACTTATATATTTTTTTCAAGTTAATAATATTTTGTATGTAAATATAAGCAAAATTATTATTATTATTTTCATGTTTTATAGTTTTTATTATCTCTTATTATATTATAATAATTATTAGGGTGCAACATGAATGTTATATTTAAAAAAGAAAAAATATTTTAAATAAAGTGAAATTTATCAGCAAAAAAAAAATTGAATCGATTATTTTTTTATTTATCTTACGTATAACATATATTATTGTTATTATTATTATTTTTATTATTATTATTATTATTATTGAATATTAATATTATAACAACATTAATTTAAAATCAATTATAAAATAAAATATTATTGGAATCGAAACAAAATTTAAAAAAAAAAAAAGTATAATCAAAAAGGCACCAAGTCACTCAAATTTATATATTTTCCAATAACAATTTATTTTATAATTAATTTTGTACAAAAAATATAATTGCTAACACTTCATGGCACCTCTAAACCAAAAATAATAAAAAATATAAAATACTTATTTATTTCAATTAAATTTAAATATTACTACAGTATAGTAAACAAAATTAATCAGCATTTTTATCACCATCGCATTTATATTAATATTTTCTTATTATTATTATTTTAGAATCAAATAATATTTAAAAATTAAATACTTTCATATATATTTAACTTATTTATTTATTTGCTAATATCGACTAACCAAAGGCCAAGTTAACATTTTACAAACAAAAACAAAAAAAAAATTATTTACTATTAAAAAATATAAAAATAATTGTATTTTAATTCACAACAAATTTAAAATCAAATATTTAATTAATTAAGCTCTATTTATTTTAAATATAAAGAAAAATAATAAAATACTTAATTTTGTTACTAAATTAAATAAATTTTATATATTTAAAAATAATTTTTAATTTATAAAATTTATTTAATTAAAAAAAAAATGTTTTGTATTTTTATTTTTTTTTTTTTGTTTTTTTTTTTTTATTTTTTATTTAATGGGTAACAAGGGATTTTTTTCTATTTTGTTATTTAATCGAATGTATTATGTAATTAATATTTAAAACAACAGAAACCATAAAAAAAACTCAATAAATATATATTTATTAATTTATGTGGCGTCGTATTATAATTTATAATAAAATAATAGTACAAGCATGATAAATAAATTAATTTCAAATAGTAGTTAAACTAAAATTATACAAAATTATATTTGCTTGTATTTTTTTTTAACTATTACTATTAATTTTGTAGTAAATAAAAAATAAATATATATTTATACAATTTATATAGTCTTAGATGTTTTTTTCTTTTTATTTAATTAAAAATATAATAAAAAGAAAAAAAATATTTTATTATATATATATATATATATATATATATATATATATATATATATATATATATATATATATATATATATATATATATATATATATATATTTATATATATATACTTAATATATATAATATTTATTTGAATGTTTATAATAATTCACATTTTTTACTAACATTTTCGTATCTTTTTTTCTCTTTTTGATCTAAACAAAAAACCGCTAACAACCTGGTGCCATGGTAGACAAAATTTTATGCTATGTGGCGTGCTAACAATTAAAAAATATAAATACAACAAAAATTACATTATCACCATCTTCACCATAATATGTGCAACTTCTTAATTATTATGAAAAAAAAACAAAAATAATTCGATCATCTTAAACCAAAAAAATATAAATCAATATTTTTAATTAATTAATTAATATTTTTTGTTTAATTAAAAATAAAATTTTATTATTTTTCTGATATAATTTTGTGTTAATAAACCAATACAGCAACATAATAAGTAGGTATATTTTTTACGTTTTGCAATATTATATAGTTTATATATATATATTATAAAAAATTTTATATATATTTTTTTTTTAAATAATTTTTACTATGTTAAACATAAAAAATAACATTTTTTTTCTGTTAAAAATACTTACAAAAATTTAATAAAATATATTATACATATTAAAAACAAAATTAATAGAATAAGATTATATAAAAAATTAAAAACAATTAAAAAAGTTAAAAGGTATGTATTATTATCAATAATGTTGTTGTTTAGTTAGATTTAATTTAATTTAATTTGTCATATAACATAAATATATCAAATTTATCATTGTTTCAATATGTGCTCAAAATTACGATTTTTTTTTTATTTTGATTTTTTAACCCTTTTAAATCTAGTCAGTTAAAATCTGTTTGTATTTGACGGACCAATTAAAGTAGATCTACATAATGTCCAAAGAAATTAATTATTAAACCAAGAAAATAATAAAACTCGGTATTTAAAATAACATTTTGACTAATCATGACAAATTTTTAAACTAATTAAAATTAAAATTTAAAATAACAATTATTGGTGCCGTTTTTGATTTATAATTTATTATATTTTAAAATCTTAGCATTCACATATTATTATTATTATTATTATTATTTCTTAATGTGCAATTTCTTTTTTTAATATAAAATTAATTAATTCTAAAATAAAATTTAAATTATGATTATTTGTTTGAATATTTATAATTCATTTAAAATGTTTTATAAATAAATTATGTCGGAGAAGAATCTCAATGTTTCATATATAGGTAGAGTTTAAAGGGAGTTATGATTTAGATTTGGTTCATTATTAAAACATTCCCGTTCTCTTAAACGACTACAGTATTCGATTATCTCGGTTTCTAAAAGCTCAATGTCATATAAAAAAAACATTTTTAATTTTTAATTTCTGTAAGTGTATTATTAACGAATTCGTGTGTAAAAAGAAGTTTTAACTCTCCGTCTCACGAACCTCTCAAATAATCATAAAGACAAATTGTATAAATGCATAGTGGAGTTGTTGGCTTAACAAAGTAAATGAAACAAAATTTATATAATGAAATACGTGAATGTTTATCACTTTTTTGTGCCAAAAATTTTTTTTTATAAAAATTATAGTTTTTACACTTAAATAAATTTAATACATTATAGAAATGAAATTTATAGTAATAAAATTAAAATAATCATATTTTATTTATATCAGTTATCCAAAACAAAAAATATTGGGATAATCTAGCAATTTGAATAATTTTGATATATATATATATATATATATATATATATATATATATATATATATATATATATATATATATATATATATATATATATCATATTGCAAATAAAGGGTGTCTGCAAAATGTTTTCGGCACCCGGTATTTAGATATATACAATTTTAAAAAAAACTTAACTCAAGCGGTTTTTTATTTGGCAAATTACAACAACAACCCAATATATCGAACACTTGTTTAGAATTGGCTAAATATCTTCTGGGTTGGTATTGTTATTCCAAAATTCAACTTTAAGCGCAACATCTCATGTTTGCAGTGTTTTATGCAATTACCTAACTTTTTTTTTTATTTTAAATATTGAATTTTATTATAATAATTTTTCAAATAAAAACCTAAACGGATTATGTTTTTATTTTCAATTTATTTGTTTGAAAATATAATTTCGAAACCTATTTTGTATGACCAATACTAAATTCCAATTCCAGTTCCAATACTTTGGTCAAATAAAGTGCGGCTTAAAAATTTAAGAGAATCAAAATTTACTGTCAAATTTAATTTGAAAGCCTCTAATATGTACTCTAAAATGAATATAGTTTTTACTGTAGGCATATTATGTGAATCATATGTTTAATTATAGAGTGACAGTAGTTATTAAATTTAACAGTAAGTTTTGCATCTCCTTAAAATTACATACATTTGAGTGGGTTAAGATATTTTATTAAATTGCCAAAAAAGTGTATATATATATATATATATATATATATATATATATATATATATATATATATATATATATATAAATAAATATTGTTACTAAATATTACATTTATATTATATATATAGATCTAAAGCAAAATTAAATAAATATTTGTCTGGTGTGCCATTAATTTAAAAAAACAAAACAAAAAAACATAGTTTTAGAACAAATAATAACTAATGATTTTTAATGATTAAAAATAATTTAAAAAAAAAAAATACTTAAATTAAAAATCCATCCATTAATTACATTAAAACTATTAATATTATTATTATTAATTTTGTTCATTTGTTTCTATTTTTTTTAATCGTTAAATTATATTTTGTACTTATAATATCTTTTTTTTTTTTTTTTTTAAATAAATTACGCAATAATAATGTAAAGAAAAAAAACAAAATCATTTTAAATACGCCATTTTTAATTATAAATAAACATATTATATATAGATATATAAAATTATTTTAGATTTTTGTTAGTTTTAAAATTTTAATTTACGCGATTAAAAATAAAAGTAAAATTATGAAAAAAAAAAATTGATGCAATACTCCGTTTTTATGTTTTTAACGTTTTAACGTTTATTAATTAGTTAAAAGAAAATTTCATAATAATATTATGTCGTAACGGCAATTTTTATTTTGTAATTTTAATTATTTTTATTTATTTTAAAATAATAAGCAAACATAAATTAAAGTTTAAATCAAAATATATCGTACCTAAGCCTAGAGTATTAAATTACTTAGTTCAGAAATCTGTCGATAGGTTTGTAATATGTACTTCTTTTCTATAGAGGTAATTTGATTTTGAGATAATCGAAATTATGGTTAATTATCTTAAACACTGGTAGAAATAGGACATAAGTTATACAGGCATCGCATTCCGAATTTAGCGTACACACTTGGTCGACATGTTCACACGTATTTGAAAATATCTAAAGTGAATTTTTTAATATGTTCAATATAATTCTTCGAAAATTAGCGTGTATTGGTTATCTCCTACACCAGTGTTTAAATATTTGGCCATTTACAATTTATGCGTTGATTTATTGGACGCAAAAATATAAATTTAAGTCTTATCCATTATGAGCAATACACTTATGGCTTCAAAACGATTTGATTTAAACATAATTTTATAACAAATTTTCAACCATATCTGTTTGTATATTTTTATATATATATATATATATATATATATATATATATATATATATATATATATATATATATATATATATATAAATATATATATATATATATATATATATATATATATATATATATATATATATATATATATATATATATATATATATATATATATATATAATAAAAACTTAATTATATGTAAATAGAAAGATATTTTTAAATATAGTTGTCAGATGTAGCGATTTTAAATAAATTTCTATGATTATAAACCATTTTTGTTTTCATCATTTGATTCCAATTAGTCTAAGATCGAATTTATATTTAATCAAAGTTCAAGGTACAGATATAAATTAATAAACCTACTAGCTTCGCCACGTTATGGTAAGTACTTAAAATATTAATGTAAGTAAAAATTACTAATAATTGCTTAAATAATGGCCAAACAATTATTTATTTAATTGGTTTTCGCCGGAAGAAAAAATATAATAAAACTAAAATTCCTACAGTAATTTAACTGTCAGTATAAAAACAATAGCTGGCAAGTACCGTATAGTTTTAGCATCAAGGTATATAAAATAAACATGGTATGCGCATATTTCTATTCTCTACGGCACCTGCATTGTGAAAAAAACTTTTTTACACACTTTTATTTAACTCACACTGTTTGTTGTTGTATGTTGTCTGCGTCAAATTATGTAATCACTTTTTCGACTACCACAAGTCCAATTGACCTGAAACTTTCCAAACATATACATTCCCGCTGACAATGCACTCTTTTAATACTTTTAGATCATAAAAATGGCTTAATTAAATTATAATTAACAATATTTTCTTTTATATGGATCGAATAAATTGAAATAAACAGTAAATCGTGGCCATAGCAACAATTCCAAATTTATCAACCCCAGCCACTATCCAAAAAATAAATAAACAAACTTTTCATCAAAAAACCGGAAATTTATAATATATATGTTGTGAAGAAATTAAAATACGAACGTGTAAAGTGCGGCGAGCGGAATTGAATCATATGTCAAAGGTGATCGAGCCATATTTGAAAAGTAAACGAAATAATAAGTAAACGAATTTGATAAATGTCCCGGTATAAGAAGTTTGCTTTATATGAATTATAACCGCTTAAGTGAAACCAAAGTAAAATGTAACACCAGTGATCGCTAACTTTCCAACCTCGCTAACGAACAGCCACCTAAGCCAATATATGTTGTTTTCCGCGATGAGGGTTGAATGGTATGAAGGTGGACGAAAAAGATGTCATGCCGCTGGCGAACTACCTCAGGGCACCTGGCACACCCTGTTGTATAAGCGCCTTGTCCTCCTCTGGGAGGATGGACCGTTATTTGCCGCCATACTCGTGGGACCAAAATATGTATTCTCCGAAACCTTTAAAACCAACCAAGAAAACAACGACGACGGAAACTGCTACACAATGGAACAGACGACTGGAAAAAGCTAGACAAAAGTACAAGGAAAATCGTGCTATGGAAGATGACGTATCTAAGCGTGCTAGATTAGACAAGCAAAGAAAGCAAAGCAAAAGAAATCGGCTGAACAACGAACAGCACGGTTAGAGATTGATCGTAAACGTCATTTGCAAGCTAGAGCTGCTGAGACACCTGTTCAGCATGAACATAGACTACAAGTATTGAGAGAAGATAGAACTTCAGAGACACTTGAGCATCGCCAAATACGACTAAATTCATTCGGAGTACACAACTCAAAAATAAGAGCTGCGGAGGCACCCGACCAACATGAACATAGACTGAGAAGTATACGAGCTGCAGAGACACCTGAGCAACATGAACAGAGACTAGGAAGTCTAAGAGAAGCAAGAGCTGAAGAGACAACTAAACAACATTAAGCACGAATAGCACAGGTCAGACAGAATTTCTCACAATTGCGAGAGCGTATGCGATTTGTTATGGAAACATTCGAAGCAGCAATCAATACCTTTTGCCATCAGATATATGAAGTATGCACCAAAATATGCTATCAAAATCAAATAGTGTCCTGTAATCCAAGTGCACAAGCTATAAAATATTTGCCTGATGAAGTAAGACGATCACCACTATGAGTATGTCGCACAGATGCAAGACTCATATAACCAGCAATAAAACGACGTGGCCATCGAATGCTTACTGGAATAACTTAAATCCCAGCAATATTCCTGATGTGATCCTTCAGTTGAATCAAGCCGAACAACGACTACTGGCCAGATTAATTGCATATGTGAAACAGGCAGTGCTTTTTGCTCAGGACATCTTCGAAGTCACCGGGAAGCTTCCAAACATGCTACCAAGATCAACAAGCAATTCACAGATGTTGGTAGTCACAACGCATCTAGAAAACCTTGACATAACGCGAGAATATACTGTATCTCGGCCAAGAATTTATGATGCATTACGGTGGTTAATCGATAACAATCCACTGTATAGCGATGTAACTATTGACCATAATGCGCAAATAAACCAGGAAGACATAGTTCGTGTGCAGCAAGTAGAACCGGTTACAACTGAGAATCTAGATACCAGTGCATATAAAGAGATCGGAAGCTTATTAAAAATCGTGCGAGCTTCATGGCATCAGGCTTCATCGATATTCAGTACAGGTTATCCTGGTGTACAATATATAGCCATGGTGTTAGCGAATATTGTAAGAGCTACGATTCTACCACCTAATCAAAATGTCAATCCTAACTGGTAATTTCCTCCGTACTATGCGTATGCAATGGAAAGATATAGAGTTTCTGTTCATAGACGAAATATCTATGGTCGCATACGAAGAACTATGTATGATCGATTCACGCCTAAAGCAACTCAAGAATAGTGACGAACTATTCGGTGGTATAAATATGCTACTCTTCGGTGATCTTATGCAATTGCCTCCAATACGAGCACATCAAGTATTCGAGCAGCCTGCTATAATGCAACCAGCCATACATCTATGGAGATTATTTAGGTTAGTAGAGTTGACACGGAGTATGCGACAAGGAGACACCACATTCGTAGACGTCTTGGACGCATTGAGAATTGGCGAATTACAACCTTACCAAATATGGATGTACTAATTGTCAAAGTTGGAAATGACTTCAGTGGTGAAAGGCACTTCGCATATATCCAGTCAAGTCAAAGGTGAGCAGCACATAATAAAGCAGTACTGAACTACTTCATAAGCAAGGTACAGAGATGTTCACTATAAGAGCTCAGGATTCACTGGACGAAGCAAATGTTAACATGGATAGAGCTGTACCAAAGGACATAAACAAAACAGCTGGACTTCCGAAAGAACTGGAAATATTTGTAGGAGCAAAAGTAATGCTGAGATCAAATGTCGATGTAGCAAAGGGCTTAGTGAATGGTGCAATAGGTTCAATAATTGAGATAATATGGCCTCTATTCCATAGAGAGCAACTGCATAATTACGACATACCGTCAGTCCGTATTGACTTTGGTAGAGATGGTGTTCATATAATTAAGCCATTATCGAAACAGTTCCCTGCCAACTACAGTTATGGAATCATTGAAAGAAGAATGCTCCCATTAGTACTCTCATGGGCATCTACTGTACACAAGATGCATGGATGTACACTAGACTATACGCAGTAATCGACCTCGGATCAGATCTGTTGGCAGAAGGACAAGCATACGTAGCGCTTAGTCCAGTGAGATCCCTGGACGGAATCCTAATAGAAACCTTGAAATGTGAGAAGTTAACAGACAAGAATCCATGCAATGAAAAGCCCCTTATGGAAATGGAAAGGCTAAGATCCATAACACGTGACTAAAAAAACTAATGTGATAGAAACTAATATATAGCAACGTGATCATACCATATGACCATATAATATGACTACATAATAACCTGACCATATATATAATAACTGGACCATACAATAATTTGAAATAATACGACATAGTGCTCTCGAATTGCACTCTAAAAGGTTCACTGATAGACTTGTGATCTATCTTTTTGCAACTTGATCCATAGTCGAAAAATCGATATAAATAATTGACAAGACTAAAAAGTAGAAAATAAAAATATTTAATAAAAAAACTTTTTTTAAAAAGCTCACTTTTATTTATGCGTAGAAAGTGAACCAAAAAGTAGTAAATAATTTTTTTCTTTGCACCTAGAATATGATCCAAAATGTTTACGACTAAAAATAAAAGCGTGGTGCGCTCATCATAATTCATTTCACTACCGAAAATAAACTCATATACTAGGATGAGTATATACTAGGATGAGTATATACTAGGATGAGTATATTTGGGGTTGTACAAAACCCAGCAACGTCAATATTATTCAAAGGTTTCAGAACAGGGTACTAAGGAACATCGTCAATGCACCATGGTGCGTCAGGAATAGTGATCTACATAGAGACCTTAAAGTGGTTCCCGTTTCAATTTAAATTAAAAAAATGCAAGGAAACACGAAGAAAGACTCCAGCAACATGTGAATATAGAGGCAATTCAGCTGTTAACCAACACCAATATTATACGCAGACTGAAAAGAACCAAACCCTTTGAACTGGTTTAATTGTTAGAACAAACAGCGGCTTGCTAATTTAGATCCACAATAACGATGTGGTATAAATAACAACTTACCAGAAACTGTGAAACGCCAATGGGTGGAGTCATAGATATACTTATCTTAGTAAATTAGGTCAGAAACAAATTGCTCATTAGCCCAGGAGACTAGATTGTAATAAAATAAAATAAATAAACTCCATTTATTCAAAATAAAATAAAAAGTAATACCATTGAATAACTATAAATAGAAGATGACACCGCTAACTTTGCAGCGACATATGAGCCAAGTGTTAATAAAAGTTACTACGAAATAAATATTTCTGTGTCTTAGCTAAATTATGTCCACGAATATTTCTTATTTTATGTAATTGGTACGTTTATATTTCCCATTTAAAAATGTGTTTGAAGGAACGCATGTGTTTGTGAACTGGATTTGACGAAACAGGATATTTCAAAACTGGATATTTTAAAACTGGATATTTGAACATGTGATTTAAACTTAAAATGGCTTTTTAGGAAAGTTCTGGAATATGGCCAATTAGGAAGCAACTCGGCGAGTTCTTAACCGATTATGATGAAATTCTATTTGTAGGATGGGAATGTGATTTTAAAATGATTTTTTGGAAAAGTTCTGGAATATGGCCAATTAGGAAGGAACTCGGCGAGTTCTAAACCGATTTTGATGAAATTCGATATGTAGGAAGAAAATGGGATTTTAAAATGATTTTTTTGGAAAAGTTCTGGAATAAGGCCAGTAAGGTTCCATACTTGAATATTTCTAAGGAGAGAAATAGAATTTTCCTTCATTTAACGTTTTTTTTTCTTTAATTGTATAGAGGTATCCAGTTTTGAATTATCCACTTTTCTAACTGAAATGTGTTTAATTCTAACTGAAATGTCGTCACGTAAAAGTTAGTACATGATATTTGGTTTCCACTCGAAATACTAGAGATATAAACACCGACAATAAAACACCGTAGCGGTTTCGGTTAAAAATAGAGGCGGGTTGCTAAAGGGTTTTTCCATCATCCAAATACGATCACTAATAGACAGGTGGTCACTATATTGGAAATAAAAGAACAAAAAATGTTAAATTTCTATCGGAACATATTGGAATCGATCACATTTTACAGGTGGTTAGTTTACAGATGTGGTTACTTTTACATGCTTTACTGTAATAAAATTTGGGTACGCTTTCAATTGCATTTTATTTTTGTATCTAGATTGTCTGTAAAAGACAAGTATGGCACCACAAAATTAACGTAATTTTTTTTCAATCGCTTCCATTACAAACAAATAAATGTGTTTATACGGCACTCGGGTATAGCTTTCTTTTGTTTTTGACTTTTTAAAATTAGATCAAAAAAATCTTGGCATTATAATATTTGCAGGCGTCAGCCGAACCAAAAATGAACATAAACTGGATTAGTGGAGAATGCTTTCTTATCTCCTTTACCGCGCTATGATGGGTTTAAAGCGCTTTTATATGATATCTCAGATTTGGTAATGGGTTTACTTGTGCGCAGTGATTACTAATATATGTCTTATGGTGAATCGGAATCTACGAGAGTGTCTTGTAGCTGAAGCAAACATCATAGTTGATGAACAGCTGTTCCTATATCGGGGTGATACGCATTTCACGCACTACATTCCATGAAAACGTGCCAGATATGGAATTAAAGTATAGTTGGTGTGTGACTTCCTCGTTTATCTATTGAAAGAAAACATCCAAACTAACAAAGAGAAAGTAATCAAGGAGAAGGTGTTGTGAAAGATCTATGCTGTACCCTTTTTAGTGGTAGCTGTCGAAACATAACATGTGACAATTTTTTTACCACCAACAATTTAGCTTCTAATTTCATGCGCGACCAAAATTTTTCAATTTTAGGAACAGTAAACAAAAGACGGCGATTCGTACCAGTGAAATTCCTAGTCGTGCAAGGCAAAACTCGACCTGTCAAATCGTCTTTTTCCAGATTTTCAAACAACATCACAATGTGTTCTTATATTCCCAAAAAAACAAAGCTGTGATGCTTTTATTCATCATGCAATATGATAAGAAAATCAAGGATCAGTGAATAAATCAACTATGATTCTACATAACCAAAGGTGGCGTGGACAAAATGATGGGGGAATACTCATGCAAAAGGAAGATTCGTCTTACTGGCGACCGGTATTTTTTTATAACATTTTGGATGTGGTGGCTTTAGCAGCACATATAGTATATATGCGGGAGAATAATCCGATCCTAAAAACAAACTCCGCAGTCACCGGCGTAAATTTCTACAACAGTTATGCCAGCAGTAAGTTATGCCTGAAATTATTAAGCGTTCCCAGAATTCGCAAATAACGGGACATATAGTATATATGCGGGAGAATAATCCGATCCTAAAAACAAACTCCGCAGTCACCGGCGTAAATTTCTACAACAGTTATGCCAGCAGTAAGTTATGCCTGAAATTATTAAGCGTTTCCAGAATTCGCAAATAACGGGACATTTCGCTACCAAAAACTTGACTTAGAACGATGTCAAATGCTACAACGATTTTTTCTTTAAATTTAAAACAATCGTCCATTTTGAATTATTTAAGTTTACCCTTTGACGCTACCACTCTGTTTGTTGAAGTTTTATTTATAATAATATCTGTGAAAAATACCTTTTTTGCCACTTGTAGTTATGTAATTGACTAAATTGTGGTGCATAATATATAAAAAAATGTTAATTGTTCTACAGTACTATTTGATTGATTGAGTCTATACAGATTTCTGATCAAACATGTTTAATTTCTTTTGTCGCTATAATGGGTTATTAAGTTTTTTTTTATTTCGTCCCATAGTAAAAGAGTGCCATACGTATTAAGTATTTCTTTAGCTTCTCCTGTAATCTTATTTCTAATAGCTCTAAGTATGATTTTTGCGTTGGGTGTACCATCTAACCCTTTTATCAAAGATAATATCTCTTCGACATTAGCGATGAAATCATATAATGTCCTTCGATTACCGTCAAAGTGTGGAAGATCTTTGACTGCATCGGGTATTCTTAATTGTTCTAATTATTCTTTAACGTTCATTTTCAAAAAATTATTTGGAAATTCTAGATTGGGAATTTCTAAATTATTTGGAAATTCTAATTTAATTTTACTTAATTCACTAGCACCGTATTCTTTGGTTGGATGAGAACTGTACTTTGATTTTAGATTTTTAAATTTAAAGGACATAAAATATGAATGAAAGGAAAACTCAAAAACTATATTTTGTGAAAAATGTCACTTACCAAATACAGCAATCTTATACTTCATGCTTTTTCTGTCCGATAAGCCGTCGGATGTCTCCACCAATATGATCAGTATGATGTCGATGCACAAAATCGATGAAATATGGCTTTATACAAGTGTGTATTTTTCTTTCACTTAATTTATTTGTGTCACAGTAATTTATAACTTTTAATTTGCTAAAGTTATAATTAAATTCACTGATTTTTAAAGATTAACACATTTTGTTATAATTTTTTACCACAGGTGAAAAACAGGTTAAATTTTAGTTTAAAAAAAATTGTAAGGATTAGACCAATACTAATCCTTGATCAACTGTGCCAATTATAAGTTTATTAATTCTTTAATAAACTTTTATTTTTAACACTTTGCTTGCAATTACAAGTTTAATTATTTTTTATTTAAACACTTTAACTAGTTTTGATTTACAAATTTAATTAATGTTTAGCAATTTATCTATTTATCAACGATGTTCATTCGTCAATTATCAATATAATCTGAATAGCTCTATATTTCACAGAAATATAACTTAAAATTTCAAAAAGAAGTGTAGAACATCCGTTGATGTCGTAAATTGCGCTCTTAAACTCTACATTGTAACACCTGGGGTGCTATTCTTGAACTATGACGAAAATTTTCGGTATCTTAAATTTTCGTAACGTTGTTTTCGTAATCGTAATGGAGAAATCATTAATTGGTATTCTTGAAACTATTACGGAAACAAAACCGTGTTGAATAAAAATTATGGAATGGTTCATTTTTTGACAGCAAAAATTGTTCGATTTTGACGTAAATTGAAATTTGTGTTTTATATGAAAAAAGTTAAAAAAAATGTTTATTTGTATTTCTTTATTAATTAGAAGGATAAAATTGAATTTTAAATGATTGATACTTATACTATCGTAAGTTTATTACGTGAAACCAAGTGATTACTTAAACAAAAGGGACTTCTTTTGGTTGTAATTTAAAAAAGAAAAATGTGAATGGCGAACAAGGGATTTATTTAATTCATATTTTATGTTTTTATTAACTAATTTGTAAATAATTCCAATAACGACCTCGGTGCCCCAGTGTCAGACTGTATATGGTCAAAATGGCCACCTCAGATTTAACAATTTCCAACAAAAAAATTCTAACTTAAATTTTTGTGTTGCGATATTTTTAACATCGATGACGATTGACGAACTAAATTAATAACATAAGACACAGAAAAAATAATTATGTTAATTTTTTCTGTGCATAAGAGGATGCGTTTCGAATAATTATATTACTAACAATTAATTAATTAATAAATTTAATAATTACTATACAAATTATGTTTTTCTTCTAAATATATTAATTTTAAAAAGCACATGAATTTTTTTACGTTTGTTTGGTTATCGCGTTAATACAAAAAAATCTTAATGCAAGTAAGAATGGATCTATACTGTGCAATTATTATCATCTTTTAATGTATCAATTAATTTAAAAGTGAAGACACATAAATTAATTATTGTTTACCAATTTTATTATCGTTTTCTCTAATTTTCATATAATATATCTTACTCTTATTCATGAAAAATAAAATTATTCCATGCAATTTCATTACAAAAATGAAATAAGGAACCAAAATACCATTACGGAAATTTTCGTAACGTTCTGTTGCGAAAATTTTCGTAATCCGATTTCAAGAATACCATTTTATGATTTTCGTAATACTTTGACACTAACTCGGTACCGAAAATTTTCGTAATGGTTCAAGAATAGCACCCTGACCTTTTCTCTTTCTTAAACTTACATTGTTACCACAGACATGTGAATTTTGGCGTTGATAAACTCTTTTCTATATTGCTCCAAATGTCATTTTTAACTCTACTCGTTAGTAAACTTGTCGCTGTCAAAATAAATTTAACGTATGTGCCTACTGATTTATAAGAAAAATTTGAAATTAATCAATGATCAAACAGATAGGTAATATTTATTTTTTGTGAAAAATAAAAGTAATTTTTGGTAATTTTTAAATAGTTAATTTTAAATTATGAAAACGATATTTATTTTTTTATTTAAATATATTAGTTTTGAACTAGCGTTCTAGAAAAATGTAGATTTTATAAATTTTGTCTTGACGTTTGAAACCATCTCGTTGTAGACCATCTTGCCTTACGAGTATGCCAACTAATCTAATACATCACGTGTTCCAGCCAATTATGCGCAGCACAGGTAATAATGGCGAGACGCTTATTCGAAATCTGAAAACAGCCAGTATATTATAATTTTGACACAGATTTTTTTTTTGTTAATCCATGCAATTTTTTCTGGGGTCGCTCACCCAATACTTTCGTGGTTAATTATAATAGATTATAATAATAGGTTATTACCCTATTTTAACGCCATCGCTAGCCAAAGTGGACGGATTATGATCCAAGAGCTTTAACCACTGCGCCAATTGCTGGATATGATAAAATTTAATATGCTATTAAATATGATTTTAAAGCTATTGCTACCGATTTGAGAGGTGGTAACCGAGGTTTGTGGAACCAAATAGCGATAAGCTGTCTTGTTATCTAAATCCTTAATGAAAATAAAAAACTTTTCGTATTTAGTGACACTCATCATCTTGTTAAATTATTAAAATGAATACAAAAGTGGCAAAATCCAAATTTGGGAACTGAAACAGGCTTGTTTATTAATTCAATCATTTACTATTCAGGTAAACTAAGTTTTTATTTATTAAAACTTGAACATTAACAAATTAACGATTTGATTGATTTATTCAATTCAAAATTTCATAGAATTTGGCTCCCGTCCAAGAATGGCTAGTATTGGCTGATTGAAACTTGAAAGTAAAAAAACTTTTACCATTCCAAAAAGAAATCTTTTTCAATATGACAGCTTTAAAATTGCTTTTAAACAACCTCAAAGAGCAATAAAACCCAGCCTTTATACTTGCCTATCACCTCAATCAAGACCCCTTACAAATGTTTTTTCGAGTAATACGAGAAAAAAGGACTTTACCACCATTCAATCGCATTCAAGTACCGCCTGCGCTTTTTTACTGGGATGCAAAGAATCGTTTCACAACCGGTAAGTGTGAAATGCGATTACACTGAGACTTAACAAATAGACTTAGGCAAATCAAAAGATAATATTTTTTACGAATCTTAAGAAATTATAGATATTCAAGAGACAGTTGTTCACCACAATACGGATCAGTTTGTTCAAACTTTAAAACTATTAATGGATATATGTACATTTTCCTATTTCTAGTAGAAGCATTCAAATTACTGTCTTATACATAATAATGGAGAAAATCACTCCACTGGCGGAAGAAAAGTTAAGTGACTATACCAAAGAAACTTGCGTCCAAATCAGTCGGTCACTAATTAAAATTTTTTGGTGACGATGATTCTGAATATTACGAAACATCTCGTGATATAAAAGCGTGTCTTGTTGTAGACAACCGTGCTCGAAATACCTTGCAAATGTTGATAAGCAGAAGGTGTTAATCAGACCCGTTGTCTGATGTATGGGTGTGAGAGTTCTCTGACTCTGACAGATGAGTATGAGAGATAGCTAATGACATTCAAAAGAAGAGTCATGCGCATGATATATGGCCCCAAACGCGACTATGACTATATTTACCGAGTTCAATTTAATCGCGAGGCCAGGAATTTATTGAAAATTCCTCATGTCGTCAGCGACGATAACTGCTTGAGGTAGAGAACGACTTAACGATTTTAGATATAATATAATTGACATTATGTTTGAGCAATATTTTTCACGTCAGAAATAGTCCAACTCAATGCAGACGATTGCAAATGCTTGAACATGGATCGTCCATTTGTTTTAAAGTCGAGAAATGCTTCAAGAGTAACGGACTTTATGAAGAAAGTAACTGGTCTTCCGCTCCAATTAATACAAAATATGTGCAAACTGCAATAGTAGACATTTTGCAAACACTAAAACCTTCAATGGTAAACTCAATTGAAACGAAAATAAAAATTTGTTTTCACTGGATTAAATTAATAATCTAGTAAGCGAGATTATTAACAACTTCTCAACATGCAAAACCAAGAAATAATTTCATGAAATAAAAGGACAACGATATTATCCAAATGAGTGTTCAAATCATAAACTTAACCTGTTTAAAAATGACATTGAAGCACTAACGAATAGAAGGAAATCATACATTATACTTAGGAGTGGACTTAAATATAGGAAACATGGAAATTAGAACTGATATAGATCCAATAGAACTGGAACCTCCAACATCCCAAAAACGCTACATACTTTTCTTAAAATTCTATGTACGGATCACCATTAAACATTTTCTTAACAAACAATAACTCGTTAATATCAGACCTTATCACTAAGCAACATCTTAGATCCGACCACCTTCCAGTTGAGTTTACAATCTTTAGAGCAAATCACCACCGTCATTCTAGATTTACTCAAAGTAAAGATTTTATAAATGCAAACTGGCCATTATTCAAAGGCAATATAAATGGCAAAATTGATTTATTAACTTCCTCCAAAAACCGTAATAAAGATGATAGGCGTAACACGATTTCTTATGCATAAAATGCATTAGTACCTCTTCGCACAAACCACCGCAGTTATGAATCACTTATACTAACTGACGAAATCAAATCAATGGCAATGTTCCAGTTATTAAAAATCAGCAAATTAAAATCAGTAAATGAGCTACCTAGAATTATAGCATATGAAATTCACATTCTCAAAAATAAAAAATGGGAAAATCTCTACTAAAAATTTCCTAAAACTCAATGCCTGGGAAAGATAAATCTTGTGTAAACAACTACAGACCAATTAGTCTACTTGATACTTTAGAAAAAAAAAAAAAAAAAAAAAATAGATTAATTACAATGCAAAGCAGTTTAAAATGAATCTAAGCAATCCCCGAAAAACATGGTCATGTATCCAAAAAAATATTTTAGAAAAAAATAAATCGTGCAAAAATATTTGTACGGGGAATGTAACTGACGATCCTGAACAACAAATATTGTCTATAGCACTTCAATACTATTGCTGCTAAAGTGTCATCAAGTCTGCCAATTATCCAAGATATATTTCCAAATCTATTGGATATGATGGAGTACAAACATCAATCAAATCCTCCATCCAAACGGCCAGCACTGCGACCCAAAAAATCATTTCTGCTATTGGATTTATTAGTGCAAGAGTTTTTCAAACCTTCCTAAAAAAGGCGAGAAAGCTACTTGCAGAGGTTAATTAACATTTCTCCGGGGTCAAATACCTCTCTTCAAAATGAAGCCAGCTCAGTGTACACAGAGCAACACACTCACATAGTATGTGTTCTGCGGTTTATATCTCTTCCAAACAGAGTTGGCATATCGTGTTTGTGGACAGGTTTATTTTATTCAAATGATATCTCATTTACAGTGACCTGAAACTCAAAAGCTTCCTGATATTTCCCTTACTGAAATTGACCGCCAAGTCCTTATGGTAAAACGGTCTAATCAGAGATTTGGCGTGACTGGATTTTTTCCCATTATCACCCACGGGATACCACAGAAAGACTCAGAGCCAATGAGTATAATCGATGAGCCTGCCCGTGCAAGCTCCGTGAACCAGACTAGGCTGATAGGTTCCATTGGAGGTCCATCAGCATCCCAGTCTGTTCTATCAAGGACTGTTACCACGAAATTCCTGCCAAAACAGATTTCTTAGGGCATCACGTCCGGTACTCTAAAGAAGATCAAAGTCTGAAAGCTCATTATAAAATGTCCAGGTGACCCATATGATCATCATGACTATATTGAATTCACAAGTAGTAGCTGATTTTTTGACGTAGATATGAAGTGGAGTTAGTCCGATGAGGGCTTCCATTGCCGCCTTAGGACAGGTTCGCTTAGCGCTTGTGATTTCGAAACATGCTAGCCTCTGCAATGATGTTAGCTTGTTCATAATAACTTTTTGCTGTACTGTTTTTGCCTCACTATCATGATGTACATCTAGTAAATAATTTTTGAGCTAAGGTCCCAAGTCCTACCGAACAAACACTGATAGACCCACGTGGCTCTGGCCGCGCGTTCGCTAGTTGAGTTAATATGAGAGTTCCAATTCAGTTTCTTATATAGCACAACACCCAGATATCCAACTTCATTGGAGTATCCGATAGTGATATCATTTAGACTAACTGAACCAAGGGTCAATTTACGTCTTTTGGTAAAGGGCACCAGGACTATTTTGCTAGGGTTAATTATAAGGCCCTCTTTAGTGCACCAATTCGAAATAAAAAACAAGGCATGTTGCATGCTGGCAGACATCGTAAATTCATGCCCGCCAGCTACTATGATAACCAAACCGTCCGCATAACCAATGGCGTCATAACCGAGTAGATGTTGCTCATCAAGTAACTCGTCGATCACGAGTGACCACAGCAAAGGTCAAGGGGTATCGCCTTGTGGGCACCTCTTGACTGTCGTAATCGTGACGGACTCATTAACTATAGTTTGGATGTAATTTTCCTACTGACCAAAATGGAACTAATCCAGTGGTTAGGTAGCAATTGAGTCGTATCCAGTATTGTCAAAAGCTCCCTAAAAATCCAAAAAAAAATTTTCTTTCGAGCGATAGGCCGGCTTCAACCTTGGTGACAAGTAGATGCAGCGCCCCTTCTGTGGATTTACCTTTTCTGTAGGCGAATTGATTAGGATTCAGAGGTGTTTACAGTTAACCGGACTCTGATATGAAGAACTACCAGTTGTTCCATAGCTTTTTCTCACTCCGCCTGGAGCCTTCAACGGATGAAAGGAATTAATGGCCCATTTGACTTTTTTCCGGAGTAAAAAGCTTATCGGATAAACTGCTAACCCAACCCACACTTGAACCCATATGTGTACCAAATATAGAGTTATTAGTATTTGTGTCACAAACAGTTCAGCCCGAAGTGCACCTGAAACAGGGTTTCTAGTGACTTTTTGCAACCTGATGTATAATTACCATCGGATTTGAAATGAAGCGTAATCTCGTTGGACAGATTCTTAGCTAGAACTTTATGGAGTCGAGCAGCTGTAGGTATATCCTCGATATTACCACAGTTTTTCCCCCACGTAAGTCGATTGGAACCCCTTAGTTCAGTGTTGTAATTTATTAGGGCTTGCCTATATTAATTATTTCCTAACCCTCTTACCGAGTTTAGCCAACTGTTAATTCCACCATGGAACTTTGCGATTAACCATAACCTAGAAATTGTGTCTAGGTCACTAATTGAACTCAGAGATGTTGGCAGCATGTCCGCTTTGATGAATAATATAACCCTATCTTGGATAACGCAAAACACATCATCGAAGAATGCGGAAAATATGAATCGATTAGAAATAAATATAATAACATTAAAATAAAAAGCTGGAAGAACTATTAAATAGTAACAATAATTCAATATACTCGGACGTTACCGAGTTCCTAACTGAGGTTAAATTTGAATTATAAAATATACAAGTGATAAACTGCAATCGTTGGTGATATGTGAGCAGTAATCCTAAGGCAAAACAAAAAAAAACACTATCGACAAAAACACTAGCGCTAAATCAGTTAAACCAACCTATAGACCAAAACCCTGGTGGAATGTAAGGAGCCAACAACTTTGGAACATTAAAGAGAAAAAACAAAAATTATGTTTTAAATGATACGAACAGCAAAAGAAAGCTAGATAGATTCCTATTTATAGTTTAGGATTATTACACAAAGCAGTTTGAAGAAAATATAGAATTTTATGGTGGGTGCCTCATGCCGAAAATTTCGTCTAAATCCCCGACTTTTATAAATTGTTGATTATTTCGTATCAATGATTCATAGATGACACTAGTTTTATTATTACAAGCTGTGCCAGTTACATAACATAGTTACTCCACGGCCAAATGACGCGATCATCAAAACGATAAATCATACTCATATCTAATATATTTTTAAAATACTTTTTAATAACAAAAAATATTAACTTTATTCAAATTGCAATATTGCAATTCTCACAATATTACAATTTCATTAAAGTTAAGAATAAAATAATATTTACATAACATAGTTAAATGACGCGATCATCAAAACTATTAATCAATCATATCTAATATATTTTTTATTTTTTTTTAAAACATTTTTTATATTTATATTTATATATTTTTTCAAAAACAAAATATTAATTTTATTTAAATTTCATTCATTGCAATATTGCAATTCTTGCAATATTACAATCTTATTAAAACAAAATTGTATTCATAGATATAGATAAAAAGAAAATATTATGTGTGTTTACTCTTAGAGACACACATTTTCCCATAACTTTTATATTCATTTTTAATATATAAGTACTTACCAATGTTTAATCAAAGCAGAGTATATTAATGTAACGCGTTGATGAAAGGTTCTTAAAACTTGTTATAATTGTGTTAAATAAAAAAAGAAAAACCCACGACTGTAAAAAATTTAAACGTTTCATTTTTTTTATTACTGAACCACGCACATATAACTGGCGCAGCCGCTAGTGGATATTTTTTAGAATATCCATTAAAAAAAAAAAAAAATAGTGATAAAGTGATTCGGAATTATTTTGTCAAGTTAGACAAAACGGGAAGTTTTTGTTTAAGGACAATAAAGTGTTGTGAAAAGTGAAAGTTGAAAGAACAGTTAAAATTGTGTTTGATTATCACCGCGCAAGCTACTATATATTATATATAGTATTGAGTGGTACTCCAATAAGCTGATCAACCAACCAAGTAGCGACAAAGAAGATGAACTTCATCACAATCCTTACAACGGTTACATGGTGAGTAAGAATATTTATTTTTGGTCAATCCTATAAATTTTTTTTTATAAGCCCTTTTTATTAATTTTAAATTGAATATATCTCTCAAAAACGGTCAAATAAATAAATTGTTGACGCTCAGGTGTTTCTGTATACAGGCCTGAAATATTTAAGAAAATAAAAAAAAAAATATTGAAACAGTGAAGATTGTTAAAGGATCAAATTAAAAATTAAATTGAAAACTTGAAAAAAAAATAAATATATATAATTTTTATAAAGAAAATTAAATATACTTTTAAGACGCAATCAATTTTGTTATTCCTCGATGAATACGATCGAATAAACTTTAATTGATTAACGATAAAAGAATAAAAATATATAATTATTTAAAATAAATAGAAGTTAGATTTTATGAATAAAGATAGAAATTTAGAAGAATTAACGAATCTAATAGACAATTTAAAAATAAATAATATTAAAACCCAATTTAGAATGGCGGAAAACGAAGATCAACAACCATTAGCAAGATTAAACATTCTCTTGAACGCATTTAAAATACCAGACCCAATTAAGTCATTACCGACATTTTCGGGTAGAAATAATACACTACATGAGTTCATAACAAACGTTGATGAAATAATTCATCAAACGGAGCAAGTTATGGGAGTGGGACAAACCCCTCTAACTTTTTTAAGGGCCATCAGAAATAAAATAATTGATGATGCCGATAGTGTTCTTATTACTTATGGTACGAATATTGATTGGAGGGAAATAAAAACAAATTTAATATCACATTACGGCGATAAACGAAACGAAACTTCGTTAATCCGTGATTTACATGTTATTTTCCAAGGTAACGATACCATTGAAAAATTTTATGGAAAAATTCTAGAAATTCAATCATCATTGATTAATTGTGTTAGATTGTCCAATTCAGCTGCGGTAGTAAAAACGACGAAAGAAAAGTTGTATCAAGAAATGTGTTTATCCACATTCCTTGCTGGGTTAAGAGAACCACTAGGCTCTAGTATTAGATCACGAGACCCTACAACAATTTCTGAAGCATTTAATTTATGCTTACGAGAACAAAATATGTATTATATTAGGAATCATAGAAATATGCCTAATAATACTAATCCAGTTCAAGTAAGACAAATACAAAGGCCATTAATTTACTCGAAGCCATTGAATCAAAATAATACTTACTACAATCATAAACCATTCCCCTTTAGGCCACAAGGTCAACCAAATTTCAGTTCACCACCTTATCGTCAAAACTTTGGTCAACTAAAATCAAGACCTCTACCACCTCTTCCAAAACAATCTCCTCCAACTCCTAATAGAAACAATCGAGTAGAACCAATGGATACTCAATCAAATTTCAATAAATATAGTCAACCAACTATATTTAAATCCAATCGACCATTTCAAAATAATTTCCAATCAACAGGTTATCCCAGATTCCAATCTAGGGAATTGTTCAACGTAGAGCAAAATGTGGATCAAGATCAAGAACATATTGAATACTACGAGGAATATTGTAATTATCTACCAGATTTAGATAATTACCAACCACAGGAACAAACAATTCCAGAAGCTACCGTTGAAGAACCAGATGAGCAGGTTTTTCAGCAACTAGCCTTGGAAAACCCATCGGATATATAAATTCGCATTCTACAAATAAGCCAATGTTACCCTATATCGAAATTGTAATTAACCCCACTTTTAAATTAAAATTTCTAATTGACACTGGATCTGACTCTAGTTATATAGATCCAAAATTTATCAAACCTTCTAAAATTAAATTAATAAAATCTTTATTCGTTAAAACCCCTTTCAAGGAACATGAAATAAATCAACAAGTCATAGTTCCAGGATTTCCTGAGTTCAAAACTAAAGAACCATTACCTTTTTATCTATTTAAATTTCATCAATATTTTGATGGACTAATAGGCTTGGATTTAATTAAACAATTAAAAATAAAATTAGATTTTCATAAATCTGTATTAGAAACAGATAAAGTTACAATACCATTTAAATATCGATTAAATTATACATCGCCCATTCATAAAATTCCTCCACGGAACAGAATTCTTATCCCAGTCCCAGTAGACATAAAAGATGGAGAAGTATACGTTAAACCCATAGAAATCAATTCTCAAACAATTATTCCCGAAGGAATATATAAAGCAAGTAATTATCAAATACTAGCTGAAGTTGTCAATTTTTCTAATAAAGAACAAACCGTCATTTTCGAACAACCAGTTCAAACCGAACCCATATCTAATTACAAATTAGAAGTTAATCATCATTCAGTTTATAATGACTCCCAAAATATCCAAGATATCAGGAAACTAATCAGAATTAATCATCTGAATTCGGAAGAAAAAATAGCCATCGAAAATTTATGTCAAGAATTCGAAAGTATCTTCCAAAAAGAAGACCAAGATCTGACATTTACTAATGCTGTAAAGCATTCCATTGATTTACACCAAGAAAAACCAATTTTTACCAAATCCTATCGTTATCCCTACATACACAAAGAAGAAGTAGAGAAACAAATTTCTAAAATGCTTCATGAAGGGATCATTAGGCCATCATTTTCTCCATGGTCCTCTCCAATTTGGATTGTACCAAAGAAAAGCGATGCTTCAGGTAAAACAAAATGGCGTTTAGTCGTAGACTATCGCAAACTAAATGAGCAAACCATTGATGACAAGTATCCCTTACCTAACATCAATGAAATTTTAGATAAACTAGGAAGATGCAATTATTTCACCACGTTAGACTTAGCATCTGGTTTTCACCAAATTGAAGTAAATCCCAGGGACATTCCAAAAACTGCATTCACAGTGGAATTCGGTCACTATGAATACGTGAGAATGCCATTTGGATTAAAGAACGCACCATCAACTTTCCAAAGAGTTATGGATAATGTTCTCCAAGGACTTCAAGGAAAATCTTGTCTTTGCTACATGGATGACATTGTCATCTTTAGTTCGTCTCTTCAAGAACACATCACCAATTTAACACAAGTATTTCAAAGGCTAAAAACTGCAAATTTGAAAGTGCAGTTGGATAAGAGCGAATTCTTACACAAAGAATTAGCATTTTTAGGCCATATAATATCTGAAGATGGCATCAAACCCAATCCGGAAAAAATAAAATCCGTAAAGAATTTTCCATTACCCAAAACCGAAAAGCAAATAAAATCCTTTTTGGGACTTCTGGGTTACTATAGAAAATTCATTAAAAATTTCGCAGACATAACTAAACCATTAACAGCATGTTTAAGGAAAGACAAGAAGATAGTCTTAAACGAAGAATACATAAACTGCTTTAATCGTTGCAAGGAAATGTTATGCAATAATCCAATTCTACAATATCCGGACTTCGAAAAAGAATTCAATTCTTTATAATAAGCACAATTTACGAAAATTCTTTGATAGTGTTCATTGTTTCAATACCAAAATTTTATAAAGATATATTCAAACAATATTATATTACCCCAATAACAATAAATCAAACATTTTCCATTCCTACTCCAAATCAATATATAATAATGAATGACCATAAAATACAATATTCAAACGAATCATGTAATCAAATAAACTACGAATATTATTGCAAAGAACGCAATATTCAACCAACTATCAATGATTGTGTCGCTAAAATCATTCTAAACATGCAAGCATCTTGCCATCTCATCAATAAACCAATTGAAGAATCGATCACCCAGCTATTTAATCAATACCTCATCATTAATAAATCAAATAATACAGAATACAGCACTACTTGCAGAAAACAAGACAGTCGATATTTTACAAACATAAAATTAATTAAGTTCGTCAACTGTTCTATCACAATTAACGGAACAACATATAAAAATAACATAAAAACCTTCAATGAAGATATAATACACCTACAACCATTTCACGAGATAATTATAAAAAATATTTCCACACCAATTGATCTTCCTCAACTAGCAAATTGGTCAATTAACAACATAAAAAGAATCAACAAACTTCAAGATACAACAATTCCAGTTATTCATCATCAAACCTATTGGAGCATATCAACAATTATAATATTAACAATCATTATATATTTAATCATATGGAGATATTGCCCAACCTGTACCCCATGTGCATGGTACAAAAAACTAAAAAAAACTTCGAAGCATCCAACGCCGCAACAAAATTATACCAAGAATACTGAGGACAGTATTACTCTTCGGGGGGAGCAGTTACATAACATAGTTACTCCACGGCCAAATGACGCGATCATCAAAACGATAAATCATACTCATATCTAATATATTTTTAAAATACTTTTTAATAACAAAAAATATTAACTTTATTCAAATTGCAATATTGCAATTCTCACAATATTACAATTTCATTAAAGTTAAGAATAAAATAATATTTACATAACATAGTTAAATGACGCGATCATCAAAACTATTAATCAATCATATCTAATATATTTTTTATTTTTTTTTAAAACATTTTTTATATTTATATTTATATATTTTTTCAAAAACAAAATATTAATTTTATTTAAATTTCATTCATTGCAATATTGCAATTCTTGCAATATTACAATCTTATTAAAACAAAATTGTATTCATAGATATAGATAAAAAGAAAATATTATGTGTGTTTACTCTTAGAGACACACATTTTCCCATAACTTTTATATTCATTTTTAATATATAAGTACTTACCAATGTTTAATCAAAGCAGAGTATATTAATGTAACGCGTTGATGAAAGGTTCTTAAAACTTGTTATAATTGTGTTAAATAAAAAAAGAAAAACCCACGACTGTAAAAAATTTAAACGTTTCATTTTTTTTATTACTGAACCACGCACATATAACTTGCCTAACTATTTACGATTCTAAATTGTTAACTTTTCAAACTTCAAATGGTTAAAAAATATTTTGTTTATAGCATACTTACACATAAATATTATCATTTTAAAATATTTTTTTAAAATGTTTGTATTAAATTGTTGCTAGTGTAGTTTTAAAATTTGTGTAAAATTTTATTTGTACGTACACAAAAATTGACAACTAAAACGAAAAGCAACCACACGAGCAGGCTAAATGAATAAGTCTGGTGGCTGATAAAATAAATAATGAACAATTTAGAAAAGTCGGTAAATTAGACCAAATTTTCGGCATGAGGCACACAGCATCAGTCATAAAATTAAAACATTAAATTATGAATCAAACTAATATTTGTACGTCGAATTTAATTAGGTAATATAAATCAAGTAGAATTAAAATATAAATAATTATAAAAAAAGTTTAAAATGATGATTTATCACTTGAGTGATGCAACTATGATCATAGGGGTGATGTATTCCACCATAAGTTTATTTTCTTCTTATCTTCAGTACAAAAATGTTTGAATTTAATTTCCTTTTTTTATTTATTACTAAAGTCACAATACATATAGTAATTACATCATAGTTTAATGTTTTGTATTATCTCTTTTAATTAATTAATTATTTATTAATATAGTTATTTATTAATCAACATTTTAATCAATCATCATTAAATATTTGATTTCAACAATGAATAGTCAATTTGTTTTTAAAATATGATAATGATATTACCATGAAAAATCAAGTTGCAGACTTCATTAGATAGATCTATGTATGATTTAACTAGGTGGTGGTGGTGGAGGAGGTGCCAATAAAGAAGGCATATTGGCCAATGGATTAGTAGGTGGTGGTGGTGGTGGCGGTGCTCCTGGAGGTGGTGGAGCACCAGGAGGTGGTGGTACAACCGAATTTGGAGGGGGAGGTGGCATAAACTGTGGTGGTGCATGATTTCCCCACGGGTATTGTGGTTGCATTCCCCATGGTTGTTGTTGCATAATCGGAGGAGGAGGAGCAGACGTGCCAGGAGGTGGCGGTGGAATCATTGGACCACTTGTACCAGGCGGTGGTGGTAATGCCATACCCGAATTTCCGTCCGGCATACCACTACCTGGTGGAGGTGGTTGATTGTTTGGCATCCATTGCATTAATGGTGGAGGCCCTGGAGGCGGTGGTTGAGTTCCTGGTGGTGTTGGTGGTGGTAACATCGATGGCATTCCAGACATTTGTGGTGGTATTTGATTCCATGGTGGCATTGGTGGCGCTGCAGCCATAATTGCACGAGGCGCACCTTGAGCTCGTTGTTCAAATAAACCGAAATTTCGATTTTGAGGTGGAGGTGGTGGCGCACCATTTCCATATTGCATAGAACCATCATTACGGTCGGATGGAGGAGCTTCCCCTAATTCCGCCATTAAGCTCATATATTCTTCGTCGATTTTAGCTTGAGCATTATTTGCAGGTGGTCCACCGGCACCTGGACGTTTACTGCGACAATCTTTTGCTATATGACCAGCACCACCACATGATGAACAAACAATGTTATTTGTAATATTGGGTTTATCGGGACACAACCATGTCTTATGCTCAGTTGAACCACAATTAGTACAACGTGGTCCATCAGTTTCACGAAGAGTACCGTTTAGTTGCGCTAATTCTCTTAACTGCATTCGTCTAAGATCATTATGACCTTCTGGAGTTTCGATTCCTTGCCGAATTACTTCTTTTATCTAGATAATTTATATAAAACTTGTTTATTCATATTCATATACATTTAATATTATTTAATTACCTTATCTACAGCCTTTTTGACACATTCAGGATTACTCGCTGTAATAAAAGCATGTAATGGCTCATCTTCGCCTGGTAAAGGTTGTCCATCTTTTCTACCTACTTTACCCTCCTTCACAGAACCTTTACCGCGTATAATGATTTTAGCTCCGGTTTCCTTTTCCATAGCTTTTAATGTATTACCACGTGGTCCAATCAAAAGTCCAACAAAATTTATATCAGGATGTTGTTCTTGTGGAATTAAAACTTTATCGCTTACCCGTATAACTGGTGGCCTTAATAAAAACAAACGGATTTAATGAAATTAATCTACTATCGAGTTTATAACGAATTTACGTAGGTTTTTATAATATATCGTAAGAATGTCTAACTATTTTATTATGAACGTGTTATTAAAACTAGTTTCAGTGATGATGATGATTAAAGTGATTTTGAGAAATACATCAACCAGCTCGAGAAGGCAACATAGTTCTGCTTCAGTTAATGATTCAAATAATATTGAGAAGATATTCTCAATAGACTTACTTCACGAGAAGAAAAGCAAGAAAGACCCCTCATATCAATCATGCAAAGGCTCACTTTACTCGAAAAAAGTCAGACAGCATCAAAGGTAGCCTATCTTTGCTAATTAACATGGCAAATAATTTAAAAATTCTTGCATTGAACTGCAATGGTATGTTGCAACGAAAAATTCATAATCGGGGGTGACTTCAACGCTAAACATACAGACTAGGGATCAGAATAACAACATCTAAAGGGTAAGAGCTACATCAAGCAATAATTAAATACAACTGCAACTGGCGTTCTACTGGGAAACCAACTTATTGGCCAAGCGATCAAAATAAAACACCTGATCTAATTGACTTTTTTATAACAGGAAAAATCCCGGTTGATTATATACAAGTGCAGGAAGGATTTGACACCACATCTGACCATTCCTCTATTTTAATGATAATAAGTGATACAATAATTACAAATGACAAGCAGCCAATGTTAACAAATAAATATACTGACTGGAAATATTTTAGAAATGAACTAAACAAAAGCATCTTCTTAAACACACAACTTTCATCAGAAGAAATATTAGAACAAGAGGTGGAGAAGCTCGTCAAAGATATACAGCAAGCAGCGTGGAAAAGCACTAATACAACACACAAAAAAATAGCTGGAAAATGCTACCCAATGCAAATTAAATCACTAGTTATAGATAAAAGTGCCCGAAGGGAATGGCAACGTACACGAGACCCAGTTGCCAAAAATAGACTAAATAATTTAACACGAATACGCAGAGAAATACGGGAATTTAAAAATCAATCAATAAATTCATACCTACAATCTCTCACCTATGATAAAGGTAGTGATTATTCATTGTGGAAAGCAACCAAATATCTGAAAAGGCCAGTTATGCAAAATGCAGAAAGGTTCGCGGATCATCTCGAGAGTACCTTTCACCCCAATTTAACAACACTTATACCCCTATTATGGTTCTCACCTCACCGTACAGTTCACCTCACCTCACCTCACCTAAAAGATTCACCTAACTCATAATTTGGTATTATGATTCTCACCTAATTTTTGGTGAGCAGTTGTATGCGGCGCTGTGCGTAATTTTTTTTTTTATGTTGGAACAAGTAAATTTTAAAATGTTTGACATTTCATGTTGAGAATTTGTTTGTTTTCACAAATAGTTTTTCGGTGATAAAAATTAAATAAAATATATATATATATATATATATATATATATATATATATATATATATATATATATATATATATATATATATATAAATATACATATATATATTTATATATATATATATAAAAATATATATATATATATTTTATTTATTTATTTATTTATTTATTTATTTATTGAGATCAACATAATAAAAATTAAACTGATCAATTACAATAATTACAATTAAATATTTACATAATTACAATTACAATATTTAAATATATACAGCATATAACAATAGACTCTTTATCAAAAACCAAAACAACGGGAGCATACAAAAACTTTATAAAATAAAATTAATTTAATTAAAACTTTAAATAAAAATAATCACAGAATCTGTAGGCTGTTAATAATTCGCTTTTTAAATTCGCGTTTACTTATATTGAATTCAAAAACGTTATAAAAATTATTAAAATTATTTATAGCAATATCCAAAGGGTTATGCGTACCGTAATTAGTTCTATGAAATCGAGGCTGGAATAAAGAACGATTTCTAATATTCAAGTTTTTTGCCAAAAAGTCGAGATTAGACAACAAATGAACTGAGTCTATGCCACTCTTTAATAAATCATAGATAAAACAAGCCGAACTAATTGATCGTCTGTGGCGCAGTGGTAGTAACTGAAAAATTTTACACCGATTCATGTAAGCAAAATGATCCTTATTTTTTAAAATACAGCGACATAAGCGACTTGTGAATCTGCGCTGAATTCTTTCTATACGGTTAATTCTAATATCATACTGAGGGTCCCATATAATTGACAAGTATTCAACATGTGATCTTACTAATGAGGCATAAACTGTTTTAAAAGTAGCCACATCTTTAAAGTCCTTGCAAGTTCTAAACATAAATCCCATCATTGCATTAGTTTTATTTATTATATTTTCAGTGTGTTGGATAAACGTTAGGCTATCATCGAGAACGATCCCCAGGTCCTTAAACTCAGTAACTCGATCAATAATAATTTTGTTGAATGTATATGCAAACCTAATTGGATTTTTCTTTCTGTGGAAGCTCATAACTCGACATTTTCCAACATTTAGCTCCAATTTATTAAGTTCACACCATACAAAAAACTTATCCAAATCGTCCTGGAGACGCGCGCAGTCAGTTGTGTTATCAATTTTAATAAATATCTTCATATCATCCGCATACAACAAAAATTTAGATGAAAGAATGCAGGTATCTACATCATTGATAAACAATAAAAATAGCAACGGACCTAGGTGACTGCCCTGAGGAACCCCAGATGTGGTTTCATATTCACCCGAGAGACATTCATTGAACTTAACACATTGTCTACGATCACAAAGATAAGATTTCAACCACAGCAGCAGGTTTGAGTGAACACCGACCTTCCGCAATTTAGATAAAACAATCTCAAGTGAGATTCTATCAAATGCTTTTTTAAAGTCAGTGAACACCACATCAACTTGCGAACCATCTTCAATTGAATTTATCACAAAATGCAAAAGTTCAACGAGATTAGTTGCAGTTGATCTACCTGGAAAAAAACCATGCTGTTGTGGGATAATAACCTTACCAAACTCAATAAACAATAAATCACGAACCATACATTCAAAAACCTTTGGAATAGCGGATAATATTGAAATAGGCCTATAATTCTCAATCAAAGTTCGATTACCAGTTTTAAAAATCGGAATGACATACGAAGTTTTCCAACTGTCTGGAAAATACCCAATAGACAGTGATCTATTATATATCAATGACAGAGGTAAAGTTAATGAATGAGCACATTCACGTAATAAAACCGCAGGCACTAAATCAGGGCCAGAATTATGATTTGGTTTTAGCTTAGAGATATATTCAAAAATAAATTCAGCATCTATAGTAATCGAACCCAAATTTCCAACAGTTGAGCAATTGGTCTGCTCGTCAATGAAGGGATTAGCTGATAATAAAAAATTCGATGAAAAAAAATTTGAGAACATAGCGCTAATATCCGCAGCACATTCAGACTCCTTGGCACCAAATTTTAATGTCCGTGGATATCCAACAGTTCCTCTTTTGGAATTAATGAAGGACCAGAAATATTTTGGATTAGTCTTGATATTACCCTCAACCCCAGTTATATACCGACGAAATTTACTACGATGCATTTTTCTAAATTCACGTCGCACTTTTAAGAATGATAGATAACCTAGCGAGTTAACATGATTCTTAAACTTTTTCCGTAACCGATCCATTTTATTCTTGGCTGAACGCAACTCCTTATCAAACCACCGATGTTTATTAAACCTGCGGCTAAACCTAACCGGTATAAACTTGTCAATACCAATTAAAACAATCTCATAGAATCGTTTAACGGCACTATCAAGATCGCAAAAGTCAAACAACTCAATCCAATTAATTGAATTAAAAAACGAATTTAAATCTTCAAAGTTACCCTTGGAATAGTCATAAAAAGACTGTTTAACAGTATTAACAAACTCAGTTTTATCCATATTTAAAGTTATTAAAATAGATTTGTGATGTTCATCATTCTTCACTAAATATTGACTTTCATCAAGATGATACTGAAGCTCAAAAAAGTTACTTGACACATAAATTAAATCGAGTAAGCGCGCCCGAGAGTTAAAAACATTATTAATTTGCGTTAAATCTAATGACGACATGGTATCAATAAAATGAGATTCGATAATAGAAAACGAGTTACTGGGTAACATACCATTTAAATGTTGTGACCAAGTCAGATGGGGTAAATTAAAGTCTCCAAAAACTAATACAATAGTATTATCATCCAAACTTTCAACGGTTTTCGTGATTATATTACAATGTTCTATGTAACGGTTTAAATTAGACGTTGGAGTAATATAATGAACACCAACTGCAAAATGTTGAGAGACTACTTTAAATTTGACCCAAACGACTTCACAATCAGTAGTGTTAACGATATTAATTACTTTACTAGAAAATTTAGATTTTATTGCAACCAGGACGCCACCGCCACGAGAACCCATACGATCGTACCTAAAAACAACATAATCAGATCCAAATAATTCCGCGTTTAAAACTTCAGTAGAAAGCCAAGTTTCAGTTAATATAATAACATCAAAATCGTTTTCAATTACAGCTAAAAAAAATATTTTGGTTTTTGAACGGAGACCTCTAACATTTTGATAGTACGTTTTTAACAAAAATGTTTGATCAGTTTTAGTCTTTATATTATTATTTACAACATCAGTTTTAGGTGTAGAATTTATTAACTCAACACCGCTGCATTCACGTTTTTTTGTCTGTCCACAAATTCACGGATCAATACCCCCACAGGCCACACATCTGGATGCATCAGCTTATCAAAGGACGCAGGATTTATTCCAATTTTAAACGAGATGAAGTTGAATTTGCTGACATCTTGATTCGCAGCAACAAGTAAGCGACAGTCAAATTCTTCTTCAGGTAACTGAAGTTTATCATGTAAATATTTTTTTACAGCATCTGTAGTCGTAGAATTATAAAACCTTGATGCATGAATATATTTTCGTACGGGAACTGATTTTAAGGAATCTTCAACGCACGAACCAATAATAATATTGCTTGTATTGGCTTCGATGTTATCGGCAATTTGAATACTAACTTTTGGTGGTGTTGAAATATATGTATATATATATGTATATATATTTATATATATATATATATATATATATATAATATATATATAAATATATATATATATATATATATATATATATAATATATATATATATATATATATATATATATATATATATATATATATATATATATATATATATATATATATATATATATATATATATATATATATATATATATATATATATATATATATATATATATACATATATATATATATATATATATATATATATATATATATATATATATATATATATATATATATATATATATATATATATATATATATATATATATATATATATATATATATATATATATTATATATATATATATATAATATATATATATATATATACTATATATATATATATATATATATATATATATATATATATATATATATATATATATATATATATATATATATATATATATATATATATATATATATATATATATATATATATATATATATATATATATATATATATATATATATATATATATATATATATATATATACATAATTATATATATATATATATATATATATATAATATATATATATATATATATATATATATATATATAAATATATATATATTATATATATATTATATATATATTATATATATATATATATTATATATATATATATATATATATATATATATATATATACATAAATAAATATAAATAAAAAAATTTACCCGCTTTTGCCTTCAATTTATTTATTTTTAAACCAATCACCAAGATATTGTAGGTGAACAGATTTGACACTTTGTTCACCTCACCTCACCTCACCGCGAGAACGATAATACCAAAATATTGATGTGATCACTTCACCTCACATTTTTGTGGTATGGTGAGGTGAGGTGAGAACCATAATAGGGGCATTAATCAACAGGATAAACCGATTGAAAACCAAACAACCATCCTGAGACAGGAAATCCCATTAACTAATGCTAAAGAAGTGCAGCAAGAAATAAAGAATCATAACTCCGTTATGTCCCTCTATCTTGGAAATTTGCATCAGTTCGGATTTAGAGAGAAAAACTCCACAATCTATGAAGTCCACAGAATAACTGATTTAATAGAAAAATCCTTAGAGGAAACAAATTTGTTCAGTAATATCTAGGATATAGCACAGGCATTTGACAAAGCCTGGCTATATGGTTAATATTTAAACTGGAGAAAACTCTGCCATTTGAGTATTGCGAACTGTTAAAGTCATACCTGAAAAAAAGATACTTCAGAGTTAAACAGGAAGGAACTTACTCCAGCATAAAAGAAGCTAAAGCAGGAGTCCCGCGTGTCTTAGGTACGTTCCTTTTCGTACTGTTTACAAGCGACTTACCACAGACGAGCAATACGGTTGGTGGTGACACAACCGGTGAAGTCACATTCAAACTACAAATAACCATAAATAATATACAAGATTGGCTAATTAAGTGGAGAATTAAAGTGAATGAATCAAAGTCTACTCACATTAACTTCACTAATAGGTCAATAGAACCACTACCTGTGACTCTCAATAATTTCCCAGTACCACATGCAAATCAAGCTAAATACCTTGGTATGAACCTTGATGCAAAGTTAAAATGGAAAGTACATGTGAAAAAGAAAGCAGAAGAGCTTCAGTTAAAATATAGAAAAATGTACTGGTTAATTGGAAGAAACTCTCAGTTATCAATTCATAATAAACTTATGCTTTATAAACAAGTGGTCAAGCCGGTCTGGACTTATGGTATCCAACTATGGGGATGCACCAAAACCAGCAATCAACAGATAATTCAACGATTCCAAAATAAAGTTCTTAGAGGGATTTTAAACGCCCCTTGGTACACTCGTAATAGTGATCTTCATAGAGATCTCGGAATAGACACAGTCGCAAATGAAATCATGAAATGTGCTCAAAAACACCAGGAGAGGCTCCATCATCACCCTAATATGGAAACTGTAAGACTAATTCATCAAAAAGGGATTATAAAGACTCAAAAGACTAAAACCTTTTGAGTTACCTGAGTAGTGCGCATAATGCAAAATCAACCAAAATAACATTTTATGGAAAGAATCCATAGGAGTAGCTTTATTATTATATTGTTAGAATCAAACGGTGTTAGTCAAAAATTACTAGTTACTAGAGTAACCAGTTACTAAAAAACCAGTTAAACAAGGAGTTAAAATATTATCACTTCGCTTTTTTTAGTGATATTTCAAAATGTTTCGTTTTCTTAAAAATTAATTTTCTTTAATCCGATATGAACGTATAAATTGAAAACGAGTATGAACAAGTAATTTAACAGATTATTTTACTTACTTATAATCAGCTGGTGGTTTAAAGTCTGGATTCATGCATTGCATGCGTAGGACTAATTGATGCCGCTGCTCTTCAAGTCGTTTCCTTGTTCGAAATTCTCTTGTATTCAGTCGCTTGCCATCAGAACTGTAAATAGGCTCGGGTGATGGTGATCTGTGAAATAAACAAAAAAGAAAAAAACTTTTTGGATTGTTCTACTACGCGTTTTCCAAAATAACGAAATTTAAATATCAAAAAATGTTTTTTGGAATTTTTTTATATTTTTTTTTTTGAAGATTTAATGTCCTAGAGATTTTCCTAATGTTTCTATTTGAATTTTTATTAGCATTATTTTTTCGTTTTATACTAAAGAGAAGAGATTTTTATTGATTAAAAATTATTTAAAAAAAAAAAATAAAAAGTGATTGGCTGGAAAATTAATTAATTATTAAATTATAAAAGTGGCGTAAATTAGTATTTTTTTATTAGCGTTTTTATTGACTCTGTGATGATTGATGTTTTTGTATTCGTCTGTTTTGTTTTTCATTTTCATTCAACGATCGGATCCCTTTTCGACATAAACGGTTTCATAATTTTTTATTTATACATTGATGAAAATAAATAGAAAGAGAAAAATAATTAAAACGATTAATAGTCGAAGAGATATAAATATATATGTCAAAATCCCGGTGTTTTAAATTAAACTATAGTTTATTTCGTATATATGCATAATAAAAGGTGAATAAATGATGTGGTCATAACTATGCATTTAATGCAATCCCTGTCTTATCACAATAAGTCAACATCTAGAGCTTGAGTGCCAAAATTTTATATTTTGGATCACCTTAAAAAAATAATAAGGATTATAGTATTACATTATTGTATTAAAATATTAGGATGTTTCATAATGATTTGAATCCAAAATAAGTACCACAATTAGAACACGAATTAGAATTTTAATTAGAACGATTTTTTTGTTATCTTTATGAATCATCCTAATATAAAATTATAATTTAATTCGATATTTTGGAAGTTTTTCCAAAATATCTATCCTGATTTCGTTGAAGTTTTGTTCCACCTCTCTCCAGGAATATAAATACATAACATCTTCACTTTTTACGATTTTTCTTTCTCTCTCTCTTTTTTTGGACTTTACCCGGTTACAATTTTTGAATAGTGTTTTATGATTTTAAATATTGGATCAAACCTTTCTTCTGGATTCTGTGATATTCCTAGTTCTCCAGTACGTAGTTTACGGCTGATTTCTTCTATTTGAAGTTGAACTGTAAAAAAAATTGGTTAAATCGAGGCAAGCCCCGATATTAGATAAATCTATTTTACACATCTTTATAATATATGAATTTTATTTTCTTAAAACATTTTAACAATTTTTATTTAAAAATTATTTAGTGTCTTTAAGTTTACAAATATTCAAGTGAACTGCTGTATCTAAAACATTGTTTGATGCATGGTCATACGATACATAGTATTTGTTTGTACTTCTAGTGACCGTCTCATATTTAAATAGCCCCATTTATTCAGTTCAAAGATCGAACAGAAAATAAATACCATTGATCATTATAAAACCGTTGAATATAACTTGTGTGCAAAATATGTCACTGTTTTGTAAAATTATTAAATATTAAAAATATCAAAAAGAGGTTTTTACTGAAAATTCGCAGACATACCTTGTCGAAATTTATTAGGTTTAATAAAATTTTAGAAGATAAATTACCAATTCTATGGAATTTTTTTGCACTAGAAACGACTAAAAATTATTAGTAAATTAGAAAAAGAGGTTGTAAGGTTGTATACAGCAGAATAGACAGGTACGGTTTCCATTTTGTAACCCTTTAGTTATTTTATGTATTTTTTTTATATTTCTTAACTATATAACACGAAGGGATTTTTAAGAATGCGGTACGATTTTTTTAATATCTAAATAGATAGTTTGCTATAACTGTAATATTCATGTACAGAAAACAATTAAAATTAAACCATATTACAATTAATTTGGTTGGTTTTATAAATAAAATACTTACAAAGCTGATAATTTAATTATAAAACAATTATTGTATGTATATAGATTAAGTAATAATTATTTTGAATTTAAAATCCAAATTAAAAATTATAATACAAATAATTATTTAAAAATTATAAACAAAAACATAAATAAAGGAAAAAAAATTTAAAAAATTAATTAATTATCCTGTAAAAAATATATAATTTTTGTAGTTTTGATTTTTTGTAATCATAAATATACATTTTAAAAAGCTATTTATGAAAATAAATAAAAAAAAATTATGGAATTATTTTGATTATTTATCTGGAAAGTAAATTAATTTGTATTTGTTCTTATTTTCCTTTGCTTTTTTTTTTATTTATAATAAAAAGAAAAACCAAAAATAATAATACATATATAAAAATTATAAATTAGAAAAGCCTAGCTTAAATTCTACACGCTAAAAAAAAGAAATATTCTAGGTGTTTATATTTACCTAAATATGCCTCCTGCTGATGTGGGCTTAAAGTTGATGGCAGGATAGTTGGCATGCCTGGAATAAACGTCTTGTCATGATCACCGCCACCCCAACGGGACTTCTTTTTTCGTCTACGTTCACCATCCAATGTTTCGTCGGATGTATATCCTCCTATATTAGAAATTAACTTTAGTACAATATAACGAACACATTAGATTTGTGGCATTACTTACCAAGGCTCTTTGCCGGATCGGCACTGATACGACCATCACTCACATTAGCAAACGAATCATTACTATTACCGTTCATATTTAGTAGAGCAGCAAAATTTTTCGATGCCGCCAATGCAGCACCGATATTAGCGTCAAATATAGATTGTGAAAAATCTATTTTTTCTATGTTTGGTAACAGCGATGTAGTTAGTTGCGGCTGTTCTTTTGGTGGCGACGGAAACTTAACTTCCTTTTCATGTTCCCGAATTTCACCATGATTCCCACGATCTCGATCATGACGATCCCGGTCTCTATCACGAGAACGTCGATTCCTTTCACGGCTTCTACTACGCGACGGACTTCTACGACGCCTACTACTACCATATTCTCGATCTCTATCGCGGTCCCGGTCTCGATCGCGGTCGCCACGATCGCGGTCACGATCCCGATCACGACGGTCGCGATCACGATCCCTATCACCACGATCGCGGTCACGGTCTCTATCACGATCACGATTTCTTTCCCGATCTCGATCTCTGTCCCGACTTCGTTCCGGTTCCTTGCTTCTATCTCTAAAGAATAAAGTAAATTCGACATTAAGTATTTTCCGTCGTACGAAAGAGAATTTTTTTTATAAAATGTCACCTTTTTCTTCGGTCTCGCTCGCGGTCTCGTTCACGATCTCTATCATTTGACCTGTCTCGGTCTCTAGATCTTCGCTTATCACGCTCCCGATCTCTATCACGATGTTTTCCACTCATTTTTACAAAATTTTAACCAATTAAACTAACAATTATTTATGAAAATATTATAATTTTCACTGAAAATTGTTCACCCCGTCAGAAAAAATATAATACAATTATAGCGTTTTTTCAATTTTGGCATTTACAATTAAAGTGAAGTTGTTATTGATACCAAAAAAATGAGTACGTTTCATTACACTACACGGTGAGTACGACTCGGTTAGGAAATTTAGTACAGTTTTAATATGTACTATAATTATTCATAGAATTAAAGGATGGTGCATATTTATGACGAGGAGCGAGAATTATTTATTTGCAATTTATGTGCTATTGAAATTATGTAAACTGATTTTAGCAAAAAAAATGACACATTTTCAAAATCACCGCAAATATCAACGAAATATTTTTTCATAACAAAGAAAAGTATGTGGTGGAACGCGAGTGGAATGTATTTTGAATTGACATCTAGCATTGGTATTTTGAATTTGCGACGATAAATTACTTGTCATACTGAGCGCTTCGCGTTAAATTATTTACTTTCCACAAACATTAAGCTTTGACTCATTCATACCGAGAGCGTTGGTTTCAGATGTCGTTATTATCAAATATTTTGTTAGTTTTTGTAAGTTTTATTTTGTTAGTATTTATTTTTATTAAAGACGTCTTAGGTAAAACTAAATGTCAAATACATTGTAATTTTTAGGTTATGCCAATAAATGATTTCGCACGACTTTAATTTTATGAAGTCGCGTGTGGAACATATTGCGTCCGCCTTAAGCTTGGTTCATAACATTGGAAAACATTTCCATGCTCAAACCAATCAAAACACAGCATATGATAAAGATTTCGCCTTATATGTCCATGCTCCAGTCAAGTTGACAAAAATTTAACTTCATATAAAAATGAACACGGAAGTTCGGGAAGATTTTCCGATATTATGAACCAAGCTTTAGAAATATATATATATATATATATATATATATATATATATATATATATATATATATATATATATATATATATACATATATATATATATATATATATATATATATATATATATATATATATATATATACATATATATATATATATATATATATATATATATATATATATATATATATATATATATATATATATATATATCAGCTGTCTGATATATGACAGCTGCTGTTAAATTTTGAAATTTGAGTTCTATCGTACTTGTGTTTTGTGTTAAAGTGATTTATAAATTTAAAGAAAATTAAAATAAAGTTATGGCCATTGTAAAAACAACAAAAAAGGATATTTCCCTATTTTCGATATGATATGAACTTCCATGTGGTTGTTTGTTTGATACAAACTGTCTTTTTAAAATTAATAAACATTGCTTTATATAACTTCAAAATGTCGTCATGATGTGGAACGTATCGCACTTGCTTTACAGCTAGCTTCATTGTACTGACGATTGGAATGAATTTCCGGTGGCAAATAGTGTAAGCTGTTATACTATTCAAAAGATTCAAAGTTAGTGTTTTAGAGGTTATTTTTTGTGAATCGGTATCGAATAATTAAAATAAAATCAAATACAATTAGCGTAAAATTAATATGACACCAAATAATGAATTTTTTAAACGCATTTTTAAGTTTCTTCAGAATATAACTTCTTGTTTTAAGAACTCGAAATTCTGTATTATAACTTTTGTTATTTTAGGTTTTATCAGTATTATGCTATAAATAAATGAATTGTTTATCTAATTAGTATCCACTTGCAAATAAAAATATGCCAGTAAATAACAAAATGTAATATAAAAATTCGAAATCTGGGCTAACCTTTTTAAAAATCTAGTGGCCATATATTAAACCATACATATATTTTCTAGTGGCCATAAATTAAACTAAATGTGAATAATTCCCAGCTTAATGATTTTTATTAAGTATTGAAGTATCAGCCTTTAAGGGACTTTAAGTTCACTGGCTGATTAATACTTTTTATATAAAAAAGGCATACAAAGCACGGTTGCCAGCGACAAGACGCCCTTTTATATCTCCTCCTACACAATTATCAAGAATGTCAAAGAACCCCAATTATCGGAAACCCGTCTCTCCTTTAAATGTGTGGTCACCACTACTAAAATTCTCTTTAAAACCAGTGATCATATATTTTGTTTTGAACTCATTAATTTTGAGTGATTCTCTCCAATATTATGTAGGACAGTAATTTGTATGCTGTACAAAGAAGAGCTATGCCGCGATAGTTTTCGCGTTCTTTTTAATGATAGGGCATTCCTAGTGTTTTGATTACATTGTTAATTTTTAAATGTATCATTCCTTTTGCTCGTCGATGCTCAGATTATTATCGGATTGCTTCGCCAAAGAATTCGTTGCAGATTCTGGTAATTTTGATTCATTGTAATTTTCCGAAACATTTTGTCCACATTTTCTGTTGATACGAATTTGTCTGTAACAGCCTTGTCAACAAAATAAAGATTAGATCATTTTAAATAGTCGGCTCGTTCTACATTTTGTCATTCAGGGATGGTTTCGTTGACGTTTTGCTGGTCGAATCAAATACTATCCAAAGTTTTGTGGTTGTACTGTCTTGATCACCTGAATTGATCACTCCATGATATGATTTGTAGTACTATGGGCCAGGCTCATCTCTTACTAACTGCATATGGTTTCGGATAACCTTCTATGAATTCATGATTTGTAATCTATTATGATCCATCCAAGTTTGTTGGCCAATTGGAAGTTGTGAGCATCACTTGATAATGTTATTATTTAGAACGATTATGACGTCAATGCTATTACACTTGTTGTATTGAGTCTCTGCGAGTTGTAAAATTCTGTAAATGTGTCCAATTGCTGGTATCAATGTCGATGTCTGTTAACAATTTCAATTGCCGAAGACGATTTGCAGCATTTGTTGAGATAAATGACGCTTGGGAGACTGGGTCAGTTTAATGCTCTGAAGAGCATAGATTTTCCGTCAACTGCGATAGTCAAAAAACCTATAGCATTCGGCCAAAGTTAACCCTTTAATGAGATCTTTCAGACCATATTTTTACAATTGGTTGTTGGTGGTCAGCCCAACGAACAATTGTACACACAATTGGTCACGGCTTTATGATCAGCGGCGGGGATCGAACTCAGAACAGCGGTGTCTTTAGGCCAACACTTAAACCATCACTTTACTATCGGCGATAGTAGCTGTAGGTATTATTACTGGACCAGATTTCATCGTCAGATAACTTTTTGATATCTGCAGTCTGGCTTGAAACTGATGTGAAGTTCAGTATTGTGCCTTTCATTACATTGGTTCTTTTGCTTACATGCATGAATTTCATGTTCTGCCGAAAAACATTTATCTTATTGAATGTGTCACGAAACCCGGTTAACTTCTCGCAATCCCCAGAAAGGATAGGGATTTTAATTCGTAGTAAAAGATCGTCAAATATTTGATTTTTGGGAATCATTTGTTAATTTCTTTCTATGTTAGTGATTAACTGAAAGATGGCGGTTTGGTACTGTCTATCAATGTTTTCGAAGTATTATGCTGGTGTTTCATCACCAATATTTCAAAAATTGAATTTTTGGGTTCTGCCGAGATAAAATCCGTAACATAAGACACCTTAAATTTTTTATCTTGAGTTATTTTGAAAATCGAGTCATCCAACCAGTTTTCTAATACAAAACAATTCAATGGGGAGTTTTTTAGATATTTATTCAGATTGATGTATTGTACTATGATTTTTTTAGTTTCTCCTTTTAAAAATTTTAACTTTTCTTTCTGTTCTTTTTGTTATTTTTTGGTAATATAATTTTCTTCTTTTGTTTTTATAATATGCCTACTAACATTTATTTTTCCCTAAAAGCAGGATATATATTTTTTCTTGTTTACTGGCATTTTGTTGTTTGTTAAACGGCCCTTATACTCTTGACATAACACTCCCCTCTAGTATGTTGAGAAGTTTATCGCTCGACTTACCAGTAAATACTTATCAGTATTTCGTTGAACATCAAGTATTGCTAGCTATATTTTATTACTTGGTAGATCATTCTACTAAAAAAATGTGCGCTCGTGTTCGTTTTCTTCGTACGCACACAGAACTTGAATAATAATTATAAGGTAGGTTTACATGTTTTAAAATTAAGATTAATAGGTTGCGTACTCACCGATAGGTGGACTGCGTGAGGTGGATATGTATTGGCACGTCACATTTGCACTAAAGCCTTCTTCACAACATCATCTTTGCCTGGAAATACTTATAATATTTTTCCTTTCGGCCAAGTTCCTCTTAAACTATTATACTCTTTGGGCTATTTTCGTCCACTATGATTACAATATCACCCTTTTCAAGTGATTTGATTGCTTCGTACCATTTAGTTTGTCTAGTTAAACTGGGTAGATATTCCATTATCCATCGTTTACAAAATGAATCGGCATACTTTTGTGAGATTATGCAATGCCATTTTAATACCTTGTACCTAATACCTTTTTTAATGTTACTATAAAGTAATTCATCAATGGTATACGTATTTTTAATGGAACGCACAAGACGTTCCTAGCATCCGCCCATGTTTGGTGAACTAGGATGATTAAACTTCCATGTTGTTATTGTTGAAGTAAATTTCTCAGTCATTTTATTTTTTTCGATGTTGTTACAGGCTTATATTTCAGGCACAATAATATTCACAATAATATTCTCAGTACTTCTCTTTTAGTTGGTTCACAAATTCCTGACAAAAGTTTTATTTGTTTTGTTGTATTTTAATGAATATGTAAATTAGTCATCGTTCCTATTCCACCACATTCCTAAGACTTTGTCAACTGATTCCTTTTTATCTCCAATATTATTCATATCGTATGTTGCCATTTTCCCATTTCAAATCCAGCTTTATTGTGAACGTATTTGACATCATCTGCTAGCTGTATAGCTTCATATTCATTAAATGTGTTTCACTAAGACAAACCATTTCAAAATGTTTTTCAAAGCTGATTATTTCAAGTTCACTAAAGTTGTTAATTAAACCGTTAGCATTTTTCTTTAGAAGATCGGACATTCTTTACTTCTCGTATCATGATGGAAACCCAAATCAGCTAAACCTAAATTTGATTTAGCTCTTTGGCAATTCAAACATTTAGTTACGTCACACTTGCAGTTAATCCAATCAGTTTGTACCAATCGTACAGTTTTTAGCCGAATGATTAAATCTCCAACATTTAAAACATCTTAGAACATTTAAATGTTCATAAACAGTACACCTGTCCAACCAATATTTATCTTGCCAACTTTCATTAAATTCTTAAATGCTTGTCCATCAACTTCTCTTAACCCGTTTGAATCTTTTGGGTATTTTTATACCATTACATTTGCGCATGAAATACTCTCAATTTAATTAATTTTTGAGAGAAAATAGCGGTTTTGTGTTTTTTTCCTCTTTTTTTAATTGACGATCTTCTAAACGAAGTTATGAGTTCATTTCGTGTTACATTAATGAACAGTAAGTGTGTAAAAAAGTACAATTTTTATTTTGCAATAATTAAAAATGAATTAAAAAAATTATTAATTATTTAATTTTTTTTTTTCATGTCAGTGTTATGTGTAAATTGTCTTATATTCTCCCTCAGTTTATTTAAGGTGATGTAGTTTTGTTTGGATTACTTCAGGAGAATATGAGTTTTCTCCAAAGATGTTACAATGCTTGTACTAGGTTTATTTTTGGAATTAGGAAATTCGATCATATTTCTCCTTATTCTAATGTTGTTTTAGGATGTAGTTTATCTACCTTTTTTGAACTTCGCGTTTCTCTTTTTATTTTCAAACTTCTTAAAACTAAGCAGCCAATTTATTTGTATAGGAATTTGTTGTTTAGTAGGTTTCATTTGGCTACCTTACGGTTACTTCCACCAAAAAATTTGTGTAGATCGTTAAACAAATCCTTTTCCGTTAGGGGAATTTCTGTCTGGAATTGAATTCCACTTGTAATTAAAAGACTAGTTTCGTCCAAATTATTTAAGTAAAAATTTTTAGAGTGGAGTGGGTGATTGGCAATACGTAGTTTTTTTTTAATTTTTTATTTTACTTGTTATTTTATTATTATTATTACTTCATCTCGTGTAGCGCATTTCATTATAAATGACCTCTAGCTCAAAATGAGGTGTGTTGTATGGGGTGATTTTATTTTGAAAAAATTTAAGAGGTTTTTATGCCTAATGGAAGCAAATGTCGGTTTTAATGATTTTATATTTGTCCATAAGTGTTTTTCCTCTTAAATCTAAATTCTAAATACAAATAAATAAATAAACTCCCAGCATTGAATCAAAATTGGTGTACATGCGCAAAACGATCAAAAAATTGAACTAATTGGAAACTATTAGGATAAAGTAACATATATGCCACATACTACGCTGGAAGCCCATAATAGTACACCACTAGATATTTTTTTGTTATTTTGGAATTTAGATTTTGTCAGAAGTATTGCTATTGAAAGTGTTATGTATGGAAAATTTCGAAACAGAATACGTGAATAGTCAGTAGCTACGTGCCATTACCTCGCCGAAAAATTTATTGGGAGAAATGGGTGGATACACACAATGAGCTTATTTCTAAATACGTGCGCCGAAATAAGTTTGTGGACGTGTTTACAAATTCGCATTTTACTGATAACAGCAATATTATCAACAATGACAAACTTTTCGAAATTAGAAAGCTCATTGACCATTTGCATGACAAGTTCATTCGATTTGCGCCCTTTGAAACAAATTTAGCGATAGATAATTCAATGATTCCATATTATGGGCGGCACAGCTGTAAACAATTTATGAAATGCAAGCCGATACGATTTGGATTTAAATCCTGGGTACTTGCCAATCGTCTTGGATATTGCATGCAGTTTGACATATACCAAAGAAGAAATGAGAGCCAATATGGGTTAGGTGAATCTGTAGTGCTGAAATTTGCCAGAAAACTGAAAGATTATTATAACTCTTCGTTTTCTCTTTTTTTTGAAAATTTTTTTACCAGCTATCGTGTTATTCATGAGCTGAATAAATTAGAGTTTGGTGGAACAGGTACAGTAAGATGTAATAGACTACGGAATATTTCAGTTCCAAATGATAAAACTATGAAAAAAGAAGAACGAGGGTATAGTGTCGTTTGAAAATAAAGGAAAAAACCATGTTGACCACTTGCTGGAAAGACAACAAACCGGTAAGAGTTTCGTCAAATCAATTTGGACGTGAGCCTTTCTCTAAAGCTAATAGATACATTAGAACTGAACGTAAATGAGCCAATATCAGTGTGCCCAATTGTGTAAAGCAATATAATACTTTTATGGGGGGGGGGGGGGGGTGTAGATCAGTTAGACAATAATGTCTCAAATTATCGGATTAACATGCCAAAAGTTTTATGACTGCTGGATATTTCAGTATACAATACTTGGATGTTGCATAGATTGATAAATAAAAAGTCAGCAACTCGATCAATTTGAGTTTCGCAGGTGGTTGGCTGGCAAATTGCTGTCTCGTTATGGTTGTGAATCACAAAAGCCAGGTCCGCCAAGAACTTCAACTTTTGGAAAATTTGGTAAAGGTTCACATCTTATAATCAGAAGTGAAGATCGATTTCAATGCAAATTATGTACAATTAAGACGTACACGATATGTTCAAATTGCAAAGTACATTTACATGCAAAGTGTTTTGAAAAGTTTCATCAAGAATAAAAAGACCGAGCAATTGGCGTAGTGGTTAAAGCTGCGGTGTTTGGAACGGGAGGTACCGGTTGCGAATCCCAACGGGAGAGGGTTGCAAAAGGGATTTTTCATCATCTGATTACGATCGGTGATGACGAAGAACACAACTATGACCCCCTGTTGCAGTGTAGAATCCATCGGCCGAACCATCGTCCATGTCAGTACAGGCTGAATGGAGCAATGCAATGTACAGATGGATTTAAAATCGAACCTGTATTCGTGCGTCCTCGATTTGGTTGGTGATGGCATAAGGTAGGACGTTAAAAATTAACCGCGAAAAAGTTGGGAGAGCTTCGGCCTCAGAAAAGATTGCAGAGTTCAAACACAAAAAAAAAAAGAATAAAAAGAAATTATTCTAATTTTTTCCATTGAATTAAATAATTATAGTTAGAAATTACGTTTTGTTTTCTCATTTACACACAAAGTACAAAATACCCAACCCCCATTATCAGCGCAATCAAATTTTTTCATCAGTAATCAACATTTTGAGATATCCTATGAAGACAGTTAGCCCGAATTTTACCCGCCCTAGAAATAACAGCATAAAAAAGATAAGGGAATTCTTCTTCTTTCCTGACTCGTATATTTTATGGCATACGATTTCCTTAAAGACTACATTATTTTGATTTGTTACTGCATTCGTCACACTCTTTGCTTAACAAATCATTCATGCCTACCATCAATAACTGGGGATTCCTAAATTTTGGGATCCGAATATTATAATTTTCGCCGATTTGTTATTTTATTTTGGATTATGTCCACAGTTTTTTTACTGGCGTAATTTATGATTACTCCGTTATTATTGATTACTCACGTATATAATTAATTTCAACCTATAAATCAGCAGGTTGTTAAATTTTTTATTTCTTGCTTTGTAATCGCACTTATTTAGTTTTTACGAAATAACACACGAAGCTTACGTGTGTAAAAGAAAAAAAAATTATGAGCTGAAAATAAACTTAGAAAATTAAAAAAAAAAAGCTTTAAATAAATTTTTAATTTATTTTATTAAATAATTCTACAACAGAGTGAAACTTTTCTTAATAACAATAAACAAACTTTACTTAATAATAATTATAGTTATTATTTAATTTAATATTTACATTTAAATAAAAATTTAACAAAATTTAATTTTTTATTCTTAAAATATATTTTAGCCTGTTGTATAATATGTTTTCAGGCTAAATAATATGTATACATATATTTATATAAATTCATTTCATTAATTAGTTAGTTACATTTTGATTTTTTTCGGTTTAGCAAAAATAAAATAATATTCATTAAATATTCATTATATATATTTTATTTTTATTTTTTTAATATTTTAATATGTTGATATGATAAGAATTAAAATCAGAATGACAATTAGACATACATATATGATAAAATCTTATGATCATAACTAAAAGACGTACATTCATAAGATATATTAATCGTTTTTAAAAAATTCTGATTTTAATTGTTGTACTTTTATTTATTTTTTTTCTGATTGTAAAAAGGTTTTACACGTTACAATTTTAATTGTTATTTTCGTCTTTTTAAGATTAACAATCTCCAATCAGCTCGAGCAGCATTTTTAGCAATCGTATACAGCAGGTTAAACAAAACAAAAAAAAACATGTTTTCCACCTCATGGGCCTAGGTTATGCCGATGAATAAGTTCGAATTTAAATATTTGATGAATATGGCAACGAATGCCTTCATACATTATCAATAATAATCGTTTAAAATGTTGATGGTGCCGTATTGAAAATTGAATGCAACGAGAAATAATCTATTCAAGAATGAAGTAAACAATTCAGCCATATTGTAAAGAAAGAAGAAGTACAAACTGATCCGGAGTAATCAACAACCGCGTGAAACAGTTCCACTTTTGGCAGAAAATTTCACCTTGGATTACAAAACCTGATAGGTGACGTTATGAAATTTTCGATGCGCGTTGTTTTTTCGATATTGTCGTCCAATTCGGCAACGTTGAAAATATCTATTATGAATTATTCGACAAAATCAAAAATATAAATGATAAATAAATTCGACGAATCGATTTTGTTTTATTATTAAATAAATTATTTTATTAAAAATAATATAATATATGTATATACAACTAAACTAAACAATATTATTAATTAAAAAATAAAATTATATTATGAAATATAAACCACAAATTTTTCTTTATATTCGTCATCTAAAAAAACGCGTTGTTCGAAAAGTTACCTTTTTAAAATGGAGCATAAAAGGGTATAAGACCACCATGGTATGAAATCGGAACTAAGAATAAAATTATGGAAAGTTATTGGGCATAGTAGCAGCCACCATCGAACATTTAAAAATGGATGCTAATACAACTTTGGGAATCTGTCTATCATAAAAATACTAAACAATTTCACTACACCACAGAAAGACAAACAAAAAGTAGACGAAAATTTACTCACTCACATTCCAACGATGGATATTACTCACCAATTGGGATAAGTGACGATAAATACTATCATTACATAAATATCAACTGGCTGCAATTGTGTTCAATTATAAAATTATAAAGTGCTTAAAAATTTATTAAAATGAAATATTTGCCAATAATGAACAAATATTCGAACGTTTTAATTGTAAAATCTAAAAAGAATCCGAGATAGAGCCCGGAATTTATAACAGTATTATTAAATATAAAGGCACAGCATTTCTTAAAAATATTTATTATAATAAATATTATAATATTATTAATTTTATTACTATAAAATTTATTTATTTCATTATTTCGTTTAGTTAAACTTAAAATAATTATAAGAGACTTTTGAAACAAAAAAAAAAAAAAAACTAAATCTTCAGTTTAAACATATCAAATTAATTAGAAATAAAAAAGAAATTTTTCAATGGCACTGAAGAAATTAAATACATATTAAACTTTAATGCATCTAAATTATTTATTTCTCTTATAATTAATTTAATATATAGTAATATTTAGATTTATAAATATTATAAGAGAAAGATTTTTTTTTTAATTATTGACAATATTATTATTTTCAACAATTCAATAATCGTAAGAAAACCGTAGATAATTTATCGAAGCGCTTAATTGCGGTGGATTTTTGTCTAGCTAGAATTCAGTGAATAGAGTAGATATTTTGAAATTTTACAATAATAAATCTTAAGTTTATCGCCACCATAGGATATAAAAAAAATGTATTTTAAAATTAACAAATTTATAAAATAATAGCTATTTAAACTACTTTTAGCGGATATGCACTTTAAAATAGTTGATTTAAAAAAAAAATTGAATATTATAAACAAAATTTAAAATTAATTATGTTTATTACAAGAGGAATCAACAGTAGTGTCAATGTTAAACAAACGTTATTTAAACCAAAACAAATTTGTAATTTTTAAACAAAATTAACTTTATAGTTTAAATATTTTTTAGTTTGTAAGGTATAAAATATGTATAGATTTTTGTTTTAATTTAATTTAACTTTATTAATACTTTTTTATTTTATTAAAATTATATTACTCTAAATATTTATTTGTTAATTAATTTAAATAAGTATTACTTTATAAATTAGTGGGTTCGTTAAAATATTTTTTTTACCTCAGACAACATACCAAAATCATTCTTCGAATCAATTTTATTTAAAAAATTATTAAATTAATCGTAAAGCGCTTTACCGACAGGAAAACGAAAATAAAAATTGATTTTTAATTATTCACTTTAACTACAGTATATTTCGGATGTTTTAGCTGAAATTTTAAGGAACCGGTCCGTAATCACCGCATTAAAAATATCTCCTTAAAAAATGACTTTTTAATTGTTTCGTGACGTAAAAGTTATTTCTATTTTATACGAATATACATAATTTTAACAAACTCTAATTTTAAAATTTGCTTCCATTATTAAAATACTAAAATTACCTAAATATTAAGCAATATTATTTAATGTTTATATGTAATATAAAATTGCATATTGTATCAAATATTAAAATAAAACAAAGCTTAATAAACGATCAAAAGACGTTAAAATATTTAATAAAAAAAAAGTTGAAATTTACCCTTTGAAAAATAAACTGAAATAAATATATGACGGTTCCATTGAAGGTTTAAGCATGTTATCTTCAAGTTATTTAAATAAATTTCAATTAATTGTATTAACAAATAAAAAATAAAATAATATACTTTAGTAAAATAAAATTATAAAAATTAAATTTACTAAATTAAATATAAATTTAATTCCTCTTGTAATAATCATAATTGACACTCATTTTATTTTGGTATCGGTTTGTAATCATCGCTAGAAAATTTAAATATTTACCAAAACGCAATTTAGAAACGGATTTTTAATGATGTTTTAGTAATGGAAATATAATTTTTAAGATAATTAATTATTATATTTAAATATTTCATATACTACGGTGAAACAGAAAATATTCATTAATATTTTAAAATAACCTACTCAATTCACTGACTAGCCAAACAATTATCACGCATCATAGCTACTTGATGCACACGGAAATAGTTATATAAATTAACTAATTATTAATAGTGTTTTATTGTTTATTAATTATATATTATTAATTAATATTAAAAAAACAGTAAAACATTTATTTTTATTTAAATTATTCTTTGGATTTACTGTAATTTTACTAAAGTAGACAGCAAAATTAAAAAAAAATTATTGATTTACTAAACAAAACAAAAAGTAGTAATAATAAATGAATAAATAAAAAAAAAATTATAAATAAATAATTAATTAGATGTATATATTATAATTTAATAAATCAAATAATTATCTAAAATTTGCTTTTGATTAGTATTGTTCATTAAATTAAAATAGAATTCATTAATTCGGGTATCTCGTACATTTTACAAATTAATTAAATATTTAAAATATTAAATTGACTAGAAATAAAAATTAATTTTATTATTTTAAATATAATTTATTATTTTATTTATTTTTATGAATATGCTTTTTTTTATTTGTAATAATTTTAGATACATATAGCAAACAATATTAAATTAAAATGAAAATACTAACTATAAATTCATTTAATGATTGGCTTAAACCAACAATTAAAATATAGTTCTAAATGCTGATTAAATTAATAAATAAAATCTAAAATGAATTTATCAAAAAATAAAATATAAACAATTCATTTCTAAAACACACATTAATATGATATGTTATAAGGCTGTTCGTTCGTTACTATGTTAAATTATGATTAATTACCATTAATTCTAATTTATTTGACTCATTTCCCAATTTCAATTGTACACTCATTTAACTTTTTATCGATCAATTAAATCACTCAACTCCAATTTGACATTAATTATTAATATTAACCTCATTTATGAATTCTATTTTAATCAAAAAATTTAGACAATATATAATTAATATTATGTATTTAAAAAAAAATTTAAAACACTATTAAAAATTAATTTTATTAATTATTAAAATATTATTTTAAAAAACATTTTTATTTCATTAATGTTACTTTAATATTCTTTATTATTCTCTTACGGATTGTATTAAATTTGAAATTTTTTTTTTATTCAAATTAAATTCAATATCATAAGAAAATTTATAAAAAAAAATCAGTAACTAATTAAAATTATTATGAAATTTTTAAATAAAAAGTATATACATATATTTATATATGTAAGTATAAATTAAAATCCAATAAAAATTTGGATATATGTATTCTAGTGTTGGTTTTGCGAAATACTTAAAAATTAATTTTCGTTATTCTTGAAATAATTTTCTATTTATATAAAATTTGAAAGAAACATTTTTTTATTACTTTCATTTTCTTTATATTAAATTAACTATACCAAAATAATAATAAAAAATATTACTTAATTATCACGTTACATAAATATTTTTTATATTGTTACGATAATTACCAACGTAGAGCGTTAATCACATCAATATTGTCGCTAGTCTGGCTGCAGTGTAATCAGTAAAATGGTAATATTCGAGAAATATGGCCTATATCAAAACAGGTGGATACATAAACAAAGAAAACAATAGTAGCACGAAGTATAAATACATATTATGCTGAAATAAACCAACAACGGCATAGAATCGTCTATCAGGATAGTACATCATTTTATATTAGATTAAAGCAATTAAATGTATTTTATTTCCACTAATTTTAATATATTCTAGTAAATAAAGCAAAACAATTTAAAATTTAAAATTTTTTATTTTTTATTATACTCTACCATTTTTATTTTGATATCTTTGTAAGTTTAAATTGTGTCTCTATGATGTTAATGTGATTAGAATAAACACATGAATGCATCGAAGATTTGAAGTGATCAAAACAAATAGAAAAATCGATAGTTTTATAATCATCCGATGTAATTAATCAAAATATAGAACATAAAATTCCATGATCACTATTTCTTACATGTTGTGATCTGAATTTTATTTTAAGAAAAAAATAACCAGGGAAGGAAAAAATTTCACTCAGTATAAGAGTTCCAAAACCATCTCATCGAATTTAATTTAGTTCCGTCGGGTATCAAACAGCGCTCGACTTTCTTGGAACGATACATAGTAACATATATTCCCAGACCACTAGCAAACACTCCATTTTATCTTTCTCAAACCCCAGAGGATATTATCAACTTTAATTATATAAAATTAGAAACCTGTTCTAATGATGGGGATCCTCATCTGTGGTCTTAAAAATAAATACTGTCAAAGATTTAGTATAAATCCGATCAAATAATTATGTGGTCTGAGTAAAGAAAGAAATCTGATGATGGAACTATATATGAGTGTAGTAGTATTAAAACCGATACTTTTCCATATTTTAAACTAATAACGGCAAGTTATTGTATATCTTAAAATCTACATTTCTACGTATTCAAACTACACCAAATGTGAATATTTTCAATATAAATCTGTAATCGAAACATGAGCGATTGGTTCAAACCCGATTCTTTTCCAGTTAATCGTTGCATCAAAAAAGAACGTTTAGTCAGCACAATGGATAAGGAGCAAATTAAAGGAAATGTGGATCATCCAAGGAAGCGGCCACGTACAGTAAGTGAATGGAAATGCACAAAAGCAAAGTTAGCCAGGTAAGAATATATTGTTGTAATTATCTCGCATAAACAGACATCAATCATAACGCTTACCTAAGATACCAAACTGTGCCCACAAAAAAAATCTTACCAGTGTTTTAAAATAACGGGCCAAGATTGCTACGAATTCCATAAACAGTTTTATTTATGTGGTAATCACAGGACACTTATTTTGGGACATACAAAAATAAGTGTGTCAACGAGGACTGATCAAAGAATTGGGGGGACTCCAAAAAAGTACGTAACTAAATTCTACGTTAGGAACAGAAAGGGATCGTTAATTCGGGTGTGTTTAATGGCCTTCAAAAACATTTTACGAGTCGGAGTACAGCGACTTATTGGTATGTGCAAACGTTTTTTTTTGCGACTGGCACTACACCTAAAGAAAATCGGGGAGGAAATAGAAAAGTCTCATTATACGCACAGTAAAAAAACTTTATAAAAAGTTTTTATGCTCACGATGTGCATTATTGTCGATCTAAAACGTCAGCCAGACAATACCTCCCAGGAGATTTATCCATTAATCGAATGTGGAAACTATTCAACGATAATCACATCAACACACCCGTTAAAGAGTGGTTTTTCCAAAATATCCTTCGTACTAATTTTAATATTAGTTTTAAAACACCATCAACGGATCAATGCTCACAATGCCTGATGTACGCTGAAAAAATAAAATTCAATCAAGATTCCGAAGATAAAACCAATTTAATGACAGCCAAACGAGTGCATACATTAAGGGCAAAGGCGTTTTATACATTGGCAAAAGAAGAAGCCACTGACATGATAACCTTCTGGTTTGATTGTCAAAAAAATATGCCACTACCAAAAGTGCATATTTTAGCCGACAGCTAAGCTTATTCAATTTACTATTTTGCAAGGCTCTTCTAAATCTTCTTTAAAAAAAGAAAACATATTCATATATTTATGGACTGAACAGCGGCGACAATCTTTTCGGAAAATTTAACTACCGTAAGGCTTATTTGCGATGGATGCGCATCGCAAAAAAAAAATGGTGCTATGATAACCATGTGCTCATACTGGCTAAAAAATAATGCTCCCGAACATATTAAAGAAATACAAATTATATTTCCTGTGCCGGGACATTCATACTTACCACCGGATCGAGTATTTGCGTTTCTCGAAAAATCGCAGTCGTCATCATATAACAAATCTACCAGCAACTGGCATTTTTAATTTAATTATTCAAAGCGGTTTATAATGAAGAAGCTGCAACGCGGAATATCCGTTCGATGCGAAGCCGCTTACAAATCTGATTTATCCAAAGGATGTTCAATTTTAAAGAAAGGGTTGAGTTTCCCAAAAGTTCTTCCTGAACAGTTGACTAATGGCAGGGACATTAATTCAGCTAAACTGAAAGACAAGTAATTTATTGGTGAAGCACTTTGGAGACAACTGGAAATCTCGCGAGGATTTATCATTTTACAAGACCTTGTTGGACGAAAACTTTACAAAATTGGAAAAGAATCGGTGGTTTTGATTCTACTACACTTATATGTTCCAAAATTTTTTAAAAACATATAATTTTATGTTAAAAACATTAAAAAATAATAAATTACAAAAAGAATATTTTAAGTTTTTAATAAAACTATTTAAAAGTGGAATAAACCCCACACAAATAAAATAAATTACTAAAATGAATTTCAATGATAATGCAACAAAGCAGTTATGACTTTAAAATAATCACCGAAAAAATGCTTCAAAAGTATATCTGTGAAATAATAAATCCCAATAAGTAGTAAGCATACTAAAATTATAAAGTACCTTAAAAAGCGATGTAAATTATGCAAATAATATATTTGTAAAGGGGTGTTACAAATGACCGCTTGAATGATACAAACCAGATGAAAACGTAATGACCAATATTGAAAATGTAAAGCAGCGCAATGCAGCATCATTATTAGTACGACGCGTGAAGTCGGCTATACATTCGATAGCACACATGTATTTTAGGTGGCGCAGCAAGACTATAAAATGTAAGTTATTTGAACAGTTAAAACTATGACTGATGTCTTAGCGAAAAGATTGAAAAAAAAGCGGTAAAAGCCAAAATATAACCAATGTATAAATTGTAGAAATTTAACATAGAAAACAATGCGCACATGAATATGGTTAAATGATTTTGTTGGTAAATAGGATGATCAGAAGATTTTAAATCACTACCCTGAAATTAACTAGTTGTCCCATTTTGTAGTATAACATATTAAGCATGTTTTTGTTCAGAAACATAATGAATAATGCTCTAAATCGTAATTTATATTCATTTATTTTTTGGCACATGCCTTTGGAACATTTGTATCAAAACCCACATTTATTGATTTATCATTAGTATATTAACCATGCAAGTTCGTAATACAGAAGAAGAATTTGAAAATAAAATTCACATAGGTAACGGAATGCCATAACTGAAGCCAGCGCAATACCAGTTGACACGAAAGCGAATGAGATGTTTGCTACACTAAATACTATAACAATGATGATACAAACTCAACCACGAGTAGTACGTAATTAATTACAAAGTAAAGCACCTCAAGTGCTTAGATAGCTCATATTATATAAAATGTTTGTATTTACCTGATTTATTCCGAGCGTATATCGATGCACAGCAAAAAAAATAAACGAAGATTATGTTTCTCTAATGTTGAAACGGATAGAGAAGTACAATTACATCGCCACTAATTTTCAGTATGTACTGTGAAATATTAATTGTGCGAAATATACTTGAAAGAGCGTTACAAATAATCGATGTAACAAATAATGTGTTGAAAAATTCAAAACCAAATAGAAATATAATCAAGATTCTGTTGTAATATTATATCGGCATTGTAGTTAGTTACTAAAACTCTACTAAACTTACAAAGTATAAAAGGCTCTTTTTTTAAAGACAGAAAATAATATTTTTCACATAAATTCATTTGTAGGTCTGGCAAGTTTTCTTTCCAATAATTTTCTCCTAATATTTTTTTGTGTGATATTAGGCGCATTTTATTATTCGCTATCCGGAGCTGCCATCGGGAGCTGTAGAAAATTAACTGGTCCGCATAGCATCTATCGGGTGCGAATAAAAAAACGTGGCTTTTATCTCAATCACAAAACTATTTATAAAACAATAATAATGCACAAAACTTATTCTTCGAAGATTACCCAACAACTGTAATGTTCATAGCGAGAGCACCAAAGGTTTTAAAACAAAATTAGAACAAAAAAAAATATTTGAGAATCAGTCTAAAACCTCTCGTTAAAAAATAATAATAAAATTGTTTGAATCTATTACACATAACACCCTTCCCCATCACCACCATTCGATGACTTTGAATTATCGTCAAAGAATCGTCTAAATGTAAATTCGAAAAATCCGTGAAATGGTTTACCGGTATCCATAAAATCATCATTACTCCTATTTGAATCAGCCGATGAATTATGTAATTTTTCCGGATCGACCGGATCAAAATTTGATGTGTCGGTTGGGTGCTCTATTTTTGGTATATACGGTGCAGCTTGTTTACGCAGGCCAGACTCAAAATCAATACCTTGAAAAAATTTATGTAATTTTACTTCATCAGCATTTTTACCGAGTCGTCGTTCCGGCGATGAACATAATCGAAGAATTAAATCTGTTGCTTCTTGTGTAAGTTTTGGTTGTGATGGGATATGAAGTGTTTTTTCCCAGTTGATCACCTAGATAAAATTAAATGTGTGTGAATATGCATTTAAAGGGGAAAATTATAATTAATATAGTCCTACCTTTTGTTGGGTTTCTAGTGGTGTATTCGCTAAGAACGGAGGTTGACCGACCAACATTTCATATAAAATAACACCTACACTCCACCAATCGCATAACTGTGTATAACCGCTACGCTCCAATACTTCTGGTGCTATATAGTTAGGCGTACCAACCAACGAATGTGCTAGTGATCGTAAATTTTCTCGTAATCGACGCCTTTCTAACACAGTTGGTTTTATACCATCGCAATTTTCTTCCCACGGCTCCATTGAATCTTGTCGATTGTGATCACCTTGAATAGAAAAACCGATTAGACAATACATACATATACAATTTTTATTTTAAAATCACGTACCATTTTTTTGATAATATTTTGAATCATGTGTCCATCGGAATCCGGTGCATAATCCAAAATCAGTTAGCTTAATATGACCATCTCGATCAATAAGAATATTGTCCGGTTTGATATCCCTAAAATAAATGTAAAAAGACGATATGTTGTTAATTAATTCCACCACGGGTTAACCGAAATGTGTAAAAAGTGTTCGTTGGGCTGACGAACGAAATAGTTGTGTGTGGGTACAATTTGAACAAATTATTCGGTACAAAATGAATTTTGTAGACCGAATAATAGAAGACCAATTTACACAAAACGTTTATTTTCGAAGTGATGCACACAGCCATTTTTATTAGCCATTTGATTGAAACATAACATAAGGCAGCACCGCAGTAAAAATCTCAATTTAAAAAAAAAAAATTGTATGAGATCGGTAGTATTGTGTATGCTTTAACAAGTTAATATTTTTATTCGAGAATAGCCCACTTACATCATCGATCAATTCTCCAAATTAAAATAAAATCCTACTTGGGTTTTATTTGGATTTAAGATAATTATATGGCCTTTTGATATATTTGGATCGATATTTTTAAAAAGATGGATAAAAATACCATTTTCTTTACTGTATAATATCATTTACCAATTTTAACCGATTTGTGATACTTTGAATTTTTTAAATACTTTCAAGTTTTGATAAAATAACCTTTGCATACCTATGAATAAATCCCATTTTATGAACACTTTCCACAGCACAAGTCAGTTCTGCAATATAAAACTGAGCCAATTTCTCTTCAAATATACCCTTTTTAATTAATAATGACATTAGATCTCCACCTAAAATCAAAAATATTTACAAAATTAAAATTGTTAAATATTCGTACGAAGTACGATCAATCTTACCAGGTATGTAATCCATTACAAAATAAAGATTATCCTTATCTTGAAAACTATAATACAATTTAACAACCCACTCATTATCAGCTTCCGCCAATATATCACGTTCCGCTTTAACATGAGCTACCTGATTCCGTTTAAGCACGTCAGCTTTTCGTAAAGTTTTCATTGCGTAAAATTGATGTGGTGTATCAACTTTTCTTACAAGACTAACTTCACCGAATGCCCCTACCCCGATATGTTTAATTCGAACAAACATTGATTTATCCATTTTTGCTCGTTTTAATCGAATGTAATTACTTTCCTTTTGTGATAACACTTTTCGTAGTAGCATCTGAGATTCTTCGGTAAGGCCAGCCTTTTCCATTTCATACTCGAGCTGAGATTTTCGATAAGCACGTTGTTTATATGATTTCATTACATTTTCGATATGTTGTTCCATGTAGAATTTAAATGCTTGCGGTGAATAGTGTTTCATGCGATCTTCCTTACGCTCTTCATCTTTCTCCTTAGAAACATTTCGCCTCTCGGGAATTGGTGATTGATGTTTGATTTTATTCCCTAAGGCACCTTCATTATTATTATTATTGTTATTATGATTATTGTTGTCTACTCCATTCATTTGACTATTATTATTTTTTGATGACATTGCGTTCGGGGGAAGAGGCGGTATGGTTGCTAAATTTATATTATTTTGATCAGAATTCATAATTATATTATTATTATTTTCGGAATTGTTATTTAAATTGTTTGTATAAGGTGGTGGTGGTGGCAAATGTCGTGTTTGATGGGATGCCGCTAAAAACGCTTGCATTGTACTCGCATATGATGGAGGTTCTATTACATTACCATTTGTTACATTTGAATTCGGAATAATAGGTGTCGAAGGCGGTGTTGTTGAACTCGGAATTGCTGGTGGTGGTGGTTTTGTTGAATTTGTAGTAGAAGTCGATGTTATTGGTGTGGCTATTTGAGCCTTTTGGTGTATCGATGAAGCATATGAAGGTGGTGCTACTGTTGTTAGAACCGGTGATGTACAAATTGGTGGTGTGGCCGGTGCTGTAGGTGCAACGGCTGTTTGTAATACAGGTTTCTGAACTTGGGTTGATTTAACAGATTGCATTATAACAGGTTGTTGTGTTTTTGTTTGTCGAGCACTCCACGCTGACAAAGGAACCGGCCTGGCCGGTTGTGGTATTGTTATAGGAGATGGTGAACCTGCGGATGTACCAGAATATATTCCGGAACTAGGACTTTTTCGATAGTCTGATGTAGATTGTGTTGGACTTTGTCTACTTTGTAGTGAAACAGTATAACTTGGTGGTGCACCAGATATGATAGGATAGGGTGGTGGAGGTTCTCCATTGTTTCCACTTTGGTATAAATTTAAAGCTTGCATTTGGTGTGAAAGCTGCTGTTGAGCTTGTGGTCCGTTTTGAACAATCATTGGCTGCCTATGGTTTGTATTTGATACAGGTGAAGTACCTCTAGCTGGAGAAGGGGCAGGAAGTGGTACCGGCCGAGTTGGTGGTGCTGCAGGTGATGCCATACGTTTAAATAGTTGTTGAAAATTTGCCGGTACCGGAGGTGGAGTTGGAGGAGTAGAAGTGCCCCGGGGCGGAGGTAATGGAGGAGCATCACTAAAACTAGAAGGACATGGTGAAGGAGAATATTGTCCTGTACTCCCGCGACTACTAGTTAATTGCTGATGCGAATGTGGGCTGTCTGAACGTGAACTTCCTGCTCCAGAATCTAAAGCTGGACTACCTCGATGAAATTGTAATCCTTGTATTTCACGTTCTATACTAGGTTTTCGTATAACTTTACCACCCAATTGGGGGGGTTGAGGTGCTTGTGGTTTAAGCGCATATCCATTAAGTAGCGCTTCAATTTGTGGTGATCCATTTTCTAACCGCCCATTTTGTAATTTTACTGCTTGTTGCTTCTAAAATTTAAAAAAAAAAATCATAAATTAAAATAAATATTAAGAATGTTTTATTTTTTTATTTTACAATAAGACTCCGTTTTGTTAAAATAGACATTATAATAGCACCATCCTCATTTTTTATACAAACATGTTATTACAAATACATTCGCAGTAGTGGTCAGTTCCACCAATTACTTGTCACATTAGACAAATTTCATGGGCAATACGTTTATAGTTTATCTATTTAATAGATAATATTAATAGATAATAGATTTGTTTATGTTTCGAACTTTTATGTTATCCTTTTATACATTCTCTCCTCAAAAACGCCGAATTATTTTAAATAGTAACCACACACCAATTTAATAGTCATAATATTATAAGAACTACATAACTACATTATTTTATATTTATGTACACATACATATTTTATTACAATTATATACATATATGCGCACGGTCACACTCGCACTACTATTTAAGATTTAATAAAATGTGGATGAATGTAAACTGACTAAATTTGTAGGCGCTAAGGAATTTTATTTTTATTTATTAGTTTCTTTAATTGCAAAATGCAATAAGTTAAGTTAAGCGTACGCGATATGAAGGTGAAAGCCTTTAAAAATATATAAAAAAAGAAATTAAAAAGAATACGCAATATTTATAGTGGTAATTATGTAAGCGGTCAGTAAAATAAATAATTATATTGTGACGAATATTTCGATATAATGCATTTATATGTCACAAATACAACAAACAAATCAATTATTATATCATTTAACATCTTTAAAGTAATTCAACATAGATGTCACGTTATAATTAATTTAAAGGAAAATTTAATGATGGAGGCCGTATACGTCCCATACCGTTCTCTAAAGAAACATTCTGAACCACTTGTTACGAATTGATGAACGTTGCGGTCAGCTCGAGAACCCGAGTATTGAACTCGGGACTGCGGCGTGGTAAGCAAGTATATTACCCAACGCTATCCGAGCGTTGACCGCTATACGACCGGTAGTTATAAATAAAAATAAATAATAATGTTTAAGTAGTAGTTTATTTTAAACGGGAATTTATTTCTGAAAAGGAAGATCATATCAATTAAGAAATTCAAAAGTAAATAAAATAAAGTATCTTAGCACTTTTCCTGTAATATACGTCAGTGATTTTGTATCAAATTAAGTGAAAACAAATAGGATTTTCTTACACGTATTTGTTATAAAACGGTTAATTCGATCGAATTTAATTTATTTGGTATAAAACGGTTAATTCAATCGAATTTGAACTTTTAATTGTTTTAATAAAATTTTATTTAAAATAATTTCGGTGATTTTTAACTAATTTAAGTGAATATAAATAGGATTTGCATTCACGTTTTTGTGTATTTGGTATAAAACGGTTAATTCGATGGAATTTGAACGTTTAATTATTTTAATAAAATTGTATTTAAAATAATAAGAGTGATTTTGAGCTAAATTAAGTGAATACAAAAGGATTTTAATTTTCGGTATTTGTGTATTTGGTATAAAACGGTTAATTCGATCGAATTTTACCGTTTGTTTTAAAATAATTTCGGTGATTTTGAGCTAATTTAAGTGAATATAAATACGATTTTCATTCACGTTTTTGTGTATTTGGTATAAAACGGTGAATTCGATCGAATTTGAACGTTTTATTGTTTTAATAAAATTTTATTTAAAATAATTTCGGTGATTTGGTATCAAATTAAGTGAAGATAAATAGGATTTTCATATTCGTCCTTGTGTATTTGGTATAAAACGGTTAATTCGATCATATTTGAACTTTTAATTGTTTTAATAAAATTTTATTTAAAATAATTTCGGTAATTTTTAACTAAATTAAGTGAATATAAATAGGATTTGCATTCACGTTTTTGTGTATTTGGTATAAAACGGTTAATTCGATGGAATTTGAACGTTTAATTATTTTAATAAAATTGTATTTAAAATAATAAGAGTGATTTTGAGCTAAATTAAGTGAATACAAAAGGATTTTAATTTTCGGTATTTGTGTATTTGGTATAAAACGGTTAATTCGATCGAATTTTAACGTTTGTTTTAATAAAACTTTATTTAAAATAATTTCGGTGATTTTGAGCTAATTTAAGTGAATATAAATACGATTTTCATTCTCGTTTTTGTGTATTTGGTATAAAACGGTTAATTCGATCGAATTTTACCGTTTGTTTTAAAATAATTTCGGTGATTTTGAGCTAATTTAAGTGAATATAAATACGATTTTCATTCTTGTTTTTGTGTATTTGGTATAAAACGGTGAATTTGATCGAATTTAAACGTTTAATTGTTTTAATAAAATTTCATTTAAAATAATTTCGGTGATTTTGTTGAATTGTAGATTTATGTTGAATTGTCGGTGTTCATAGTACTCATGATACTATTAGTACTCATGATACGGTACGCCCGGTGTTTTTCGGAATATCCCGCTTAATGCTTCGCCCTATATTCTAGATCAATCAATCAATGAGCACTCTTCCTGTAATATACGATACCCAATTTTGATCAGTACTAAGACTAACCGATTTTTTTTTATTTCTCTTTCTAGTACAAATGTGTAATTACTAATTGTGCTTATTTACAAAGCTATGCATTTCATTCCAGTTGCAATAAAATAACTTATTTATATTTTAAAAATAACTTTACAACAATTAAGTACTATCTAATAATTGACATTGAAGTATATAATATAACTAAATTCTAATTAGTTTATACTAAGTACATTCATTTTACGGAATTATGATGATTATTATTTATCTATTTGTGTCTTATTCCATAAAAAGATTTTTGAATTCTTAACAAAAATATTTTTCGTTTCTTGTAATTTTTATCAGCATTCAAATAGACATAATTTTTATATCAATTTCGATACATTATGTACGGACATTGATCGCTATCACCATACTGACCATAAATTTTATAAACAATTCTAGATTCTCTCATTCTCCACATTTCCATAAATATAAAAAAATATTTTGTCTTAAGTGTCTTATATAGTAGAGACGATTTGTTTATATCGTATTTAACGCAAAAATTTAAACATGCAAGTATAATAAAAATAATACAATACATATAAGTATACAATATAAAGAAGTGGTGGTAAGAAATTTATTAATATTTTTCTTTAAATATTTAAATAATATTTAAATGAAGATTAGCGCAATAGAATAAATGTAATGGAAATAAAAAATAAAAAATATTTCAAATTCCACGAATATTGTGATGAAATAAAAAAGCTTTATAAGTATACGCGATACGCAAGATCACACAACATTTTAAATTTAAATTTACTGCGGTGCAGAGATGAACAATTTTAATATCGCGAGAAAGAATTACATACATTCTTTATTTAAATATTTTTAGTTTTGCTAATTTAATTAAGAAACACACATACATATTAGAAAAAGAGGATCACTTTGAAAATGAAAATAGGTTAATATTATAACATTTCAATTATCACCAGAGGAAAAATGAGAAGACTACCAAACATTTAAATTACAAATCGAATTAGTCTTATACCGACGTCGTGCGTGCATGAGTCTCGTTATTTATTATTATTCAGATTTTGGAGGTGTTTTGTGAATCAATGCTTAAGGTCCTTTTTACAGGATGTGTTTTGCATTCAAAATTTGTTGTAAAACAGTGGAAATAATTTGTATGTAATTTTCGTCTCAATATTCATTAAATTTGTAATGTATACCAAAAAATATTAACCTTACGGTTGTGTTCTGAAGATGAGCTAAAATTAGTGAAAACTATGGAACACCAAAAAACATAATTATTATTGGATTATTGTGATTTGTGATAGATAAAAAAAAGGAGATTGAGACAATGAAATAGCTTTAAAAGCGAAAACTAAAAGGGATATCCAGTTTAGTTTTTAACGAACTGGACGACTCAATTACATTTAGACTATTTTTAAGATGAATTTACGGTTGCTGTAATTGTTATGATTCAAAAATATTTTGGTGTCTTATAAATTTCGATATTATTCAGTTCCTATTCCATTCTTCCCTATGTGTTAGATTAAAATTATGTATTAAATTACTATCTATATATAATTCTCCGATGTCCGTCACGCTCGAAACAATATATTCCAATTTACATCGTAAATTTTATACAGTTCAGTAGCATGATTAATAGAGCAAAATCCCAAGAAAATGCAACGCTGAAAATTCCGGAGTTCGTTTTTTACCAACTGCATTTTTCATTCGTCATAAATATTTTCTTGATTGAAAAATTTAAAATTTTGCGTGTATAATTTTTTGTGTTTCTGAACCCTGCAATCTTTTCTGGGGCCAAAGCTCTCCCAACTCTTTCGCGGTTAATTTTTTAACGTTCTACCTTACAGCCAAATCGAGGACGCACGAATACAGGTTCGTTTTAAACCCATCTTCACATTGCATTGCTCCAGCCAGCTTGTACTGGCATGGACGTTGGTTCAGCCCATGGATTCTGCGCTTCAACAGGGGGTCATAGTTGTGTTCATCGTCATCAGCGATCGTAATCAGGCGATAAAAAATCCTTTTTACAACCGTCTCCTGTTGCGATTCGAACCCAGTACCTTTCGTCCCAAACGGAAGCCAATTGCTCGGTGTATGTATAATTTATAAACCACATTTAGGCTAATATAGTATGTAAATAACTGTTTCAACTGTTGGCCGGTGATGGTAATAAGACTTAGGCTCCAAGAGATATTATTTTAAAATCTACAGAGACCATTGTCGCGAAAATTAAAATACATCCATCATACGATCCACTTCATGATATTTTACTATTTCCCACAGGTTCTTTAGGTTACCATTTGTAAATAGATTATTATCGTAATCCAACTGCCCGGAAAGTGTGCTAAGAGAACTTTATGGAAATCAAATAATGTATAGAAATGCCAAAGAAATTTTACATCGCTCAATAAGAAGCTATGAGGTTACTTCTTATTAGAAACAACGAAACAAATGTACGAGCAGAAATTTATCAAGGAGTTGAAGATGCCCTTAATAAAGGAGATGGTGATGCTACGATATTTGAAAAATAATACATTTGCCATTTTCTTTCCCTGACGGGCCCCGTCATATGCACCGTCTGGTTCAATATGCTAAGTATATCGTTAGAAATTTTGATAAACCAACTTTATTTATAAAATTTACAGAAAATCCAAACTGGAATGAAAAGTTATTTCTTTAGTAAAGTAATAGAATTTCAGAAACGTGGCATGCCAATATTCCAGATTTGTATAATATTATTGCAAAATGTTAATTTGTATGGACCAGGTGCTGAAAATCCCAGTTCACTGTTTCTGCAGGAAGGAAATGTTCAAAGGGCTTTGAACAAAATTTCCAAGATTCCACAGCGTTGAACAAAAATGAGTTTCACCAAAATCGGAATATTTATTTACTCATTCGTTCACCAACACTATTTAATAGACGCGGCGGTACAATTCAAAATACAACATTTACTAATTACGTTATGTAATGATACTGGTAATTCGTTTCTTAAAAAGATCTCTTGATATGTTAAAATCAAAATTATCCAAAATCAAATTAAAAATTCTGCTGTGAAAATCAACCTTCAGTATATTTTGTCTTGGGCGAAGTACCCTAGTGGGTACATAAAAAGAGTATGAATAAAGTAAATCAGAAGAGTCAATTTTCGAACATAATACGTCTCGAGTGAACATTGCCTGCTTAATATCTCTCCAGGATTTACAATGTTTAATAACATGCAACGTCCATCGTAAGGGGGCAGGATACAACTATTTGTTAACCGAGGAAGTCGTCTTAGGGCAAATTTCAAGAATTTCTTTTGAATGCTTTCAATAAATACGGTCGCTGTGGCAGCCATAACTGGAACTCAAAATAACCGAAGCATACTCCAAAACTGGTCTAACAAAAGAAATGTATAATGTTTTAAGAGTGTATGGGTCAGAAAAGTCGCAAACAAGCCTCTTAATAAAACCTAGCATCGAATTAGCCTTGGCCACAATATTGTCTATGTGCTTAGAAAAATCAAGATTGGATATAAACAGGACACCCAGATCGCTAATCTCGCACATCACCTCAAGCACAACGTCGTCGAGTCTGTACAAAGAAGCAATAGGTATTCCCTTTTTGGAATATGTCATAGATTTACATTTGGAAACATTTAGAGCTAGACGGTTTTCCACAGTCCAATTAAAAAACAATTTAGATCCTGTTGAACTAAGAGCACATCCTCGATATTACTTACCCCCGCAAAAATTTTAATATCGTCTGCATAAAGCAAACATTTCCAGAACCGAAAGCAGTCGACTACATTATTTACAAATAGAATGAAAAGTACTGGACCCAGATGACTACCCTGAGGTACGCCAGATGAAACCTGGATTTGCCTAGAAAGTGAATCCCCAATACGGACAAATTGAGACCTACGTGGCAAATAGGAAGACATCCATTTTACTGGAACTTTATTCGTGTTCAGCTTTGTGAGTTTATCAATAAGTAAGTTATGGTTTTTTTTGTCAAACGCCTTGCTAAAATCAGTGTATATTACACCATTTAAATGCCTTTTTCCAAACAACAAACTGTATCTTTTACAAATAATGCAAGATTCGTTGAAGTTGATCTACCCGCACAGAAACCATGCTGTTGAGAAACAATTAAGTTTTCCACGTCAAATATTAAAGAGTCTCTTACTAATGTTTCAAAACGTTTAAGGATCACAGACAAAATTGCTATCCCCCTATAGTTTTCCACCCAATTTGTTAGCCCTGAGTTATGTATTGGGATAATATACGAGGATTTCCATAATTTTGGAAAAACGTCATGCATAAGGCCATAGTTGAATAGATGTGTTAGGTGCCAAGCCAAAGCACTAGAACATTGCTTCAGCAAAATTGAGGGAATATCGTCCGATCCAGTGCACGTCTTCTAGTTCATAACAACAATAGCAGCACCAACCTGATCGACTGAAAACGAGATCCCATGGTTAGAATTATTGGATTCAGTGCACAGATCAGGGGCAGTTGATGATGAATCATCTTCAGCATAAACCACCCTAAAAAATTTAGCAAATAATTCAGTAACCGAGGACAAGTTCTCCGCCACACTATCCTCATAATTCATGGGTAATGGGTAACCACTGGTATTTCGTTTAGACTCAATATAATGGCAAAAACGCGATGGATTTCCCCTAATATCAGATTCGATTTCTAGTAAATAGTTGCCATGAAGAAACTGATTCAGAACTTTGAATTCCCTCCGAAGTTGCGAGTATAGCGCATAGTCACTAGAAAACCCAGTTCTTTTATACTGCTTGTGAGCTTTTGATTTGCGTTTATATAATTCAACCAGACTTTTATCAAACCATGGTTCCCGATATACTGAAAGTTTCTTTTTCATTTTTGGAATATATAGATCCATTTCCGGATCTAACAATTAGGTTACTTACAAAAAAGTGTAAATGGTTTTGAATATGATAATCATTAGGTAGTTGGATTTGTCCAAACATTTGTTCAGAAAATTTAACACACATATAAATGCCGAAATTTATTCATCAATGTCTGCTATCAAGTATTTGTATAAATATAATTATAAAGGCAGTGACCCTACCTTAGCTGAGGTAAGACACATTTTATAGTTGCCCGTTACATAGCTCAATAAGAATGCGTCTGGCGGAAAAATGCAACAGGAATATTTCCAAAATGATGCAACACACAATCAGTTACAAAATTTGAGTACGGCATCCATTTTGACCACGTGGTTTCAAAAAAACAGTCAGGAAGTTGACCCCCACCAATTTACATATTTAAACTTTGACATCATTACGTTTGGAACAACCAGAAGTGGAAAAACAATTGAGAGGTTCGAATAATATAATTGCCCGAATACGGTCTCAGTCAGTCTCGGTAATACGTTCAACTTTACGTTGCCGACAGCTGACAGGTTACGGACATTCGGATGCAACATCTTGGCACGTTCTTTACGGATTTTTGATGAAATCGACTGTTTTTTTTCAAAAACCACAATCCGCTCACCAGCACGGCATGCTTCGTGAAGTAAAAGCTGAAGCAATGCAGGTAATGCTAGAGCGGTTTTTAAAGCCACCCTTCGAACGCGATATCTGTGTTTATCCAAAAAATCCAGGCAACTAACAAAAACCGTTTATTAATATATGAATATTGTAAGTCCAAATTATAAAACTGTATAATTTATGACGATAAATTGCACCTAATGACCAGAAGACCACCGATATGAACCGAAAAATCATCGGACAACTGCTTGGGAATTTTTAAATGTAATAAAGTTCTAGTTCAATCATTTCGAAAGATCCTGCTGACGTCTTGAATAATACACCAAACTTTTTGTGCGACCAAACCACCTTCAGGAATGCCACCTCACAGCTTGGCCGACAATTTCTAACTATTCAGGTATCATCTCGACATGTTAATGTTGATAAAGACGAAGTATGTGTTTCCTTGCGTGCTTCCTGATTTCTTCGTTGACGTATCGTTTTACTTTGTAGAGACCGATTTCTCTGCCAAGTTTTTTGTGCTTTACGTTTTTCTCTAACCAATTCTCTAACTTCCAAAGAGAAGTTAATATGTGTTCGAGTTTCTTTTGACTATTAGACGTACTATCTCAAGCTGCTTGTTGTATAATATTGTTAAGTAGTTCTAATTGGTCCTCCAATCGTCCTGAATTCGTAACCGTCACTTGAAAATTAATATTGTCACTGTCTAGTTTCTGGAACAATTTCCAATTTGTTTTATTGTTTGTTAATTTGGGCAACGACTCTTTCTAAACAATCGTTCCACTGAGAGTCATGATTACAACGCAGAAGATCTGACGATAATATTTCACTGTTATTTATTAATTGTTTTCCGATACTCCGTTTTTTTAAATAAAAATATGAGATCTGCAATTTTATTTGAATCCATAGATCCAGTATGTTGGTTTAACTCAAGAGTAAAATACGCAAATTGTTGCTTGACCTGCGGTAAATAACTCCTTTCATTTGTCGGTTGTTAGTCTTGATCCCCACAACGTATTTTTGACGTTAAAGTCTCCGCCAATAATGAAATTAGATTATGCGGCGCAGGGAATTAGACTATTTGCATTCCAGATGACTATCCCGAGTGTTTGATTCATTCCCATATTTTAGTAAATCATTGAAGAATTTTATTCGGTGTACCTTGATTATTTAAGCTCCTATTTAGTGCTTCTTTGCTTTTTTCTTGTTTCACAAGTCGAATGTTTAAGGCTTTTATGCATTTTAGATTTTTTTTAAGAATTGGGTTATCGGTACCGTCTTTATTTCTCACCGAATCGCGTTGTTGTACGATCTTTGAGAATGTTCATCTATTTTTTATCGTGTTTGTTTGAGACGCACTTTTCTCTAAATTTATTGTAGGCTTTCAGCAGGTATTCCATGGGTTTGTTGTAGCGCTTTGTTTATTATGCTTTGTAGTGTGTTAGCTACTTTACATCCTCTATTATTTGCTGGATGCTACCCTTTACAGTTTATGCATTTTATGGAATATTTTTACTTCAAGGACATGCTTTAGCGCTGTGTTTCCCTGCACATCTGATACATCTAGGCTCTCGTCGACAATATCTCTGGGTGTGGTATAGCCTTGACATTTTTTACATTGAGAAATTTGGCAAGTTGATTTTCTCAACGGTTCTATTCTGACTCTCATGTTGAGTATGGCATTTATGTTGTATATATTTTCTACATTTTTTTTGTTATTAAATGAAAGCATAAATAAGGGCAACCCCGTTTTAGGGACTTGAACAACTATATTTTATATTTTTTCTCTCTTGAGCATTTTTGAATTTTTAATCCATTGCATATTAGGTCTTCTATTATATCCGCCTTTGAAAAAGTTGGATGGAGAGGCCCCTAGCCATAATTTTAATTGGGCCGTCATTCTTATCTTTATAAGTAGACCACTCATTTTCATCAATATTTAGCTTTATAACCAATGGCCTATACGTTTCAGAATCAGATGTATTAATGTTCCATACATCATTGTTAAGTGATGCAATTTTGTATTCTTTATCAGTGATGATTTCATTATGTTTTGCCCGGAGGCATTGGATATGCATTGGATATGCCAATAATAGTAATTGGTGGCGGCGCACTCTCTGTAGGTTTGTCTGAATGTTTTATTTCGCCAAATGTTTTTCGTTTCATTCTAGCTACTTCGTCAATGTTTCAGAGGGAGTTTTGTTGAATCTCACCATTTTCTGGATACGACTCCGCTTTCCTTTTTGTTTTTTCTTTTCTTTTTTAAGACCCATTCGGTTTCTCTTACTAGTTTTCATTAGTAAATAAAATCTTTCAATTGTCTCTGCCTCATTGCTAATCTGAGGAGGTTCTTTATATTCCTTAGCTTGTAAAGCCCTTATTAAATTTTTGCTTTTCTTTTTAAGAAGCATCACTTCGTTCCTTCAAGTGTTGCTTCAAGCTGCGATGTCACTTATCAATTTCGCTTAGTTTTCTTCTTAGTTCATAATTTTCGTTAACTTGTTTAAAACAAATTTTAGTTGACGATGTTGGTAATCTTGTAAGCTTAGAGCTTGTTGAAAACGCTTAATGAAATAACATCGTTTATATTTAGTACTTAGGTTATTTAGTCCCTTTCAAGTCTTTAACTTTCCTTTAATGAAAACATCTTTAACAAATGCATTCGTTTATGTTAGTTCAACGACATGCACGAATTTTCTATCTCGCTCCGTAAAACTAAATCCTTTTCCTTTTACTAATTGTCATTAAGTCTTGATCTAAAAACGAATAGAAAATAGAATAGATATCTCTTCCTATTACGCCAGGCAAGATAGTTCACTCGGTAAAGAGCACTTTTGAAGATTTATTAACCGAATCGCCAATCTAGCTTGCCCTTTATTTCGTTTTAAGGACAACCGGAAAGAGCATTTAGTCGTTCTACGAGGAGCCATCGCTCTACTCTCATTTGTTTAGGATCGGCTGATGTATGTATGGACGACAAGGTTGTTACCAGCGGCAAGGTGCGCTTTTATATCCTCCACAACAGAATTATCATGAGTGCCTACAGAACCGAGCTATTGGAAACCCGTCTTTATCAAATGTATGGTTACGACTACTAAAATCTATAATATTTTTGTCTCTGATCATCTTGTTTGTTTTAAACTCATTGATTTTAAAATTGAAGGAAGCTAAGAATTGTACAAGAGAATACAGTAGTTATTTTACAACGTTGTCGGTCAGTTCAATTATACAAATATAAACTAACTTCACCCTCTAATGCAAGAATTTTTTTTTTTGAGCCAGTAAATTCAAATTAGATTGAAATTGTGTTAAATAAGACAAATTTAAAGTGTAAAAAAAAATAAACATGTGAAAAATGAAGGTCCGCCTTTATGCGGTCCTTTACGTTAAGACGAAATAAAAGAATTTATTAAAATATACAAATGTTTGTGTTTCAGACGATCATTTTGGAATTGTAAATTGCCGGATTCCTTATTGTGAAGGAAAAATATATTGTACATAAATAATTGGAAGCTATGCTCTTTTAGCTGGTTTTGGGAAAGCTACATTTAGATGGTTGCCAAACATTTCTCATCTCTGTCATTATTTTGTTCAAACAAAGTGATTTAGCCACTTAAATCAGCAATTTTGGTAGCTCAATTTTTTGCTGGTTTGGCTTTAGTTTATGGTACAGGATGTAGGTAGGCACTTACAACTGCTACGTGAATGAGGTAAAAAAAATACACTTCAATCATTTTTATATTTTCACGCAAATATGGCTTTGGTCTAAAACCTTTTTATCAAATCGAGTAATCCCAACTACCGCCCCCGTTAAATATACGTTTTTTGTGTAAATATGTTAACAGTCAATAACGTTTAAAAAAATCGGAATATACAATATGTTTTATTATTTATTCGAAATTTCATTAATTGTCTCTGTAATGCACAGGTCCGCCTATAGGTGGGTGTTAAATGCAATTGCTCAGGACCCATAACACTTTTTTTACTAAATCAACACCAAAAACGGAGATAATAGGGCTAAAACAATTTGCCAATACTTTTTTAACCCTCTAAAGCTTCGAAAAATATTTTTAATAATTATTTAAAATATGTAAATTAAAAAGTTTAGTTAAAAATCATTTTAAATTAAATTGCTGCCTTTAACTGTTATTTGCTGTGCCGAGGTGCCTATTACAACAACCAAACCCATACTGTTTCGATAAGATTACTATACAAGAAATTCACAAAAGTAAAAAACAAAAAATAAAGTATGTGCTTTTGATACCGTAAGTTCCGCTTTTAGGCGAACTGACGCATTACAGGGTTAAACTATATCTGCATATGCCGACAACTGATTGTACTGAAGGTATATTATTACTGTCATTTTATATAATTGGACATATTTTTGAGGTTTTTTCTACAGTCACCTAAAATTGACTCCCCTAGATGAGTGGTTTTCTCCAATATTATGTAAGAGAGCAGTTTGTATGCCGTACAAAGGAGATCTATTCTGCGACAGTTTTCGACTTTATAGCGACCTCATTTAATAATAATAGGCGTTTTTTTTACGAAATGTGATCCACATCAGATCACGAAATACATAGAAAGCTAAGACGCAAATTGAATTAATTTCGTTTTTAGAACACAAATGGTGATATAATCTAGTATGTTGTTTGAAGTCGTTCCTGGAAACAAGATCTGATCTGGATCAGATCAGTCGTCAAGAAATACGACTAATATAAAATAAAGTTGAAAATATAATTCCCTGAAGTGTGCCCTCCGAACTTTAAGTGCGTAGAATTAAAGCAATCAACCTTAGAAAAACGATGTATAGATTGATTTTAATCTTATAAAAGGACATGTTCCTAAAGGGTCGGGATTATGTGCATGTATAAACCCTATACGATTTACAATGTAACTGACCAACTACAGGGTCTAACTGGTTCTTTCGCAAATTTGTGGATGGCTAAGCAATCTATGCAAAAACACTTTCGTGCCTTTTAAGGGAAAATACGCTGTTTAAACACAACTTTACATGGACGCGTTGAATTGGGGCCATTCTTCTTCAGAAGTTCGACGGCGATACACAGTGCCTCAGTAGTTTATTACAGTAGAAACACTTTTTCTTGATTGTGAGAGAGATACAGCAGCAATGAACTCGTGGTTCTGGTTATTGTAGGGGCTTTGAAAAAATTTTACTATATTGGTTGAACTTGAGATTGTCACCGACTGTGCGGCCTTTAAATATTACAATGAAGAGGAAGGAATTTGACCAAAAATTAACTAAAGAAATTCATGCATTGCATTGTGGAAGAACGGAAAATGGATTTCTTTGAAAAAAGTTTTTTTGATTACCACTCACGTCATTTAGTTTCGTAGCTTTGTATCTACGAAAGAGCAATACAAGTATGTACATCCTTTGTTTAATTGACGGATTCACAAAGTTTGTTTGGCTGTATCCAACAAAAACTACGACTACGAAAGAAATTATCGCTAAATTGGAGATTTAAAAGGCAATATTTGGAAACCAAATACAATATTTCGGATCAAGGTCCTACATTACGAAAGGAATTCGATGAATACTGCAATCAGAAAGGTATCAAGCACTTTTCCATGGCGGTAGAAATGTATTCAGGAAATTGTCAGGTGGAGCGCATAAACCGAATAAATATACCAACTTAAACAAAATTCGCAATATCAAATCTGGAAGAGTGTTATAAATATGTGGACATGTTTCAGCAAAGAATTCCACTAACATCGCAACTTCTGTAAAAATCGGAACCATCTAAAGATTCTAGTATTCCAAATGTCCTGACGCCTTCTTTATCTATGCTTGGATATGAAGAAAGATGGACAATAACTAGCAAAAGCGGCAGAGGCACAAGTCCTTTATCATCTATCAACAGACGCAGCAACGATTATTCGTTAGCTGAACCTACAGTGCCTTTATCGACACGGTTTAATTGTTTGCCCAAGCAGAAAGAAGATACACCTCAACCAAAAATAATATTAGCGCCTCCAATATTTGTGTCTTTAACTGTCTTGTTAAAGGAATATACAAACGAAAAATTTGACCTAAAAGTAATTGGGACTAGCCAGGCTAAAATTCTAGTAAAAGATGCTGAGACATACCCAGCGGTCATTAAAGCCCTAGCGGAACAAAAAAACCGAATTCCATTCGTTCCAACAAAAGATGAACAAAACCTGCCAGGTGGTCATACAAAACTTACATCCGTCTATTAACACTGATGAATTGAAAAGTGAGTTAATTGGCTTGGGTCACGATGTTGTTAATATCTGCAACATGAGGCAAAGTAGTACGAAAAAACCACTCCCACTCTTTAAAGTCGAGCTTCGAATGAATGTAACTAATAAAGACATACATTCGATCAGTAGATTGATGCACTCAGGTCGAAAACCCGCATGTGAAGCGAGAAGTGGTGCAATGCACTACAACACGGACACAACATGGACAACAAGTTAAAAGTTTTTTGAGATCAAGAAATTGATGTCATGCTAATATCCGAAACGCATAACACCAGCAGAAGTTTTTTAAAAATACCAAGATACACCATTTATGGCACAAACCATCCTAATGGAAAGCACATGGTGGCACTGCAGTTATAATCAAAAACATAATTAGCCACCATGAAATAAAAAAGTATGAGAAGGAGCATCTACAAGCAACTACTGTGGTAATAGAAGATTGGCTAGGTCCTATAACAATTTCGGCCATTTACTGCCCACCAAAACATGCAATAAAAATGGATCAATTTGATCATTTTTATACTTTTTTGGATCATCGCTTTATTGCAAAGGTGATTATAACACAAACCACCAAGAGTGGGGATCAAGATTGGTTACAACAACAGGCCGAGCGTTACTTAAATCAATTCAAAAAAATAAGCTTAATCATGTGCAAAGTGTAAACTTACCTACTGGCCTAGTGAAAGAAGAAAGAACCGGAATGAACATCTCAATGAATGTGTTTAGTCGGCAGCTTGGAAGTCCACGCCAGTAAAAAATGAGAAAGAAAAGAATGAGGAATGTTCAAATCTTGTTAAACAAATGATTAAGGACAAAAGAAAATTAAGACAGCAATGGCAACGATATAGACTAACAGAAGATGAACGCAAGTTTAGGCCAGAGCACTCAACAATTGAACAAGTACAAAGAATAGTTCAAGTAATTCAAGAAGCTCTGGAAGAAAAAAGATATTGTTCTTCTGTATTCATGGACATAGCGCAAACTTTTGATAAGGTGTGGCATGTGGGATTACAATACAGAATAAAGCAATGCTTACCTCATGACTTCTTTAGAATATTAACATCGTATTTAAAGGACAGATATTGTATTATAAAACATCAGGATGTTTATACAGGGTGTCCGCCGGGAAGGTATACTACTTTGTTTTGCCGCCATTTTGGTAAACGTTAGTATTGACAGTTCATATTTGGCAGTCGTGAAGTAGACACGTGGCAAATTTATTATGGAAAAATATTCGATAAACCAACGTGTTTTAATCGTTAAAACATTTTATCAAAATCAATCATCGATTACTGTGACTATGAGAAAGTGACGTGAAATTTTTGGGAGAAACAACGTGCCAACAAAACGCACTATTTATCGTGTAGTGAATGATTTCGAAGAAAGAGGGTCTGTAAGTGATATGCCCAAGCATGGGCCACAACGTACTGCAAGATCGGCTGAAAACATTACTGCTGCTCAAGAAAGTGTTCAAAACAGTCCATCAACCTCAATTCGACGCCGTGTTCAGGAGCTTGGTCTTCAAAGAACAAGTTTGGCCACAATTTTGCACAAGGATTTGCATTTGTTTCCATTTAAGATTCAGTTGACACAAGAGCTTCTTCCACAAGACCATTTACGCCGCCGTACATATGTCAATAGGATGTTACAGCTCGCCCATGACAACCCCGATTTTCATGAAAAAATCATAATGAGTGACGAGGCACATTTTCATTTAAATGGATAAGTGAATAAACAGAATAGTCGGTTCTGGGCAATGAAAACCTCTCAAATTATTCATCAGTCACCTTTACATCCATTAAAAGTGACAGTCTGGTGTGCAATTTGGTCAGGAGGAATCATTGGACCTTACTTTGAAAATCAAAACGGCGTAACGGTAACTGTGAATGGGGAGCGATATCGTGATATGATTGAAAACTTTTTAACGCCACAACTGCATGCTTTGGGTTTGATTAACATGTGATATCAACAAGACGGTGCCATATCGTATACAGCCAGGATTACAATGGAATTGCTGCGAGACCTCTTTCCACAACAAGTTATTTCAAAAAATGGTGATGTTGATTGGCCTCCACGGTCGCCTGATTTGACTGTTCCGGACTTCGTTTTGTGGGGATATCTAAAAAGCAAGGCTTATGCAAACAAACCAGAAACGCTTGAGCAACTCAAACAAAATATTCGTGATGAAATTAATGAAATACCGCGTGAAATGTGTAAGAATGTAATGAAAAATGTGCTCAAAAGGGCTCGCATTAGTGAGGCTAACAGAGGCGGACATTTATCTGATATTGCATGCCATACATAATTGCCGACATTAAATAAAACATTTATCAATATAAGATTCATTCTCTTTCATTTAATCAAAAATTATAAACAAACAAAGTAGTATACCTTCCCGGCGGACACTCTGTACAAATGTCCGTCCAATTAAGTCTGGTATACCGCAGGGTAGCGTGATTGGCCCGAAATTATATCTGCTATATACTGCAGATTTACCTACAAGTAAACAAGTAACTGTCGCAACATTTGCAGACGACACAGCAGTTCTCTCATCACACGAAGACCCCATCAAAGCGATCAAAGACCATCAAAGCCATCAAGTTTTGCAGGAGAATATTAACAGTATTCAAGTATGAATAAAAAAATGTGCGAATTAAAGTTAATGAAGCTAAATCTAAACATGTTAGAAGAGGAACTTGTCCACCAATACAAATGAATAACCAGAATATACCTTAAACTGGTGAAGTAAAATATTTAGGTATTTACTTCGACAAACGTCTAACATGCCGTAAACATATATGGACAAAAAGAAAGCAGTTGGGAATAAAACTACCAAAAATGTATTGGCTCATATGCAGAAAACCAAATTTAATGATTGAAAATAAACACTGCTTTATAAAATGATAATAAAACCTATCTGGACGTATGGTATACAGCTGTGAGGAACGGCCAGCAACTCGAATTTGGACATTCTTCACCGGTTCCAATCTAAACCTCTAAGAATCATAGTAGATGCACCATGGTTTGTGTCAAACGATATAATTCACAGAGACCTCCAGGTCCCAACAATACGGGAAGAAATTAGGAATTCTAGTGCCAGGTATCACTTAGGATTAATAATTCATTCAAACAAACTAGTGAACAAACTTCTCACTACCACAACGAGGTAAAGATTGAAACGCCACAAAATTGTTGCTTTGCCAAATAGGTCTTAGATACACTTAACTATAAACTCTTATTTTTAAAACCTCTAATGTATCGAATCAAGAATAGTGAAATATATATAAGTGAGATTTTATCAATGGATAAAAATACTCTAATCATGACAATGTAAAAAGACAAAAAATTTACTGAATGTCTCTTTAGCGATACTTGAACAATTCGTATCGGAAATACGATAAAAGTTTTAGGTACTTTTGTTATATATTTTGTATTATTGTTATATAAGTAAATATTATGTACTATACACAAAATATTGTTGTTATAAATTGAAATATTGGCCCCTGACATATAGAACAGTTAGCAAAGTGATAAACAAAAATATGGAACAAATTTACATACCGTGTCTTTGTTAACATCAAAGAACATCAATTCCCTCCTTATCTGTTCCAATGCATTGTTAGTATATTCGGCCGGTCTCGCCAATGGAGGCGTTTTTCCGCCCGATAGATTCATCCCAAACGTGGTTTGTCATATCACATAACACTTTATATTATTTCTAAATTAACTTAATAAATATATTATTTTATAAACTACACAAAAATCGCAAACACGAAAAGTATCACAATTATCAATTCACTTTTTTTATAACTTTATTCCAAAATATGTAACGAAACTTTATACTTTTTACATCACCTAACAGCGAAAAATAAACTCATAACTGAAAAAACTTCATTGACTTTAAACTATTTCACTTTTTTATCTAATTGAAAATATTGGATGTGTAATGATTTCACTAGTGGTCACAAGCTACATGTTAAACTATGTTTTAGCTTTTATTGTAATCCAGGCTGATGGTGGTCTATCTTATTTACGTCTGAAAATACAAAAAATAAATTAAGTCAAAAAATTGTATAGCAGAAAAAAAATATTTTTAATCAACATTATTAAATTCATTTTCCTTTTCTAAATAATTTTTCGTGTTTGAAGAAATCTAAAATAATTTGAAGCTCTGAGAATTAACATAGAAATGCCAAAGAGTAGAGTTATACACTCAAATGTACTCATCCAACTAGAAAGCACAAAGTATTTGTTTATTCACACGAAGTCTATAGTAATTAGTAATTACTTATTACCCCCCCTTCCCCCAAACATCGCTGTTTCTTAACCTCACTGTTAAAAATATCAACAAAAGGAAATATAGATATTGCCAACATTTAAACCGACCCCGCTTATGTTAACGGACAGTTTAGGATTGGTTCGTATAACGTGCAGTCGCTAAGAAAACCAAGCGCGTTTGATGTCACTAAATAAGCCCTGAAAGAGTATAGGTTTGAACTCGATGCTCCCCAGAAAACTCGATGGTCAAAAATTAGAGAGCCTCACGTCTGTACATTGCTTTACAGTGGGGATGACCTTAGCAATCTTGGTGTTGGGTTTGTTATTTGGCCCAAGGTCAAAAAGGCTGTTTTGGATTTCAAAGCAGTTGATAATCGTATGTGTAAGCTATGTTTACGCATGCGGCTAGCAAACCATTTGTCTTCATACGCCCAATGATGTAAGTAAACTAAAACATAAACTCAATTTGCAACAATTTGGATGATCTGATGGGATCCAAGATGTCCAAGATGTAAGATCTTATCGGTCGGCTGCCGGTGGAAGGCTGAAGTCTTCAGAGTACAACTTAGCAATGAGCGCAATTCTCGTGATTTGTTTAAATGAGTAAGTCCGGTAGCACCGTACCTTTAGACCCAGGTATATCACCATTCGGGACTAGGATGGAAGCCTCTGTGTTGACATCGATTCAGTGCTCGATACTCGAAAGGAGAATGTCTGATTTACTCAATGTTCAAAAAAAGTCAAAATGTTGTCAAATAAAGACTGCGGCGATGTGCATAGAGGACCCATCCTACCAGAAAATCACATTGTCGACCAAAAAAACCCGTTTTCCTGGAGTTGATTGCATTAATTCCAACCTCTTGATATTCGGAAGGGACACTTTGTAGAACTATCTTTTCGACCGTATTCGATTAGTATAGTAAGGAGATCGCCCAATATGCGAAAACCATCGTGGCATCGCCCTCCTTTGCACAGCATATTATTGTCTTACATAATATTGGAGAGAATCACTCCTCTGCCGCAGGAAATCGTTTACAACCTAAATTTGTGTGCCACCTGAATATGAATGTCTCGCAAATTAATTGGAAAATACTATTTTTTTCTATAAGATTCTCTCATATTTGTTAGCTTATTACTTTTACTGTACCGTCTCACAGGTTGCGACAGTTAAAAATAAATAAAAGTAACTGTCAAAGTCAACAATTTTGCAGAAATCTGTTTTTTGACGTAAATATTCTTTGGAGGCAAACCCCGTTAAAAAACTTTGATGGAAATTTAAAATTGAAATAGTCGATTTTTTCTTCCATTTTAACTATAACAGCAACATAATTTTACGGCAATTCACAAAATGTGTAAAGAAATAAATTGGTTATTCGTGATTTTTCTTGTGTTTGGATGTAATTAATTTAAAAGCAATTTTTTTTAATCATTGGCTAAGTACATCCCCACACTGTACACCAAAAGTTCAAACAGGTTTCAATATTTGCTTATAAAACAGAAGCATATTGAGAGATTATAGATGAGTTTCTTCCCATAGATTTTATTGTATTTTAATTCCAACTCGTCTCTTTTCTTTTTTACATGAGCTTTCCAGCGAAGCTTACTTCTAATATCATACCAAGATATTTGGCAGTGTTTGCATGTAGTATTTTTTGATTATTTAAATATACTGCGGTTTGTGTACTAATCTCGTGTTCGTAAAGTCGACATGTACAGATTTTGTTTCATTTAGTTTTATGCGCCCTTTTTTGCCCAGTTGTGTCATCTACTGCCAAGATAGCTGTGCCATCGGCCAAAGTGGCTATCATGTTGTGTTGTGGAATTGGAACATTTCGGGTGCATATTAAATACAGAAGTGGCACAATTGGGCTTCCTTGTGGAACTCCTGCTCTTATTTCCTTAAGCTCAGAATATTCCTCTTCTTGCTTAAGTCTAAAATATGTTTCCGTTATATATGATTCCAGTATTATGCTGTACTGTTTAGGTAAGTTTATGTAGGTTTATTTGAGTTTGTTGATTAAACCTTCGTGCCACACCTTGTCAAACAAGAAATACTGCGAAACAAGCTTTTTTCCCTCTAAAGTCTTTTTAATAATATTTCAATCATTTATTTTAGTTTCACATTTACGACCATACACATTGATAGCCTGTATAGTAGACCATACTCTTATACAATAAAGTTGCGAACCACCCAAAAATATTGGTTATTTTATGCACTTGATCAATGTGCTTACTGCGAAAACCAAATTGCTGATTCAGAGTTAGGTTATTTTGTTGAATTATTAGTTTAAGTATTTTTGATAGTAACTTTTCAAAGAGTTTAAACCTTATTGGCTGCAACGACCTTTATGATGTTATTAGATGTGGCGGTGTTGGGAATCATGATAACCTCAGCCACTTTCCAAAGTTTTGGCTCATATTTTAACCTGAAGGCAGCGTTATGATATTAGTTAAGTTTACCGTAGCTTTTCTAGGTAGAGGTCGCTTTCATTAGGTTTAAATTATTTTAGATTGTCGTAATTGACATTCATGAGGTTGAAATATATTTTCAAAATAATTAGCAAAACTTTCAGATTTTCCTTTGTTTTTCTTTGCCCTATCTGAAGGAGATTTCTAATTTCTATTGGATAGTTATTTGTTTTTAGCCTTGATTTGATTCCTGGAGTACTTTCCCATGATAATTGTTGAATATCCGTACTGAACTTTTATACTTCTTTATTTTTTATTTCTTTTATTATGTCCAGTTGATCCATAGATTTTAAAGGAACTTTCAAAAATATTCTTTGTTTAAGTTATACTTTGAAACTTTCCCAGTTCGCATGTTTGTTGGTTAATACTAGATTATTCCCTTTTTGGATGATATACTCGCTTAGAGTTAGGACTATTAGAGAATGATCTGAGCTCATATATTGGCTTTCTTCGACTTTCATAAAATTATGAGAAATATTTTGGGTTATAAAAAATCGATCAGGTCAGGTATTTTTCCTGGGTCAGTTTGCCAATATGTTGAAGAACTCTGAGTATTGTTTGTTGTTAACAGAATGTCTTTGTGGACAGTCTAATACTGCCACAACAACAGAAAAGTGGTTGGTTTTTATATAAACAACTGCGGCCTAAATGTTTTTTTTTATATTTTGCATTTTCAAAATATTAGATATTTTTGTATGACTACATAGCTTCCCTCCTCTGGCTAAATTATCTTGATGAAGTGTGTTATACAACAATAGCCTTTAAATGTTATGTAGGATTGCTTAGTAAAATGTGTTTCCGAAATAAGACACACATCTATATTCTAAATGTCGAGGGCTACTTGTAGTTCTTGCTGATGCCGGAGAAAACCATTAGCATTCCATAACATGATTTTCATTGTCTTCCTCACTTCTGTGTAAAGTTGGGTTTAGCTTCCCCCCAATGCTCTATCTTCCAATTAGTGTAGCCTCTCATCAAATTTTGTTAATTTCATGAGAATATCTTGTAATGTTTGACTGATATCCACATCTATCGATTTTTGCTGGGGTTCATTGACTACGCCTCTCGTTACTTCGGCATACGTAATACCTTCGTTTCTTAGTTGGCAGCCATATGGTTGCCCATTGTCTCGTTTTGTCTGCCTCCCGTACCGATTTTCCTGACCATACATTTGAGTTTTATTCATCTTTTGGCTTTTTATTTTCTGAATTTCCTTTGCAACAATATACCCTCGATAATTAGCAGGATGAACTTGTCCACAGTGTACACACTTTAGATGAACTTGCGGATTGTCGCATTATCCAGTTAGGTGGTGTCCGGCACATTTAACACACCTTAGAAGTTTGCCAATATTTTAGGGTATGTCTATATGCTTGACATATTTTGCATTGCGGAATAAGTTTAGACTTTCTAAGTGGTTGAATTTCCACTTTGGAACCCAATAAACTAATGATCTTATAAATTTTAGTTATATTTTCGTCACAGTTGAATGCTAGCACAAAAATGTATAGCAAATGTATAAATTTTTTTGATGATAATTCATGGTCATGTTTAATTCGTTCTGGGCTACATGTATGATGTCAGTTCCTTGCCATGATTCTGATTGGCATTTCTTGCTTATTTTCATACGTATGAAAGATAAATGAGTTTCACTCCAAGTTTTCACTACGTTTCTATATATGCATCTCCGCTTATTTTATTTTGATTTATCAATTTAGTGATGAATGATTTTCTGAAAAATTCGCATTAATTATATCATAGAACGCGTGATAATTTTTAACATAATCAACTAAGACAGGTGGTGGCGGAGGTATTATTTTATATTTTTTCACGTTTGTCTCAACCTTTTGAGGCTGAGTATTTTGATGGTTTTTGTGGTGATGACGGTTTTTTATTTAATCCTCTTTTTACTTTTCCTAGACTTATTACGAAGCCAATCAACGTCCATATTCAACGTTTTTATTAACATTAGAATTAGTGTTTTGGTTCTATATCATTAAGCGCTTCGGTTTATCATTTACCTTTGTTGACATTAAATTTGGTTTATGCTGCTTTAATTGCATCATTTCTTTTTTTAGTTTGTAAATTTGTTGTTGTAAATTGAGAATAATAATGCTTTGATGATTTTTTTCGTCAGTTACTTTTTGCTATTATTGTGTTTATGCATTGAAAACCGGAATTTTTTTATGAAATTTGAGCCTTTATTGTGAAAAAATGTTACAAGATTTTTTATTCAAAGTATTGCCCATCGCTACCCACTACTTTTTTCCATCTTTCTGGAAATTTATGGATTCCATCCAAGAAAAACTGCGCCAAAAACGTATCGACCCAATTTCCAATACCTTAAACTGAAGTGAAGCGTATTCCTGATAGGGCATTCTGCATGGATCGAAACAGGTGCTAGCCGGAAGGAGCAAGGGCTGGGCTTTAAGGTGGGTGAGGCAGAACTTCCAACCCGTTATCCTCCAGGTAATTTTTGACCGGCAACGCAATATGTGGCCGAGCGTTATCGTGGTGGAAAATGATTGACTCGTGTCTGGTCGCATACGTTGGCCGCTGTGCCTAGATTTTCTGCTTCAATCGGATTAATTGTTGGCGATAGTTGGGCATTGATGGTTTAGCCACTTGGCAATAGCTCATGCAAAATCGTATTTCCACGTCTCTTGGCTTCAACTCGTATGGCACCCAATTTCCCATCTTTTGGATGAATCCCAAGGCTTTCAAACGTCTGGAAATTGTTGCTTGATCAACTCCCAATGTTTCTGCAAGTTCTTCTTGCGTTTGACATGAATCTTGATCGAGTAATACTTCCAATTCATCATCCTCAAACTTTTTCGGCTGACCAGGACGCTCTTTATCCTTGATGTGAAAATCACCACTTTTGACGCGACTAAACCACTCAAAGCACTGTGTTTTTGCAAGAACATACTCACCAAACAAATCCACGAGCAAACGAGGACTTTCAGCTGCAGTTTTGTTTGCGAAAAAGTGACTCAATAAAACTTCGCGCAGTTGCTGTTTTTTCGCAAATTTGGTAAATTTTCCATCCTTGAAATCGGTTGGATGTGCACAATCAAAACAAAAACTTTTAGCTGATTTGGACAGGTATTGAATAGGGCTTTCAAATGACATATATGTCCATGATGTACTATAACGCATAAACAAATAATGGCATCTAGTATCAAATTCCATTTTTTAATGCATACACCTTATATTTGTATAACAGTCGCTCTTTTTCTAAAGCACTACTTTCAAGAACAGACGTTTCCCTATAATTATATGATGTTGTTATATAATAACAAGATGACGCTGTTGCGCCCATATTATTTTGGAATTCCTCCATGTTAAGATTTTCAAATAAGGAATTAAGTTTTCTCATGAGATCTAGTAACCCTTCCTCGCCTTTGGAACGGGATGATTATTTCCATATTCTTGTTGTTTTCTGTATCAAGGATCGGGCCCCAGAACCCTTAAAGCCAGTCTCATCGGAGAGTGGATTGCCCGATGTTTACATTGGTGTACCACCTGAAATATTTCTTCTCTCTGTTTTGCTCATTGCATATTCTATATTTATAGTGTAATCCACTCGTATCTTGTATTTAGCCGGTGTGTAAAAACGTTGCCCAGGTGGCACATGGAGGTATATCAGCCAAATTTGGTGGTCTTTACATAGTTGCAAAGTTTGAATATAGTCCACGAAAGACAATACTATAAACAGTCAACTCCTACCCTGTTAAAGTGCACCCCAGCACCTGTCTAAATGAAACAATTTTTTTTTTCTAATTTTTTAATGAAACAAAAAATATTTTCAGTAAAAAAACATTGACATAAGACCTTTGCGTTGTTGATCTCATAGTTGCTTATTTTCAAACAAGTCAGCCAAATTTTTGTCAGATTTTTAATGATATTTTTATCAATTGTTTTTTTAAGGATACGAATATTCAGCCCAGCGAACCTTTTTTTAGTCAACTCCTACGATTAAGCCAATGATGCCGTGGTGAAATTCTAAAGATAACAAGTTTTTGGAAGACTTGGGAGTGCCTACGACCACAGGGCCATCCAGCTTTCGAAAATTTATCTATTTACTTTTCAAATTTGTATAAATAATTTCTGAAATTCACTGGACAACTACAGAATATAAAAAAATGTTTCCAAAGCAAATATTAATTTTAAATGTTACTTCTATTTAAAAAGTCTATAAACTGCTCTTTACTGCTATTTATCAAATATTAGCTACATTTGTACAACACAAAATTAATCCTTTCAGTGAACTACACTCACAATTTGTTTAAAAAAAAATAAGTAACTTTTTTCACATTCCCAAGAGTGTAATGAAAAAATGATCTGTATGAAAATTAATTTTCTGGATAAATGAAACAAAAAGTAAAATTTACGAGAAATTTTATATGGGATTTATTTTGTATGTATTTTAACTTCTCTAATAAAATGCGTGACAATGAATGTTATACAGAATATCTTACAAGAAAATAAATAAAAAACGAAATCATACAACATACATTTATAATTTAATATTGGAATATGCACATGTACACATGTATATATAAAACTGGGAGAAAATAAGAAATACATACAGACAAATGAAAAACAAACTAAGAATATAACAATGAATTTTTAAATCACTATGTTTTATTTTTTAATTGCGAATAAGGAAAACTTGCAAAGAAGAAAGCATTCTCTGAATTGTTTCTGTAGAAGTGTATACCTTTATTATTATTCCTACTAGTTTTTCGCGTTTTATTATAATATATATTAAACACATAAAGCAAAAATTTCAATGTGTGGATAAGGTTAACTGCTAAATTGGCCACGATCTATTTTTATAAAAAGAAAAAATAATGAAAAGAAAATACTGCATATTTTTGGCAGGAATTTATATTTTTTTATTATAAGAATATGTGTGCTTATACCCAATGAATATACATAGTTGTTGATTTTGATCATCGTATCGTGTTTTGTATACATATGTTGTTAATCGTTTATATAATATTCTAATAAATTATGTTTTCTCAAAAAAAAAAAAAAAAAATTTTTCTATTTTTTGGACTGAAAATTATTAAATTTTACGACATATTGTTGTCATGTTAATGGAATAAATAAATACAAACTTACATTTTTCTCTAATATGTTATTCGAATAAATAATAGAATTTATACTTATACAGTAACACATAATTTAAGTGAAACGATTTAGCAATACGTAGTTTTTTACTTACAATTTTATCTAATAGGGCAATTTTTCAATTAATTTTGCCGATTTACCCCAGTTGTATGTTTGGGATAAACAATAAGAGAAATGTCATATTCGTATGGAAAATTTACAAAATAAGTTTTAAACAAATATTTTTCCATTTAAATTCGATAATTAGTATAATTTTCTATAGTCCTAGATTCTATAGATCATTCGAATAAAACTCATTTAGTTACAAGTGTAATCAAGATAAACTATTGCTGCATGCCAACGTGTACATCAAAAGCAGCGAAAGGAAATTGAATCAAATAGATTTCCTTATAAATTAAATTAAAAAAAGCAATGGATAATAAAATTTCGTATTGGAAAAATAATTTCCAAGTTTGCCGTAGAGCGTAGCAAACATTTTAGGGAACTATTATATCTTTTGAAAACAATCATAATTTATTTTTTTTATACCACGTTTACACCAGTAGCAATAAGTATCGTGATGTAAACTACTTTATTAATTTATCCCATACATACTTATTTAACAATATGCGATGTGTCAAAACAATAAAGTAATAAACTATTAACCGCATTTAACTGAGCACTGGAATAAGAATTAGAATTAGTATTAAAATTATTCCCGCAATAGTATTATTTAATAACAGCAAAAAATGTGTATTAAATAAGCGCAAAACTGACCTAAAAACATGCTAATGTTGCTGTAAAATTTTATTGACTAGATGCAGTTTTAGAATTATAATTTGCCCAATTTTGAATAAAATACGAGATGTAGTAAAATCATTCAATAAAATAACAAAAAAAATTATGTAAAAAAAGTTCATTTGTTTTTTTTAATGAAATGATAGTCATTTCATTTAACATTAATTACATCACAAATAAAATTGCCCAGATGTTAATCGATATCAATAGTAATTATATCATTGATAAAATATACAAATGCATATATACATATATAATATATTGTATTTACAAAAACAAAATCTTAAATATTCTTGACTCAAGAACACATGGGAATCCTAACAAATTCCTTGTTGAATTTGGAAAGAGCCATCATCTTCGGATTTAGGACCACTTATGTATATTTCACATTTTTTTATTTTTTAATTATTTATTAAAACTACTTAGACTTTTCAGACTAACCATCAATTTACATCTGGATTCTTAAAAACTAAACTATAATGAGGCACTGTTGATCCAGCGATGCTCTAATGCCTGTTCGTTAATAGGTAGCTGCTAACATACTGAAGAGCTCGAAGTGTTTGGTTCGCTTTAGTCTTCTAACCAAGTTTTCATTATCCAGTAGCCGAGAGGCTTCCGAATTAACATGTTGCAATAGCCTGAGATTCACGCTTCGTTGCAAATCTTTTTATTTCATGTTTTACATCCGGTATCCCCAAATCTCGATGCAAATCCTTATTACGAATGTACCAGGGTGCATTGACTATACTCCGAAGTACCTTATTCTGGAAGTTTTGTATAGGTTTAATGTTAGCATTTTTAGTACAGCCCCAAAGCTGAATACCATATAGCCAGACCGGTTTTAGGATTTGATTGTAAATCAATATTTTGTTGTCTGTGCTTAATTTTGACCGTCGTCCAATTAGCCAGTACAATTGTCTATAATTAAGATCAAGCTCCTTTCTTTTCTTCTTCACATGCTCTTTCCATTCGAGCTTAACATCCAGTGTTATACCCAAGTATTTGGTGGAGTTCTCGTATGGCACCATGACATCGTTTATGCTGATAAACAGTTTGTTCGTAAAGTTGACATGCGCAGATTTTAATTCATTAAGTTTGATTTTCCATCGCTTGGTCCACTGGAGAATTTCTTCACTTGCATATTGAAGTTTATTCGCCGCCTCTTCGACAGTTTTTGATGTTGCTAGTATAGCGGTGTCGTCAGCAAACGTTGCTATGCTTGCATGATCGGACTATGGTATATCACTTGTATAAAGTAGATATAGGAGGGGACCCAGAACACTGCCTTGTGGGACTCCTGCCCTTACCTCTCTCAGTTCAGAATACTCATCTTCTTGTCTTACTCTGAAAAGTCTTTCAGATAAGTACGACTCCAGAAGATCAACATATGGTCCCGGAAGCATAACTTTTAGTTCATGTATTAATCCCTCATGCCATACCTTATCGAAAGCTGCTGCCACGTCCAGAAATAAGGTAGAACAAATTTGTTTATTTTCTAACGTCTTTTCTATAATGTCTGTAATTCTGTGAACCTGGTCAATTGTTGAATGTTAACATCTGAATCCAAATTGAAGATCCGGTATTAGGTTTCTACTTTCTATTAATGGTGTCATTCTTCTCAGAAGAAGTCTCTCCATTAGCTTTGAGATGATAGGAAGCAGGGATATCGGACGATATGATTGAGCTTCGTTTGGCGGTTTACCTGGTTTCGGTAGCATAATAACTTCTGCAACTTTCCAGGCGGAAGGAACATGCCGTAATCTAATAACAGCATTAAACAAATGGGTTAGTTGGACAATAGCTTTCTTTGGTAGTTGCTTTAGAACTTCTCCTGTTAAAAGATCATATCCAGGAGCCTTTCCGGTCTTCAAATTAAATTTTATTTCCCTATTAACTTCTTTCTGGGTTATTAGAGGGATTCTGCACCCATAGTCGTTTCTTCCATTTTCGATTATAATATCCGATTCGGTCTCACTCAGTTGGAAAATACCAGCCAGGTGATCAGCAAACACTTCAGCTTTTGATTTGTTATCCCTGGCCCACGAGCCATCACTTCGCTTAATAGAAGGGATCTGCATGATTGGGGTTTTCATTCTTTTGGTTGCCTTCCATAATGAGTAGTCTGTATTTTCATCAGCCGTCAACTTTCCAAGAAACAAAGAAAACGATTTTTCATTTAACTTCTGAATTTCTCGCTTAAGCTGCTTTGTTGCTTTTGATTTGTTATTTAGGATCGTCTTGTCAGATGGACTCCTCGTTTGTTGCCATTTTTTCCTAACTTGCCTTTTTTCTAAGACCAGGTTCCTAATTTCTCTTGGGTAGCGGCTAATTGAATGATATTTGTGAAGTTTTCAACCTCTTCCTCTAGCTCCGTTACCGTTTTTAATCGTGTTTGTAGGTTAATGTTGCTTCCTAATTCAGATCTGAAGCTAACCCAGTCAGTTGTTTTATTGACAAGAGTTGGTCTTGATGTATATTTCACATAACTCTTTTCTCAAACGCTCTATCTATTCCACTCATTAAACGGAGTTTAGCTCTTGTTCTCACACCGGGTCTGATCAACACATTGTACAACTTTAGAATATCGGCATTTGCAAGATATGTACAATTTATAATTTTATAATGAACGTATGGAATAATAATAATAATAATAATCCGGCTCCAACGGTTTCGGTTTCTAGCTTGCTCTTCCTTCTTTGCTAAACAACTAGAAGACAAGCTGTTTTTCACCCCGAGGAGCCATCGTTACCGACAGCGGCAACCAAAATAATAGTGGCTCTTCTCTTAGAGATCGCTAATGGCAGAACTGATCGCACCTCGCAGAAGGTGACCGAGGCAGCGTATGCGCTGTCTTTTTACTTTATCAAACTCTTGATCTCTTAGTTGAAGAGACCTCGGTATGACTCATTATCGTTATGATTAAACGCATAAATCGAGCGCATGACTCTTCTCTCAGATGTCATCAGCATACCCATTCATCTGGGTCCAACTCTCGCACTGACACATGACACCGGGTCTAATCAACACCTTGTACAACTTCAGCTTGTCGACATATGCAAGGTAGCAGTATAGACGCATGGTATACAAAGCACGATTGCAGCGTCAAGATGCTTTTATATCTCAACCCACAGGCCCCTCACTCCTTCAAATGTGTCACTACTACTAAAATCAATTGCGCCTTGGTTTCTTAAATCTGTGGTTTAGGCTCATTGATTTTGCAACCAACGGAAGCCAAAAATCATATAGGTGAATCCAGTTCTCTTACACCGTTGCCAATCAGTCTAATTACACACATATCATATACATATGCCAGAACCTGGTTGAACTGACGGTATAATATGTTGTAGTGATACTCTTTAATCTCATGTAAGAATTAATCTTTCGTTAAAGTGAAACACCCCAGGACAACATTTTGTACCGTTAGTCCAACCAGGTTCTGTCATATGCAGATGATATCTGTGTAATTGGATTAAATGTCAACGGTGTCAGAGAACTACTGGATCTACTAGTCTCAGCATCCGTTGGTCTCTAAGGTAATGAGTTCAAAACAAAATATATGATTACCGGTTTTAAAGACCAAAACGCAATGGATTTTAGTAGTGGTGACGACACATTTGAAGGAGTGACAAGTTTCCGATACCTCGGAACTCTTGTCACTCATGATAATTGTGTGGGAGGGGATATTAAAGCGTGTCTTGTCGCTGGCAACCGTGTTTTGTATGCCTTACGCCCGCTGCTAAAGCCAAAATACCATACAAATGCCGACCAGCTGAAGTTGCACAAGGTGTGATGACTCGTTGTCATGAATGGGCGTGAGAGTTAGACCCTGACGAATGACAACGAAAAATGAGAGAAGAATCGTGCGCATGATACATCACCCCAAACGCAATGACGACGACGCTTACCGAGTTATATTCAAAGAAACGCGAGTACGCTGAATCGGTCACGTTCTACTATCCGATGCTATCCGATCCCGAATGCTTGTTCTCGACTTTAACACAATATTGTGACTACATTACTGTCATTTTACATAAGCGTACATATTTTCAGGTAGACATCTCAAAACAGATCTTAAGCTTGATTGAGTCTTAGGCAGGAAATTCAAGAACACTTGATGTAAATCGCGAGATATTTCGTACTACTTAGAAAGAATCAATGTCAACGAAAAAACTTGATCAGTGACTGATCGATTTGAACGAAATACTCCTTTGTAGTCATCAACAATTTCTTCCGCCAGAGGAGTGATTTTCAGACAGTATGTTAGATAGTAATTTAGTACCCATATTGAAGCTATGGCTAATTTCATCTCTTTTAAATAATTTGTGTGCCGTCCAAAGCAAAGCTATGCCGCAAAAGTTTTCACATTTTGAGCGATTGCCTTTTTTAAGGATAGTGCCATAACTTCGCTTTGCCGTAATAATCGAATAAGGTCGAAAAGACAGTTCCACAAAGTACCATTGATCAAGAGCTCGATATTAATACAATCAGGCCTAGAGGAACAATTTCTTTTTTATTAGAGAATAAATTAGCTTCTATGCAGTTGATTTCGAGCTGACGAGAGTGAATTTTATTTGATATTCAAATGAAAACTCTAATCGTCTCATCAGGCTGCACTAACTACATAGAAGCTAAGCAAATTTCTTCTCTAATAAAACAAAACTCAACTGGCGTTCTCAGATTAAAACAAATGATTTATTTTTAATCTCTGTATGGTCAGAGTAAATTTATCGTAGGATGAGTCCTCTATGCACATCTCTGCAGTCTGTATTTGACTACTTTTAAATCCAGGTTTAAATACTTCCAAATGTTGAACACCGCATAGAAGTTAACACAGAGGTTTTCATCCTGGTCGCGAATAACAATAGACCCAGCAATTCGCTGTGCAAATTGAAGACACTTGGTGTTCACGGTTCGTTAATTTTATGGATTGATAATTAACTTTTCCGTCACAAATGCAAGTGATGAATGGCGTGACTTTTGTTCCAATATACTCTTACGCCGATGACAGATGATTTTCCACCTCTTACTTTACCTTCTACTTCATCGCGAAACGATGTTCTCGCAGTAAGAATGGCTATGAAGGATCGCCTTACGCGAGATCTCCATTCTAATCTTGAATGGGGTGAAGCCAACAGGGTTGAATTTAATCCCAACAAATTTCAATCCTGTGTTTTTCTGGCCGAACTAATGGCTATTCGTCGTCTTTTCTGACTGGTGAATCCAGCTTACATCTGACACATTTGAGGTTCTCGGCTTAACTATATCAAAGAAAATATCTTTGGGAAAATAAACAAAGGAGCAATTGGTGCAGCCAGATGCCTTGGATTTTTACGACGATGTAAGTTTTAATCCATCTAAATCACTTACAATACACCGAGCCAAAACCGAGCATCTCGAATAATTAAGGACGTCAAATTATTATCTAATCTTGATTCTTTTTTCCACACGCGTAATGTGGGAGACTTATACGTATTTTACAAGTACTTTCATGGTCATTGTTAATCGGAACTTTATAAATTTATGCCTGGTTTGTCAAGGCCCACGCGTAATTTGAGATGCCTTGTACACCTGAAAATCAAATTCGCGAGAACCAATAAATTTAAAAAATGATACGACCAGTCGTTCCCGTTATATACAATTTACAGAAATTCATAAAATAAAAAAGATTCACTTAACGGTTCTCCTAGGAAGATTGGCCTTGGACCTGAACCTAAATCTAAACCTAATTTTTTTAATTTAAACTCAAACCGAACATTTGGCAGGTTTAATACCTTGATTTTTGGGTTTAATCTTCTCCATACCTATGAATCGCCTGAGCGGTACAGATAACAGAAATTTACAAAATACCCCTTATAGTTTGCGGCGGGGGTACGAACTTATATTTTCACTTAAGTTAGCCTGATTTTTGCTAGGTTTTGTGCTGCGGTACAGATTATCTAAATTGTTGTAAAATAAATCTTTGTCTTGGGTTTCGTTAACATCTGTGGGCGCATAAATACAAACTATTGACGGGTCAAAGCATGCGTAAACATAGCTGACAAATACATTTATCAACTGCTTTCAAACCCAAAACAGAAGAAATAGACGAAATCCAACACCAGGTTTCCGAGGTCATCTCCATTGTAAAGCGACGTATAGCCTTGGGACACATGGTATCCTTTGGCAATCGAATTGCTTGGAGACCAACGAGTTCTAAACGATACTTTTTTATGACTCATACTTTAAACGCGCCTGGTTGTCTTAGCCACTTCAATTTTCACGTACCTATCCTAATGCCCGATACATGTACGTGATCATAAGTTGATTCGCGAATCAAGGGGAAATTTGTATATTTTTCATATTGGAAAATATACAAATTTCCCCTCCTGAGTTGAAATGATTTAAGCTTTGGGCACATTTTTGACCGCAAGCATCAAACAAAAGTTAAATTTATTTCAACTCAGGAGCGGAAATTTGTATATTTTTCATATGTGGAAACCGTAAACATAAGCTGAGGTCTTGTTATATTTTGGTGGTATGTAGTCCTTCTTTGTTGTTTTTTGATATTTTATTAAGGATGCCGATGGTCAATCCAGAGATCCGACCTTCGTTTGCGGATTCACTAGCCAATATGTCAAACTTTTCGTAACACAATTTATTCGTTAAATTCTTTAAGGTTGCTTTAAGTTTCGTTGGTTAGGCCTTTACTATCATTTTACTTACGCGATATTTATGAGGGATCCCCAAATATTTTAAATAAAACATGAACCATTGAACAAGTTTTACTCTTACTCAATTAGAGTAAGATCAATTAGTGGCTTATATTGAGTGACAAACACTCAATATAAGCCACTAATTGATTAATTGATACACCGAAAGAAAGCTATTCCGCGATAGTTTTACGTGTTGGGCTTTTCTTTAGATAGGGCATAACACACCAACTTTCTATTCATCGTACGCTCTTTTCAAACTATTCGAATATGACTGAAAACCACTTGAACAAAATCTCTCATTCGACTTCAAAAATGTCTAATTAATTCAATAACATCCTAGAAAAAAAGTTAGATCCAAATGTATTTTTCTCTTTCTTGTGTTAATCAATTTTTGACATTTACCAAAACCTGCTATAGTTACTAGAGATGGTTTTGCATTTACACGGAAATAAAACCATAGATTAAGATATAATAAAGATGGCCCATACACAAGCAACAAAAATTTATATTTAGAAGCAATAATAGAGTAAGTAAAAATAAAAAGAAGAAACCAACTTTTTGGGTACTGTATATTGAAGGTTTGTAAAATATGCATTCGACAATGAAAGAATAAAAAATAAAACCAAGTAGCCTTTCTTTATTCGCCTTTAAAGTGCCGCGGGCGGCGCTACGTACTATAAGAGCCGAAGGTGGTCAACATTTATTTATATGTCATAATGCATATTCAACTAGAATTAGGCAACTTTGATTAGAAAATAACTATTACTACTTGACCACCTTTGCCGTAGTTTTGAAAAAAATCGCTATGTGTCAGCCACTTTGCGTTAAAAAGAGAATAGTTGAGAAATATTGTTTTGTACTTTGTACAGTAAACCATAAAAATGCTTTTAAATATGTATACAAACTAGTGATACCCGTCCGAATATTAGAGGTCCCCTTTACTTACTTTTATTTTTTGTTCTAATTGGATCATCTTTTTATATCTTAATCTATGATAAAACTAACTTAAAATAAAAAAGCATACCAAGCACTACGAGGGTGGTCCTATAAGTACCCACCACGACGTATAGATGGAAGTTGTTGTTTGAAAAGAATGACTTTGGTAAAAAATCAAAAAACCACTTTCATTGGATTTGTAAACATGAAAAATATTGGGAAACATGGAAAAAATAATTTCATTTGAAAGGCATTAGTAAAACGAATTTTAAATCGAGCAAATGGGATTACGTCACAAATGGTAAAGAAAATCATCAAAATGGTATATGAAGACTGTCGACTGCTAGAACTAGCAGACATGGTAGGCATTTCAAAAAGTATGATGCTGTACATCGCTTATTATTTGATAATTTAGAGATGAAAACCTAAATGCAAGAGACTCCACGATTACTTAAAATGGGACAAAAACGTCGTGAGTTTGTTTCAATAAAAAAAGCACTTCGTGTTTGGCGAAGTTTTAAAGCAATAAAGCACAGTTTTTGCGTGATTAAACATAGGTCCTGCACACCTGAGACGAAGGAACACTCAAAACAATGGACCGAAAGAGAGGATCGGTTACAAAGACGGCGAAGAAGTATAACCAGGGTATCGAAGCTATTGAACATCGCTGGAAAAATTGTATTGAGCTTTAAAGAAGACTACTTAAAAAAAATACAAATAAAAATACATTCCCAAATTTTTTGTTTCCTTTGTCAGGTCGGATACTTCTGGGATCACCCTCGCACTTGCAGTCGAAATGTGGAAAGGACTTTACTCAACCGAGTAAAATACAATTTCAAAAAACCTTGATAGCTTGTTCTTAACTTTGGCACAGCATTGTGACCGCATTACTGTCATTTTACATAAACTCACATTTGATAGGTATTCCCAGACATTGCAAAGCAAACCATTTACTATCCCGATGGATTGAGTCATAGGCTTGTTGGAAATCCAAGAACACCTGATGTGTGTCACGAGAAATTTTTAATACTTCGAACGAATCATCCTAGGCGAGAAAACTTCATCAGCGACTGATTGATTCAGACAAAATCCTCCTTATTAGATACCTACAATCCTTGGCCAGGTTATTAATTCTTTTCAATATTATGTTAATAGATCTCTTTTTTAAGGATAGGATACAACTCGGCCACTTTCCATTCATCAGCCATAAGTTCGTGTTGCCAAACTAATCGATTAAAGTCGAAAACATAGTTCCCCAAAGTATCCCTTCCGAATATTAAGAGCTCGAAATTAATACAATCAATCCTAGGAGAAAGTTTTCATTTTAGTCTCTACATGGCCAGTGTGAATTCCTCGTAGAATGGGTCTTCTATGTACACCTCCGCAGTCGTATTTAACAACTTTCAAACACAGCATTTGACACTTAATGAACATTGACTTAAGTGTCGAGCCCTGCATCGATTTTAACATGGAGATTTCCATCCTGATCCCGAATTGCGATAGACCTAGGTCTGAAGGTATGGTGCAGTCTGGTAACTCCTTTAGAGAAGTTACGTAAACTGTGCTCAATGCTTAGTTGTACTTTTAAGACAACTTAAGCCTTCCACCATTCACGCTTTTTTCGTCTGCAAATTCGATTGGTGGTTTTCCTAGGTTCTGCCGCGATTGTAAAGCGTATTAACTCTTCTTTAAAGGTTGTATTCTGTTGCACGATAGCAAAACGGCACTCCAATCAAACCAATCATTTTTGGCTTTATTTTTAACCTTACCTAGAGTCGCCTGGGTTGCATCTACAATTGAAGTTTCCTCTTGGATGACTTGAGATCTTCTCTTAGAAATTAACATATGGTCAATTTGAATTCGGGGCGTATTACGAGGATGTGTCCAAGTTTCCAAGTGGATATTCTCTTTAAGTCCCTATGGAGATTATCATTTTTTACGTACCAAAGTGCATTTACAAAACCACGTAAAATTTTGTTTTGGGGTGATTTTATTTTTTTCACATTGGCCTTCTTGGTACATTCGTAAAGTTGGATACCGTAGGTGCATATTGATTTTAAAATTTGCCTGTATAGCAGCAATCGATACATTGATAGCTTAAAATTTCCACCTATAAGCTCATTTTTCTTATTAAGCTCTTCTTTTTTCTTTTTGACATGCTCTTTCCACTTAAGCTAAGCATCGAGTATCATGCCTAGATAGTTGACTTTATTTACATGTGGAACCCGCTGTGAGTTGATTTCCACTGGTATCCAGTTAACTTTTTTGTTGGAGAAGCTAACATGATTTGGTTTCATTTAGATGGATGATGGTGAATGACCAGTTACTTTGACCAGTTACTCAACATGTTAGTGACTCTTTGCACTTTGCTCGTTGCTTCTTCTAAATTGTTACAAATTGCTAGATTGCAGTCTCATCAGCAAACGTTGCTATGTGAGTTTCATATGTATTTGGCAAATCTCTTGTATATAGGATATAAAGAATTGGCCCTAAGACACTACCTTGTGGTACTCCTCCTATTATATTTTATTGTCAATGAAGAGTATTGATCTTCATATTTACCCTAAACTGTCGGTCAGCTAAGTAGGATTTTAGAATCTGATAAAACTGCTTTGGTAGATCTCGATGCATTTTATATTCTAGTCTTAAGAAACTTGAACATATATTTTTGCTTTTCAGTGAATCTTCAATTATGTCTGTGTTGCTGTGAACCTGTTCTATAGTCGAATGTTTTTCCCTGAAACCGAATTGGTGAAGAGGAATAAGATCTCTTCGTTCTATAATTAATTTGAGTCATTTGATGATTAAGTTGTGGTTTGATAAATTATCTTGCGATTTCGCTGGTTGAGCCTTAAAGCAATTAGTATACTTCATAGTTTTAGTTCAACTAAAGGGATGTAGCTCATTTGTTTTAATTAATTAAATTAGTAAGCTCATATTTGCATATCATGAAAATTACTTTTTTTACAGAGTTTACGAAAGAATCAGATCAATATTTATAAATGTGGTATTACAATTAAAAATCAATGTTAGAAATCATAATTATAAAAATTGAACAATAATGGCATCACATTAAACGAACTGTTCAAAAATGTCCACTGCCAGTTGTGCTTTATATTCCCAAATCTACTGCTAAAACCAAAATAATATTGTCCCAATAAATGTGAAGAAAAATAAGAATAAAAACAATATTCAGGAGCTAGAGATGGTTTTGAAACGGTTTAAGTGGGTTTTATGCCTAATGGGTCAATTTTTTTATCTTTCATTAATTACTTCCATTAGTGCAGTATTATCATATCCATTATATGAAAACCCACTTTTTACCAAAAAAAAAAACATACTTGAGCGAAAAAACTGAGTTTCAACTACTAGATTTTGAAATTAAATTCTTCTGTTGTTAAGTACGCTTGCCAAAAATAATACGATCCAAATAAAAACATCGTTTTGTTATATGAATTATTACAAGTTCAAGTCTTATGAATACGAATCCAATTCGAATTCAAAATTGAATGTATGTACGAATTAAAGTTTTTCCCTATTCAAAATTAAACGAATATAGTAGGATATTTAGAATAAATATACATATTTTAAAAATTGACAGAAAAGATGCAAATCACAATGGTCATTGAGAAAAAAAAATTAATAAAATTAAAACTAACGGAATTTTAAGCAAAAACTGGGCAAAGGAAAACTGGGCAAACATAAAAAAACTAAGAAATCTAGCTTTAACTTGGAATATGACAACCATAGGTGATTTACCTCCTGATACCTAATTAAATACATTAATTATATAAATAAATAAACTCTATATCTAGTACCAGCAGTGATTCAAACAAACACGACCATGATTATCTAATTGGCACAAGTAGTATGAGGTTTGTGAAGAATTATATGCAAAACATGGACCACTAAATAATATCAACCCACAAACAAATAATACAATATTTGAAGTAAACTTCTGCGACTTCTAAATATATAAGCTTTACAGTGTCAAGTTATTCTAACCAAACGTGGTAGAATTATACATATTTCTATTTGCAATATGGAAATTCTAATAAAAAAAAACGTAAACAGTGAATATTTTTTTGTGTATTTTTGTAGTCGAAGTCTTATAAGATCCCCTACTTACAATTTTAAAATAACTTCTTTTATTCTCTTATAACTTGTAAATTCTGTAATTTAACAACATATTATCCTAATCAAGAATTTTAGTATTTTTATCAAATGTTCGCAAACAATAATTACTTTATTAAAGATTATTGCCTCTGTGGTTGGGGGCACTCACATACCTAGTAAAAGACTTCTGAAGGAGCATGTTATCTTTAGAGTTCCATCAAAACCTCCTAAGCTTGTCGTAGGAGGCGACTACCCGCTTCTCTTTGTTAAAAAAGTTCAACAAAATTAAATATGGATTCTGCCAAACTTTAACTAGACCTCCGCTAATGTTAATGAACACGCAGTTTAAGATTGGAACGTGCAGTCGCTAAGAAAACCAGGCACATTTGATGGGACTATATCAGCCATGAAAGAGTATCGCTAGGAACTTGTTGCTCTCCAGCAAACTCGATGGCCGAAAAGTAGAGACCACGTGTCCCAAGAATATACATTGCTTCACTTGGGAGATAGGTTATTTTAGATTTCAAATCAGTTGACAATCGTATGTGTAAGTTACGTTTCGCATGCGACTAGCCAATCCGTCAATCTTTTGTGTTTATGCGCCCACTGGTGTAAGCCAATGAAGTTTTATTTTCCAACAATTTGGAGGATCTGATGGTTTCAGATCAGCACGACGTCGGAATAGTGATTGATGACTTTAATGCTATAGAACTAGCAAAAGTCAGACTGACTAATGTAAAAACATAGGTCCGAATTCCCGATACGATCTAGCGTCCGATAATGAGGAAAGACTTCACTATGCCTAGCACATTCTTTCCTCATAAAAATATCTACTTGGAAACATGAACACACCCTCGTATGACGGCACGCAGTCAAATTGACCATGTGTTAATTACTAAGGGAAAGTATAGGATCATCCAAGATGAGAGATCATATCGGTCGGCAATTTTTATACAAGTCAGGGATCACAGGAAAAGGAATGGATCTTAGGGTGAATGTGATCTTAGGGTTTGGGTTATCTTCTCGTTTCCCAAAACGATAAGCGGATGCGTTGATTTTCAGTTAGGTTCAGCAAAGGCAAAAAAGGAAAATTATTATTGGGAAAGTGTAGATCCTCGCAACTAGCAATTAACACACGGATAACCACAAACATTTACAACGGAGAAGAAGTTATCGTCAAGAACCTTTGAGACACGTGCATGGTAGGACCGCGAGCAACTTGCTTGTACGCCTCGCCACTAATAAATTAAAAGACGGCCAACACTACCAACGAAAACCCATTTGCGATTATAAGGGACAGTATAGACAATTGACAACCTATATCAAAGATGTATTTGCCTCATAAAGAAACCCAGAAGGTCAAGGTAAAGCGAGTTCGATAATCAAAGGTTAAAGAGTCAACTTCAGTCTGTGACATCAATATTCCAGATCACATGAGAATAGTAGATGGCGAATGTTTTATTTTATCTGAAAAGCGGTTTAACAGATAATTTAACATTCGTATGGGAACTGCAAAGTATTTGCGACTGCTCAAAAAAGCAGACTGTTGGTTGATGAATAGCACTTTTTTGTTTAATCACTTTAAAAGCACGGAAATATGATGAAATTTTAAATGAAGCTTTGAAATCCATCTCTGCTCTCAAGACTACGTTCCCGAGTGTGTTGTTTGATGGTTGCTATTGTCATCTGCGCTAAATTATCTGGTGCCGCGCACAGAAAGACTGTCTGATAACTATTTGCGACATAAATGAGACTGTCGTTCTTGTTATTCGCATGATCTGGGCATTAGCGTTTTTCCAGCCTGATGAAATTCCCACTTTTTATACGGAACTGTTGATGTACGTCGGTCTTTTGTCGCGAAACATATCTGTCTAGTTTGGAAATAAATATGTGCTAAATAACAAACGAATCAACAAACCTCCACACTATATGTACCGCATTAAACAGACCGCAATCTTGACCACAACGCCGTGATCAATTTCGTGTAAAATAGTTCGTTGGGCTAACCACCTACAACGATCACCAATTGTAAAAATATGGTCTGAAAGATCTTGCAAAATGGTCAGTAAATGGTCAACTTTGGTCTATAAAGCCGTTGATTTTTTTTTTAAACACACATCACGCTCTCCTTTGCACAGCATACAAATTACCATCTTACATAATATTGGAAAGAATCACTCCACTGGCGGAGGAAATTATAACTGACTACCAAGGAGGATTCACTTGAATCGGTCAGTCACTGATCAATTTTTTTCGTTGAGGATCATTCTTTCTTAATATTACGAGACATCTCGTAATCGTCATTTCCAACAAGCCTATGGCTCAATCCATCTGGATAGCTTATGGTTTGTTCTGCGATGTCTGGGAATACCTGACAAATATGTGCGTTTGTCTAAAATGACAGTAATGCAGTCACAAAAGTGTCAAAGTTAAGAACAAGCTATCAGGAATTTTTGCTATTAGCTCTGGGGTACGGCAGATGCTCTGTCCCTGATACTCTTTAATTCCATGTTAGAATTTATTTTTCGTAAAAGTGAAACACCTCAGAACAACATCTTGCACCACCAGTCCAACCAGGTTCTGGCTTATACTGATGATTTCTGTGTAATTGGATTGAATGGCAACGGTGTGTGAGAACTACTGGATCCACATGTACGTTTCAAAGCTTCCGTTGGTCGCAAAATTAATGAGTCGCAATGGATTTTAGTAGTGGTGACCACATTTGAACTAGTGACAAATTTCCAATATCTCGGGTCCCTTTTCACTCATGATAATTGTGTGGGAGGGGTTATTAATGCGGGTCTTGTCGCTTGCAGTATTTGCAAGGTATTTTGGCTTTAGCAAAATACCTTGCTAAAGCCAAAATACCTTGCACATACTGACAAGCTGAAGTTGTACAAGTTGTTGAGCAGATCCGTTGTAGGCGCGTAAGAGTTGGATCCTAACGGAAGAGTATGAGAGATGGTTAATAACATTTGAGAATAATCATGAGCATGATATATGGCCCCAAACGCGACGTTGACGACACTTTTCGAATCTTATTCAATCACGAGATCAGGAATTAAATGAAAATTCCTATAATAAATAAAATGAGCAATGCTTCCACCGTCTCGGTCACGTTCTGCAAGCCAATACTAAGTGGATGGTGCAACGATCTGAGAAGATAACCGGTATTTGGCAGACGCAGAGCTCGCTGTCGGCGACGATAGCTCCTCGGGGTAGAAAACGATTTGTCTTGTTCGGGTTGTCTAGAACAATTCGAAGAACAAGCTCGGGATCGAATCCGATGGAGCCAGACTATTGACTCGGTAAGGGTTAGTAATGACATGTAATAGCCGTTTTATTATTATTATTATTAAACAAGAAACAGACGTAATTAATAAAAAATTAGTTTAATAATTTTTTTCATGTACATATTTAATCCATGCATTATATAGTTGTATTTATCATCGTCATTACCAGTCACAATCACGTGACGAAAAAGCCTTTTACATCCCTCTCCCCTGGGATTCAAACCTGGTATCTCTAGCTAAGCTTTGATGCTGTTTTTGATAGCGTTTCCTAAATCTATAAACACCAACAATTACTCAAAATAAGATTTATATCGTGCGACGACAGATAATAAATGTAATAACGCACGAGCCTAATAAGTTAGTTCGATGCCCTTAATCATATTAATTCTAAAACCTAGAATGTAGTATGTAGTTTAAATAAGTTTTATTTACAACACTCACATGAAACCATTTTTAAGTAAATTAAGCAGAGACAAATTAACTAATTTGCAATTAAAAACAGGAGATTATTACAAAGTTCTATGGAGAGGTAGGTCAGGAAATATTTAATAAAATCAATTTGTTGATATCATTTATATCTTCTCATATAAATAAAATTACAAATGGAAAAATAAAATATTACTTGTAAACTTACGGTTATATATACAATTGACAGTCCATTTAAAATAAGAGTATAATCCCAAGGTAATTCTTATTTGATATAATCCAATTTAGTATAAAAATAAAATTTTTCTTTTCCTTTTTCTTTCTAATTTTTTTTTATATACATTCATGTATACAAGGCACTAAATACTTTTATTAATAAGTCAAATTAGTATAATATTTTAAATATTTAATTATAAAATGTTTATTTTTTTATATTTTCATTCACTACAAATTATAATTTTTAACAAATTAAAATTTGTTTTATAAAATTCACAAATTTTTACAAAAACAAAGACAAGTAAACGCAAGTTGGCAAGCCAATGGCAGCCATATTCGAAACGTAAAGACAAAAAACTTATTTTTTTTAAACTTAAAAATCTATTTTTATAATTAGATTTATAAGGCAATACTTTTATTTTTAATTAATGAATTATCAAAAAAATAAAATTAAATTAAATTAAAATAAAACTATTAAATTATTATAATTTTTAACATAAAACAAAAAAAACGAAAATTCACTACTATTTGATTAATGTTCACTGCTAGAATATTTTTTATTTGGTATGTAATCTGAAGTTAGGTGTGGAGAAATACTACTACATTTGCTGTGTACAGCAGAATTCCAAATCCGCTGAATTTTATTTTTTATATGTACTAAAAAACTGTTTCCAATTATCAAACGATCAAAAAAAAAATTATTTGTTTATATTTTGGATTGTAATATTAGGTTAGGTTTAGGTAGCCACCTAAAAAAAAGGGCAAGGCATAGACACATATGGTCCGTAACCCTACCACAAAGATTTATCACAAAGATACTGATAAGACAGTTAATGACACCCACACCTATGCTAATATTACGCCTTTGCATAGATATTAACTGGTTAGACCATCTATTGTTTGTAACTTTATAAGCTTCTTCTTTAAGGACCGGTTTGCAAAGTGGAACATCATTGTCCACTTTGGATGATAAGATGAGGCAAGTCGTGCCTTGTCGCGCGAGTTCATCGGCTTTTAGATTCCCCATTGTTTATAACATCGGAAATTATTTTCAAACTGCCGAGCTAGATCAAAACCTACTACCGTGATATTTTGTAAAAATCTTTCAAAAGCTCTACTGCTTGACGCTCTCAAAACAAACAGCCAATGTCAAAATTTCATACACTATTCGTTTATAATATATGTCCTTCCACAAACTTTACCAGTATATAGTTTCATGGATGTACTTTTTAAGTAGATAAAAATTCTTGAATAAAACTCGATTCTCATATATGCATACCATAATTACCATTAAATTATGTATTTTATTTATTCTTGTATTTTACTTAAATTATATTTTTTACTTATTTCAAAAGAAGTGCGTTCCAATGAACCTGCTTATTGGCTCCGGCCGAATAGTCGGGTAAATCGTTAAAATATTACAGTAAATTGAAATTTTAGTACATATTTACTTTAGTTAAAATTAGTTAAAATCGGTTAATTTCACTGATATGTGAAACGTCAGATAAATTTTGGGGTTAAATCGAAAACTGCTATATGCATTAAACAAAATTAAACATCTATTAAATCACAACTATTCAACAAAATTATTTTACTCATTTCGACATGGCTGTTGCAACCTAAAGATTATTCGAGTAAAACAACAACTGGGTCGCAATTTCGACATATTAAATAAGAAAATTTTTGAAAAATATCGACCATTTTGACGAAAGTCTTCTGCTTTTTAGTATGGTATATCAATTTACTATGTATACTGTTAAAAAATAGGTAAAATAACTATTTTCCCGAATATTCGACCGCAGCCACTTTACTATCATGGAACGAAGCTAATGAAATTGTTTGTCTATAGTGACATAAATTGATTGAACATTTTGTGATCACAATTTTTTTGTTGCTAGGGATCATATTGTTTTCATATTTTTAAATAACCTTAAAATTTTCGAAAAAGTAATTTTAAATATGGGAAAAGTTTTATCAGTTGCATCTCGTCAATTTAATCGCATAAATGTGGAAAACAGAGCACAGAAAGTTATTTCAAAATCAAAACCTGATGTAGCCCCAAAATATCCTTCAACTATTAAAGACATTAATCGTGTCATGACAAGTGTGTTACGTTAATTTTAGATTAAGGATATGATATAATAATAATTCGTTTCAGTGTATCCAAATTTAGTTGACGAACTAAGTAAAAAAGATGAATCGTTAGATGATAAATTAAAACTAGTTTATGTGAAACGACTGGATGAGCCAGTAGGTGATTTTGCTGCTGAACCAAACAAACCATTGCCTCTAGATCGTAATACACCAGAGGATTTTGAATACGGATTTAAGGAGACAGAACAACTAAAAGTTTCCATTGGTAAATGCACACTGCGGCAGGTTATGCAATTTTTAACAGATCATCAAACGAGTCCAAGCGAGTGGACGTCAAAACGGATAGCTGATCAGTACAAGCTGAAAGAGTCTTATGTAGGTTAGTTCTAATTTAATGTAATCAAATATTTCCAATTATACAAAATTTTTTTTATTTCAGTCGATTTGTTAAAATACTGCAAGACATTTCACATTCATATCCCTAATAAAAACAATAAAAGCCAGATGCTTATGGATCCTAATCATTCAAAGCAGTATTTGTCGCAAGGAGAAAAATAAAACATAAAAATTAATTTAAAACATTGATGTAGCTTGTTCAATTTCTATAATTATTAAACTACATAAGTAGGACAATCGTATAAATTAATGCTTCTGTCTTCTGATACAGATACAACCTTACTGCTATCTGGCCCATATTTTACGCCCCACACTTGGTCGGTATGCTCATTAAAACTAAATAAACATTCACGTTCGGCGACGTCCCATATTTTAACCGATTTATCACTGGAAGACGATGCAAAGCGTTTTCCATCATCAGAGAATGTTACAGAAAGCACCCATGAAGCGTGCCCTGAGAGAGTACCAACAACATCTGAATGAGCCCTAAAATTTTAAAATATTTAGAATTTGAAGTCATTAACATATTGATTTGTAATTTACACATCATAGAGTTTCATGTGACCATCATCTGAAGCAGTCAAAAGCATTTGCGAATCCGGAGAGAAACATAAACTTCTGACTGACATTGCATGGCCTTCCAGTGTTTGAACAACTTTTCCCGCGGCTACGTCAAATATACTTATAATACCATCGATAGCCCCACTCGCAATATATTTACCATCCGGGCTGTATGCGATACTTAATGTAAATTTTCCGTTTTGAGCATCTAAAACTTGCTCAGGCTTCCCTGTTTCGACATTATATAATGATATTTTTCCTTCGTGTGATCCCGAAATAACAAATTTGTCACAAGGAGAAAATGCTACAGTCCATAAATCGACCGGCCCATTGGCGATTTGATTAATTAGTTGGCCTGTTTCAGTTTTCCAAAAACATAAACCTGAATCCAATGAACTACTAGCAATTGCTAAAAAAGAAATTCAAAATAAATTGCAATATAGATGATAAAAAAATAATTCTCAAACCGTACTTTTTCCGTCCGAACTAACAGCAACCGAAACCACTCCCAAAGAATGTCCTGCCATTGAATGTCGTAAAACTAGTGAATCCTCTTTTACATCCCATATTTTAATTAAATCATCTAGCCCTCCAGTAACTACGAAATTCTTATATTCTATCGTTTCATCACTAGATTTAGAATCTTTAGATACGTCTGGATCTTCGTTCGAATCATTTTTACTTTTTTCAACTTTTGTTCGACCCCAACTGCATGACCATATGCTTTCCTCGTGTGCTCCTTCTTCCTTGTGAAGTAAAGAATACTATGGAAAGGAAATTTATTGTAAAATCGCGATTCTTGAATTAATAACACTACTATTTATAATAATTTACCATTTTTAGGACAATATGACAGCTTGAAAAATAAATGACAGCTCGATAAATGCCGGTTTATAAATAACTTCAATCTTAATACATACACTGTTAATTTTAAATATAATTTGGTAAATTCTACTACGTATACGTTGCTAGTCGAGTCACCTTGTAGTTTTTACTGCACAGTCATGTTAGGGTCGAGTTATCATCAGGTTAAATAAATAAATTTATAGGAAAATAAAATAATAAATTATAAAACTAAGTTAATATTAATTTAATTTATCTTCAATCACATTAAATTGTCGGGCTCTAATTCATTAGATTTTATTAGTATGTACATATTTTGTTGGATTTCAACTCGACTCTAAGATATCCTATATGTTGAAGCTCCAGTATATACGTAATAATTTACAATGCGAGTTGGTTTTTTATATCAACCCAAGCACTGCGCTGTTTAAAGCTTACTGTACACATTATATCTGACTTTATATATAAATACTGGCCAAGGCATACGATTTGTAAGTAATAGTAGTATTAGTGAAAAATAATTTCGTATGAATCAAAAAATGGAAATTTAGATTCATTTTGTTGTTATTACCATCATTTTTTTACTAGCAAGTGAGGACTAATTAGATATACAATTTATCTAGTTATAGCGTAATACTGATAAAACTTCAAATAATAAAAGTTTTGATACAGAATTTGGAGTTCTTATGCAAGTAGTAATGATCTGAAGAAACTTAAAAGTGCGTTTCATAATATGTTGCATCAAAACAAACACAACATTCAATATGAAACGCACGTTTAATTTTCTTCAGAATTTTCCAATGTATGTAACCTATACCTTTGGTAATGAAATAGAAAGAATAGTGTATCCACCATTTTATAAAATAAATGTTACAAAATAAAATACCATTAATTCAATTATAATATTAAGTTATAATATTTATTTCTTTTTTAAGACTGTTTTAATTTCCTCAATTTTCGGAATCTCAAATTTTCCCCTAATTTTGATCACACAATTTTCCGCGGTAACAGCTCTCAAAAGTATTAAATTTTCAATAAAATACCGTCTAAAATATTCATAAATTATTTTACAATCTTCAATTGTAAATATTTCCAATGATTTAGGTGGATCTTGCACAGTATGCAAAAATACAATTTCCTTGAAAAAAGTAATAATATCATTTAAACTGTTCCGATGTGAATCGATAAAATGTGTAAATGTTGCATGAAATATCTTAACAAATGCTAAACTTTGGAAGGGAGTGAAATAGTTTTTTTGACAATACGCAAAACCATCGTTGGCTAAGCTGCCGGCTATCTCAGTAATTCGAAAATTCCATTCCGATGACAATTGTAAAAAATCAAAATTTTCCCAACAAATTTTCTGAAGCGTAACCAAATTATAGTCAAGTAACATAGGTGGATCAGTGAAATGTTCAAAAAGATATTCAATTTTCTTAATCTCCAATTTGTGGCATTCGTGAGCCGCCCATATATTTAAAAGCTCATCGAGTATATGGTCGATTTCAGATTTTATCGATGTGTAACTTGCTTCTTCTGAAATATATTCAAATTCAATTTCACAGAGCTCTTCTGACAATTGTTCTGTAAACGACATTTTTATGAAAAATTATTTTTTTTAATTGTCACCCAACTGAAATGTCGAACTTGCTCCAATCAATCAAATGTCAAAATTTTTCTAATGCAATGCCTACGCTGATTTTGAAATGTTCGAAAGAATATTCTCATGTAAAGGTAATTTCCAACAGAGAGAATATAAGTTTGATGTACTAATTTTTTCACCTATGATAATATAATTTTTCTAAATTTAAAGAAGAGGAGAGATTCTGATACATTGAAATCTTTGTTCGACTTGTTTAATTTTGGTTTTAAACTTTTGATCAACTTATTGAACCTTTGTTTTAACTTGATTGACATCTGTTTTAAAATCCTGAAACTAAATTCTAAATTCTTCTTGTATTTTCTCTACTTTGCTTTGGATAGTGTCACATATAGATAATAGTATACAAAGGAAATAAAGTGTAAATGTGGCAACCCTAATAGAGATGAATAGTTATTATGGATATGGTAATAGGGAGATAGAAAAGAGCATTCAAGATGGATGGTCGCATAAATGTCATACATAAAAGATGTTAAATAAATTGGATAAATTAAATAAAGAATATATAAGAAATATGCAGATCAATTGAGTTATTATATACAATATCAATTGAGTTATTATATAGTTATTATATACAGCAGTCATTAATTGTGGGAGGTTCTTTATTTATTTCTACCAACGGTAGTGTTTTTTCTACATTTTTCTCGATGATTTATTTTTCTGTGTTATCTTAATTTTCTACTTCGAACTTATATTTAACCCACCTTTCTCCATAACCTCACGAAGTCGTACCACCTACGTTTCTTTATTACAACTCTCAATTCGTAGATTATTATCATTCTTTCACTATTCACAATTCCATCGCTGCCTATTCCCAGTTCATATCACTGGATTATGAATAAATTCCACTAATATTGTATACACAAATAAAAACGCAAACATCCCCACTTCAAATTCTGTTTACTTTCAACCACAATAATTTTCTAATAATTAACACATCTTTATTTATAAAACTGCAGTGTTTGGGTCGAGAGGTATCGGGTTCGAATCCTAACGAAGGAGGGTTGAAAAAGGGATTTTCATAACTTGATTACGATCGGTGATGACGATGAACACAACTATGATCCCATGTTGGAGTGCAGAATCCATGGGCCAAACCATTGACCATGTCATTACAGGCTGGCTGAGCAATGCAATGTGCAGGTGGATAGTCAAAGCGAACGTGCGTCCTCAATTTGGCTACGGCGTAAAGTAGGACGTTATACTTAACCTCGAAAGATTGGTTGAGCTTCGGCCCCAGAAAACTGATTTGCATGTAACACTTAAAATGACAAAAATAACATATCTTCGTTAAATTTTAGTTGTTTCCATGTAGAGTTTGGGGTTAGGTTGAGTTCAAATTAGGTTTTCGTTAAATGCAATATGGGTCTTATGCGTTGAGTTGAAATTTTGACAGATAGTAAATACGTACATATTTACATAATTATCTAAATTTCGTCATTATAAATTGTATAAATTAGTTTATTTTAAAATTAATGAGAAAATAAATACAAACGAGGCTAGATTACTAAAAAAGTCAAAATCATAACAATCGCAAATAACTTAAATATATAACGGAAATGGACACATAAAAATTTCACCTAAATGGAGACTATCACTAGAGGCAGCACTGGTCATTGAACGACAAATCATAACTAAATTTGTTTGTATTTTTTAACGAAACTAAGATCTGTCAAATTAAAACATATTAGCCATTAGTTGTTTACAAATATACTTAATTATGTTGACTGTCCCTAAAACAATATTTAACGAACAATTAACGAATTGATCTTGTATCATGTTAATACTATGGTAAACATATGTCATTTCCCTTATATATTTTTAAGTTATTTGAATAATCGTCGCCATTTTCAATTTCAACTCTACTAGTTTCGTCGAGTTTAAAATATTTAACGAAACCGATCTCAAACTCCGTTGAGTAAACTCTACATGAAAACAAGTTAATTAATCCAAAACAATTTATTCATATAGATAAGTATCGGAAATCTACTTACTAAATAAATTTCAATTTTTCATATAATTTTTTTTTATCGATATACCTACCAACGTTTAAATTATTTTATATGTTAAACAGATTTTTCATTGTTATGAAAATATTGTCTGTTTTGATTACGAAAATATTGTATTGCAGTTGTGTGGCACACCATTTTCTATAAAAAAATGTATATATTTTACCTATTGTTTTGCCACTAAAATCGGTGCATAATCCTTCGGCAGGTTCGCTTTAAATATCCATCTGAACATTCTATTGTGCCAGCCAGCCTGTATGGATTCTGATCTCCAACAGAGGAGCATATTATTATAATCGTCTGACATAGTCGTGTTCATCGTCATCACCGACCGTAATCAAGGAATCCAAACTCGGTACTTCGATCTAAGCACTGCACCTAAAATAATTTAGCCGCCAAATATTTGAAATAGGCCCCACCCTCATTTACAACAAAAATTTAACCTCACTTTTTTTTGCATATGTCCGGATTTTTGACCACCTCCCTATAGTAAATCTGAGTGTAATTCGGACATGATTTCGGAAAAAAGTCGGAGATGAATTCTTCAAAGTATCCGAAATATTCAATTTTTTCGGATATAAAAATATTTGGGTAGTTAGCCGTATTATAATAGTTCGAATAAAATCGCTTAAGGTTCTTGTCCTTGCTATATTAATTTATGTAACTACATCATACATCATCATTTTAGTTTAGTACAAAATTTACAAAAGCTCGGTAACAAAATTCAAACAAAAAAATTTACAGTGTACTTCGATGTTTTTTCTTTAAGTTGTCAACTTGATTCCATATTTTTATTTATTTTTTACTGTCAATTAATTTTCACAATCTTCATTTCACATAAATTCGTCGTGGTATATAGTCAACTTGGTAGTAATTATATTTTATTTTCAATTAAGTGTAGTTCAATATTAATAAATAGTAATAAATCTAAATAATTTGATTAGTTAATATTCGTATACATTAAAAAAGTGCTTTTATGTAAAAAAAAAGAAGGTTTTATTTGGTTTAATGTTAAAAGATTTACATGTAATAAAATCTTTGAAAGAAAAAGAGAAAAGTTCTGCTTGTGATTTTGTGTTAGTGCTTGAAATTTTTATATTTTGTATACATATATAAAACACATCCATCTGGTTTAGTATTTATACAAAATATATTGTGTATTGAGATACTCATACATGTATTATTTATATATAAACCAAATAAATATGTGGATTAATCATCATATTACACATCAGAAACAGCAGCAGCTTCACCAGAGTTTTATTTTGGATTAATAATAAATAGACATAACGAATACGAAACCCTTATAAAATAATTAATACAAAAAAATTGTTAAGGCTTTTGAGCCAAAAATAAATCAAAGTTCAGTTTTAGTCCAAGTAAGTGTGTTTTATAATCAAATCTAAAATTAAATTCTGACATGGTAAAAGTTGTGTTTATGGAAAATCTTTAAATTATAAATTATGTATTATGATTGAATTGGTTATGCGAAAAGAAATGTTCTTATGAATATAATATATACAAACTACATAGATAACTCAAGTTATGTATTTCGTGCCTCTCTGTGGATTAAAATTGCGCATGATTTTAGTTTTAGTTCATATATTCGAGGTTTCAATTAGCTATGTAATAAAAATATCCAACTTTTAAAATATTCTTTTAGTTTTTATTTTGTCTTTAAAATGTTTGATCATAAACCTGCTAAATATCCAGTTTCTTTGGTAAAGTGCTTTATATAACAAATTCACAATGTGTCCACAGAAAACATACAATTATTGATGGTTTTTGGGAAAAAGTGACAATTAAAAGATTTTTTGTGAGTTACTTTTTATAGGTGTGGAACTATCAAATAACTTATATTACTATAAGGGAAATCGTGAACATTTCCATAGTAAATGCTAACGACAACATGATTTCGTTCAATTTTGTTTCGGATAAAAATTCTAGATGGCATACCAAACGTTTTTAACGAGAACAATAGATGGCACGTCAACCAATTTTTTTATTTTTTATTTAAAATACCTATTGCATATTTTTTTATTAATTCCTTAAATGCAGCAGACCGAGCACATATAATAAAATTTGTCATATCCCACTTACGCGAGGAGTGTAATGCGAACATTATAACGTTAACATTTGACGGGCTTAAGGCAAATTTTAGTATGGTCAAATTGTTAGGAGCCGAATTACCACAAAAGCCTTATTTTTATGTCGAACCTAGTGATCAAAAAATTTTTATTTATTTGGATAATTGTCACATGATTAAACTTATACGTAATCATTTCAAATTAAAACGTACATTTTATACAAAAAATGACGATAAAATTGAATGGCATTACATTGAAAAACTAAATAATATTCAAACTGAAAGCGGACTTGCACTTGCACCAAGAATTAATGCCACACATATAAAGTTTGAAAATTCTATAATGCGGGTAAAATATGCAGTGCAAGTGTTTAGTCGCAGTGTAGCAAACGCATTAGAATATTTAAGCCAAACCGATCCAATATTTAAGGATTGTATGCCTACTGTTAAATTTTTACTAATTATTAATGATTGTTTTGATATTTTTAATAGTAATAGTTTAATGGCAATATATTATTTTAAACGACCTCTCTCTAAATCGACATACGAAACTTTTTTTAAAAATTTAGAATATTTAAAACAAACTATCAATGAATTAAAATATGTTAACAAATATCATCAAAAATTAAATGTAATACAAAGTAATTTCAATACAGGATTTTTAGGTTTTTTAATAAATTCCGAAAGTCTAAAAATTATGTACAATGAATTAATTGTAAATGATAAATTAGATTATTTGTTAACATATAAGTTTAGCCAGGATCACTTAGAGTTGTTTTTTGGGTTGATTCGTTATCGAACTGGCCGAAACGACAATCCAACATGCAAACAATTTATAGCATCCTATAAACGGCTAGTTGTTAATAAATCTATAAAAGCGCAAGGTACGGGTAATGTTTCCTTGCCAGAAATATTAACTATTTCATCCAGCCGAAAGACAAATCAATTAAATTTAAATGATGATGTTGTATTAGATTTAATTGAAGTCGAGCTGGATGAATACTCGTGTGATATAATAACGTATTTAGCTGGGTATATTGAAGCCAAACAATTGCCTAAATTTTTAAAATGTAAGGAATGTCTCCAAATTTTAAATAAAAGTGCACGGTTGGAGCTAAATCTAGGTTTATTTAATTTAAAAAAATGGGGTAAATTAATGACCCCATCATTAAATACATACAAAATTTTAGTCGAATGTGAGAAAATTTTTAAAAGTAGTGTTAATATTAATGTAAAATTAGAATATAGTAAGTTAGTTTTACGATCAATACAAAATATTAGTTTAATCGATTTAATTTTTATAGATAATAGCAATCACTTATACTCTAGATTTAATATTAATGATATAGAAAATCATTTTTACGTGTTAATTAAAACTATCATAAATATATATTATAAAATAAGATTTTTTCATTTTGCAAAACAAGAGAATTTAAAAAAAATTGGTGTAAGAAAAAAATTAACGAAGTTAATTCATTTTAATGAAATGAAATAATTAAAAAAAAATAAAATTTGGTTTTATTTATTTATTATTGTATATAAATATAAGCCCATGTACTCCAATCCCGATTATAAAATTTAAAATTTTTTTTTTAGATTTAAAATTTTTGTTTCGTTAATAATTCGTTCAATATAAAAAACTGTAGATAAAAAAATGTAAACATTTCGTTCAACTACTCTAGTGCCATCTACTATTTTTATCCCAACTAATATCATGTTGGCACATAAAATCGACGCGATTTCCCTTATAGTAATATAAGTTATTTGGGAACTATTTAAATATTTATTGATAAAAAAGTGAAATTATATGTAATATATATATAATAAAATAAAATAATATTTTTTTATAGTGTCTCAATTCACAACACAGTAAAGAAAGTTCAAGGTCGCTAATTTGACAATGTTATTTAATTAGCCTGTTTAGGCTTATATAAGAACATACCTACTTATCTATATGCAATAAATCTTGACTAGAGATATAATAAAATAGTGCTACCTCTAAGAGATAACTGGATTTTGCAATCAGGCCATTATAATCAATACGTAAAGTTATTTATGAAATAATCAATACAAGAATATTTACAAAATCAATATTAACCTTAAAAATAGTTTTATTCTATTAAGTTAAAGGTTTAAATTATTAGTGTCTTTTTTAATTGATTCTTAATGTACTTAATAATTACAATACTTCACTAATTATTTTTTACAGCGTCGGTTTCTTTGCACTTTCAAACGCTTTCTTTGGAAATTTTGCTCTTGAACAAAAGGGAAACAAAATATAGCTACCGTCTTTATCTTAGTTACTAGATACAGGAACTTATGACATTACCTTTCTTGTTTTAACGCGCTCGGTTGGAAATGCTATCTTTTAGACCATAAAGCTGCATAAGCCCTTGAATTTTGACCAGATCAATTTGTTGTTTTGTACCTGCTGAATTTTGACAATCTTTGGTCGTAAGGAAAACCGTATATCCCTCGTGTTTTATTTTGCACTTCGACAGGGGACGATAGTTGTGTTCATCATCATTATCGTTTGCAATCAAGTGATGAAAAGTTCCGCTTAACTCTTTCCTCCGTTGAAACTCGAACCCGGCACCTTCCAACCCAAACACTGCAGCTTTAAGCAATGCTCGGTTCGCAGGTTTTTAATCAGTTATTTAGTTACCTTTTAGTGTATTTTTGGCTCTATATGTTTCAATCTCGAGCTTTCTATTCGTACCAGATCGTTACACCATTCGTATTAGATAAATTCTAACATTAGATTAAAAAGTATCGGGGCACTGCATCGGCTTATCTTTTTGATATTCCTAGGTATCGCAAAGCAAACGAATAACGTCAAGAAAACAGCCCTTCAAAGTATCCCGTCCAAATATCAAAAGTTCGGGATTAATGCAATCAACTCCAGAAGAACGATTTATTTTTAGTCTCTGCATGTTAATTTGACGTAGGTTAAGCCCTTTATCTACATAGCATTTGCCATATGTTGAACATTGAATTAAACTGAGAAATGCTGCTTCCAAGTGTCGATTACCCCATCGATGTCAACACTATGGTTTCCATCGTCTCGAATAGCGATATATATTTAGGTCTGAAGGTATTGGACATTACACCTTTAAAGAAGTTACAAAAAATACCACATTGCTGAGTTATTGCACCTTAAGAATTCTGCTTACCACTATTTACGCTATTCCCGTCTACAAAATCACGTTTCTCCTAGCAGGGACCGCTTTAATGTTCCGTGCGATTGTAAATGTTTTAGCGCTTCTCTAAAGGCTATATTATGTTGCTCGACAGAAATGGCACTTCTCATTAAACCAATCAGTTTTGGTTAAGTGTCAACCAGCGAATCAGTAAGAAATTTAACTAAAATTGCGATATTAGGCGATTCTTTAAGAAAATACTTTAACTTAAGTTTATCACTTTTGACAAACTTTTGTGGGCTGGCTATGTAGACGAAAGCAAAATCGACTGAACTGAAAAATAACGGATGAATTGATTCAATCAATTTGCTTTTTATTTTCCCGTTGTACACCATCATGGTTTGTTATTTGTATAGGGTTATCCAATAAGAAGTTTAATTTTGAATAGCCTGCTATTTGGGCAGCTGTCAATTTTGAAGCTGTCATCTTTTGACATTTGGCAAGTAAAAACTACGCCATTACTTACGAAATTGTTAAAATTCACTACAAAAATGGTGAAAATTTTGCAGTCACAGTTCGCAAAACTAAAGCACTTTTTGGTCGTCGTGACGCGCCTTCTCGGCCGGCAATAGTGAAACCGGTTTGAAAAATTGAGCTGTTGGGACAAGTTAGTGACGTGAAGAATTGAAACCATGTGCGTCGCTCAACTGAGAATATTGCTGCTGTAGCCCGTAGTGTTGAAGAAAACCCAGGTTTGTCGATTCCTTGTCGATCTTTGGAATTAGACATTCCACAAACGACATTATACCGTATTTTGCATAAAGATTTAGGTCGTAAGGCTTTTAAAGTTCAGTTAACACAAGAACTCAAGCGGGTCGATCACCATAAACGTCGTATCCTCGCTGATTTGATGCATCAAAATGATCCGGATTTTCATCGAAAAATCATCTTCATTGGTGAGGCCCATTTTCATCGCGGAGGCTACGTTAATAAGCAGAATCATTGATGTCGCATTTGGGGCTCAGAAAATCCAAGAATAATTGTTGAAAAGCCTCTCCATCCTCAACGTGTCACTGTTTGGTGCGGGTTTTTGGGCTGGCGGTGTGATTGGGCGACTTTTATTTTCAGCAAGATGGCGCTACGTGCCACACAAGCAACGATACAATTGCAATTTTGCAAGAAAAGTTACCGTGTTATTTTTCGAAGAGGTGATCAAGATTGGCCACAGAGATCTTGTGATTTAACACCTTTAGACTTTTTTCTTTGGAGCCACGTGAAAGATAAGGTCTATGCCAATGCTCCAGAATCGTTTCAAGACATTAAAGGTGGAATTCGTGAAGTTTTCGAGGACATACAGCCGCAAATGTGCGAATTGGTCATTGAACATTTCAAGAAATGGATATGGTTCTGCAAGCGTAGCTTTGGCGGCCATTTGCCTAATATCATTTTCAAATGTTAATGGCATACCTTCCTCTTTACAATGAAATAAACATTAATTGATTTCTCTTAAAAAATTCTCGTTTTGTTTAAATATCACAATAAAACCCATCAGACATAAGTACTAATTTAGTAGCCGATCCCTAAGAAATTAACACATGGTCATGTCCATGTTTTCAAGTGAATGAAATCGTGTGCGATCGCAAAGTAAACCAATATTTTTACATAAATCAGTCTGATTTTTACCAGCTCTAGCATTAAAGTCACCAGTCACTCACTATTCTGTCTTCTGTCTATTGTAAAAAATAATTTACATATATTCAACAAACAAAAAATTAATTTGTTTATAAATCCTGTCGTTTTTTGTATACGATTTAATTAGCCATCTAATTTTTTCTTATTAAATTGGTCCATATAATTAAATTATATGATATCGAAAGTTCAATAGCGAAAGTTTAATAGATTTTAATTTAATTTCACCAAAAAACTATATAATTTTTAATATTTAAAATATAAAAACTGCAACTTTTAGTAAAATAATTATTTTTCAATTTTCTATAAGTAACTTAGAAGTTTTTTTTCCAAATATGTTTTATATAATTTAGAAATTTTTGAAAGTCAAATAATAATAAGAAAATATAATTAAAATCAAGTTGTAATATTATTGCTACAGTATGAAATTGGAAATTACCGAGAAATTGATTTGATGTGATAAATTAGAAATTTAAAAGTTATTTACGGTGTAATTCAATTTCAATTTACAAAATGTGGTTGAATTCAGTAAATAAATAAGGTGATCATCTTTAACCAATTTTAGAATCGTTACCATGTATTTAATTATTAAAGGAATAATTTTTATTTAAATAAGATAATTTACAAACTTGCAACTTACCAGCGTTGCCATATCGCCAGTTTTTCCTGTAAATCACAGTTTTTTGCTAAATAGGAAAGTTTTCTTGCTAAAGTTACAGTTTTCTGAAATATATAAGTTTTTTTATTTATTTTACTTCTTGTTGTTTTGAGGTTTCTTTTTTTTCGAAAATGATAAAGGAATTCCATACAGAAATACAATGATTTGTCTTTTGGGCAATTTTGAAGACGCGGGACTCGGTTATGCGTCTGTTAATACAGCCCTTAAAACCATAATTTATTTTTAATTTATCTGTCAAGTAAAAACAAATTTTTGTTTGTACGTCCAAGCAGACGACAAATTTGAACATCAAACACCAAAATAGACAAATATGTTTATAAAACTGATAAGTAATTAAATATTTATTCGTAAAAAATAATAATTATTGAATAATTATTACATTTGTGTATTTTGTGTGATTATAAAGAAACATGATTTTGTTGCTCAATTTACAGTTTTTCAGGAAAAAATTTATGGCAACATTGCACCCTACCACGCAAAGAAACCACATTGTTAATGTTATATTTACACTAGCCGTTATTATTTTTAAATGAAAGCCTAAAGCAATCTTTTAAATTTTTTGTTCGGGTATTAATGGTATAACAATTATTTATGTATTCATCAAAGCCAATTAAAAAAAAACAATATACGTAAGATATTATATGACATGGATAAAATAAACAAACTCACTTGACTTTGCCATATTTGGTCTATTACGATAGCCAACTCAATGAGTGGGATTTTCATTTATACGTTTTAATATTTTGCGGTATAGATATAACCTGAAGAGAAATAGTTATTATAGCATTTGTTCTTATGCTTACAAAGTTGATTAATAAATAATTTAAGTTAAATGTACCAAAGAATTACGTTTAGTAAAAAATCTAAAATTGTGATTTTCTATTAGTTAATTAGGGTTCAAAGATTACCTAATTTTAAAGAAAACTAATTATCTTTCTACAAGATTTTTTATTTTTATTATTTTATTAATAATAATAATACTAAAGTGGTTTTTACATGTCATTGCTAGCCCATACCGCATCAGCTTTCTGGCCCCATTGGATTTGATCCCGAACTTGTTGTTCGTGTTGTGCTAGACAACCCGAAGAAGATAAGTCGTTCTCTACCCCGAGGAGCCATTGTCGGCAAAAGCGACTTCTGCGCCTGCCAAATGGATGCTCTTCTCTCAGAGGTCGCCGAAAAAACGCGAGAAAGCTAGCGTACTCACTGTCCTATTATTTCATGGAAGAGATCAGGAATTTTCATTCTGATCCCACGGTTGAATAAAACTCGGTATATGTCGTCATCGATTCTTCTCTCGAATGTCATTAACCATCTTTCATACTCATCCATCAGGGTCCAACTCTCACACCCATACATGACAATGGGTCTGATCAACACTTTGCACAATTATAGCTTCTCGACATTTATTTTGACTTTAGCAGTGAACGTAAGGCATTCCAAGTAAAGTTACCAGCGCAAGACGGGGTTTCATATCCCCCACACAGTTATCATTACTGACAAGGGACTCAAGCTATCGGAAATTTGTCACTCCTTTAATTGTAGTCACCACTACTATAATCCATTGCGTCTTGGTCACTAAAACCAGGTACCATATATTTTGTTTTGAACTCATTGATTTTGAGACTAACTGAAGCTGAGAATCATACAAGGGAATCCAGTAGTTTTTTGACATCGTTGTAATTCAATCCAATTACACAGATATTGTAGCGACTTCGCTACACAAACACAAAACAGTTATTTCGTGCACATTCATATAATTCGCTAACGCTACATGTACACTGTACATAAATACATATAGAGCGTAAAATAGCATTTACACATAGCACTCGGTCGCCATGGCCTGATGAGATGACAATGAATTTTTACTAAATTCCTCATCAGATCGAAACAGAGCTTTGCTTTGCACAACATCCAATTCTGAATAATGAAAATAACGAACGTCGTCACCACCGTCGTTATAAACGCTCATTATTGAAAAAGAAAAACAAATGCCCTAGGCATTAGCTATTAACTACACTCATACTATTCATAACCAGTCTAGTATGACTCACGCATTAAATTTGTGTACTAATGATCTCAATATACTACCAAATTACAACGTAAAGCAGACTAATCCCACGAAAATTAAATCGATAATCAAGTCATTAAAACCTTTTAAAAGCCCTGGTGCCGATAATGTTAATAAAATGCTACTTAAAAACAAAATTTCTTTATTATTCTATCATACTTATTCAATGCATGTTTTAAAATAAGTTAATTCCCACATGCTTGAAAGCACGCCTTTGTGATTCCTATACCACAACAAAATAAAGATAATACTAATAGACAATATCGTAAATATTTGAACGTATAATTCTGATGAGACGTCAAAAACACCCGACAAACCACTCAGATCGTCTCACTTCACTTATGACCAAGTCGAACGTTTGGTTAAGATTATCCAAAATCAACAAAATTACAGGCCAAAGTTGACCCTATTTTTACAATTGGTCAGCCCAACGAACGATTTTACACACAATTGGTTATTGCGCTGTGGTCAGCAGCGGAGATAGAACTTAAGACTGTGGTGTGTTTAAGCCGCCAACACAATAACCATCACTACACAACCGGTGACAATTATTCAAGATAACCTTCATAATAAGGTATCGTCTGGAGTTGTATTACTATAGATTTGGAAAAAGCCATTGATTGTGTATGACTTATTTACAAACTATTTATGGTGAATATACAAACTTTGTTAAATTAGTTTATTACTTAAATTATTTTTTACCGCGTTGGGTGTGGTCAATAATTCAGTCATTGCCCTGCATTAAGTCAGCTAGTATGCGTTAAACTGCGACTGTATTTTTGACCGACCGGATGCCTGCTTGTAGGGGAATACGACATTTCTATTTCTAATTTTGTACACAATTTATATAAAATAATTACAAGTTAGAATAAAATAATTTTTATAAACTACTTAATCACACTTGAGACTGCGCTGCATTGGCTGCAAAACTGAATTTTTGACCGACTTGCAGTATAAACATTGCAGCGGCTGAATTTGACCGCAGCCTAGTTAAATTAATGAAAACATTTTCCGACAAAATGATCATGCTATCAGAAGTTCCACAACGGAGTATTTGAAGCCCAACATTATTTAATATTTACATTGCCGATATTTCAACACCACCCAATTGTTTTCTGTTCCTATATGCAGATGAGTCGGCAGTAATTACTAGCTCAATACAAACGAACGAAATTATTTCAAATCTTGAAAATGCTATTATAACTGTCAACGGATATTTCAGCAAATAAAAAATCATGTTAAACATTAAGAAAACGCAAGTCATGTTCTTTTCTAGGCGCAGGAAAACTACATTTTTGCCTAATAAGAATTTACAGTATTTTCAATTCTTCTCTGTCCGACGAGCACCGCACATCGCATTGCAATTAATATCTCATTGTTTTATTATTTGTTAATTTGTTTATTTATTTTTTTTTTGTTTATTATTTTTAACTTGTGTAAATTTTCCCGTTAATTTGTAAAATTTTTATTTATTTGGTATTTTAAATTCCGTTTAGTCGACTTGTTTGGTACAAGTAGATTAATGAATTGCCGAACATCTGTTGTTAAGCAAACGGTGTTTTTACATTTTAGTGCATTCAGTCGAAAGGTTAATACACTGCGACTCGAAGGCGCTATTGTGAACACATTATTGTTTGCAGGCCCAACGCTGTTCTTGCGTTCTTAAAGTTTGAGTTTCTGTATTCCTGTGTCGTGGGGAGAGTGTTCTCTCTTCAGTTTTGTAAGATTAGTGGATTACGGGCAAACTTTACAGCTGTGGAATACCATTCTACAAAACCAGCGGTTCTACTTCTCACCGAGACACCAAAATTTTGGACTCCTGTGATTCTTCAGCCATCGGTATTAAGGGTCATTCCTCAATCCATCGGCTTTTTAAGCCAAAGTACGAATAATGATTTCAGCTTCATTTGGGGTGATATATCTCGAAACACCCCCTCTTCCTACGTGGTCTTTATCGAAGCTTAAATATCTCAAACAGCGCCGCTCATTTTGGGTTTGATACTCTGTCAGACTCCGTTGAGCGCATCCTTCAGAAATCACCAAATGCTGAAATCGCTGTGCCAGGTGATTTCATTGTCCATAATGACAGGTGGCTTCCTTATTATAAGTCCGTTACACCGGCTGGTGAGTCGGCTGAAATGTTTGCAGCTTTAAACCAACTAAGACAGCTTGTAGATCGGCATACGAGAATACCAGATCGGGTCAACGATACAAGTTATTTACTGGATTTGTTTTTAACATGTTATGCGGAGAAATACAGTACCTTCCGTATCTTTAATATCTTCAGTTCTTCTTGAAGAAGCTCTGACCATCGGCTTATTACAGCGGAATTTACAATATCGTGGTCATGCCAAGTAAATGTTCCGCCTAAACGTCGATTATGACACTATAAAAAGGCGGACTGAGAAAGACTGAACAAGTTCTTTCAAGAGTTCGAATAGCACTCTTGTTTTGCTTTCGGTAGTACTGATAGTGCAGCCATTCTGATTTCGACTGTCATTTTCACGGTACTGGAACAGTTAATTTCTTCCAGTCTCTCTAAACCAAAAAAATCAGGCAATTCTTGGCATAATCACGACTGCAGAACAGCAACCGGTAAAAATAATTACCAAAAAATGGTCCGAGAAGAGTTGTGGTTTTAAAGCAGGGTTATTATAGCAATCGGACCATTTCATCCTTTGCTCGCAAAGTAGATGAAAACTTCTTGAATAGTAGGAAAACCTCAATACCACCTCTGAAAGATGGGACTATATTTTTTGTACTGTCCAAGAGAAAGCTAATCTTTTCACCCAAAAATTTGTAGCAAACTCCAATTTATTACTGATTCTAACGTAACACGCCCGATTATCTTTCTAGCCAGCTCGTCGGTGCGCCGTATTAGATTTAGATCTAGAGTTGTCGTCACAGTCCTTGCACACATTAACACAAACAAGTCAGCCGGTCCAGATGGTATTCCTCCAATTGTTCTCAAATATTGTTGTAAACCCCTGTCAAAGACACTATCATGTTTGTTCCACCGATCTATGTCTTCTGGCATTTTCCCTTCCATCTGGAAAACTGCTAACATACATCCTGTGCCAAAAAGGGCTGTAAATCGGACTCTTCAAGTTATCGGCCAATCGCTATCGTCTCGGTGCTTTCCAAAGTGCTTGAGACCATAATTAATTTCCAGCTGATGAAATATTTGGATGATAACCATCTAATTTTCGATCGTAAGTATGGATTTCGTGGAGGGTGTTCAGCATGTGACTTAATTAATGTGGTTACTGAACAATGGAACAAAAGCATTCATCAATCTGCTGAATCACAAGTCATTGCGCTCGATATCTCAAAAGCATTTGATCGCATATGGCACAAGGGTTTGCTGTGCAAATTGAGGGCAATTGGCCTTCACGGTTTGTTAATTTTATCGATTGCGAATTTTATTTTTTGTCGCAAAATCCAAGTGGTGGTGGATTTTAAATTTTTTAAACGCTGATGTTCCTTAGGGATACGTCCTTTCTCCGACCCTTTTCTAATTTTCATCAATGATCTATCAGCAACTCTCAATCTAATACACTCCTACTCTGATGACAGCTCACTTTCCACCTCTTATTGTTTACCTTCTTTTTCATCGCGAAACTATGTTCTCTTAGAAATAATGGCTATAATAAGGATCGCCTTACGCGAGGCCATAATTACATTCTTGAATGCTTCTACTTGGCTACTTCTGACAAATTTGAGATTCTCGGCTTAACTATATAAAAGAGAATATCTTGGGCTGAACAAATAAACAATGCAGCAATTAGTGCAGCCAGATGTTTTGGGTTTTTATGACAATGTATGTTTTACTTTAATCCATCTGAATCACTTACAATATACAAGACCTAGGTTAGAGTGTAATTCTCATATTTAGGCTGAAGCACCGAAAACTCATCTGACTGCACTCGATCGGGTTCAAAACCAAGCATCTCGAATGACTGAGGACGTAAAATTATTATCTTATCTTGATTCTCTTTGCCATAGGTGTAATGTGGGAGCTTTATGCGTGTTTTACAAGTACTTTCATGTTCATTGTTTATTGGAACTTTATGGATTTATGCCCGCGTGTAATTTGAGACGCCCTTTGCATCGTTACAATCTGTAAATAAAATTCGCGAGGACCAGACGTTCCCCTTGGAATACAATTTACAGAAATTCAAACTTAATATCAAAAGTAAACGACTGAAAATGTTTCTTCCTTTTTTCCTTTCGGATCTTATTCCCTCCTAATCCTTACTTTACCTTTTGCAGTGGCGCAAAAGTGTTTGTTGCTAGAACATTCATATTAAAGTTATATATTTATCCTAAGTGCGATGAACATTTTTTTTTGATTTTGATTGATTGATTAAGAATGTACGACATTAAGCAGGATCTGCCGGATATATGGCCGGCCTCACCGTACACCCGTTTTACATAAACTTGGAAGGATAAGGCAGGATATTAGTTAAATTTTTGAAATCGACTCAGTCACAACAATGGCGGCCAATAGTTAGTAAATGTTTGTTGAAGTAGAAAAAGGAAATGTATTTCAGTGATGACAGAATTGATCCGGTTTCCCGGTAGCCAATATTCACTACTGTTAGCATTAGACAATCGCAATTTTACTGAACTGCTCTGCATTCGGGCATCTCTTGTCAGCAAATACGGTGTGCCACCATCTGCAAAGGTTCCCTGAAAACAGAATAAATTAATTAATGCTCTTAGCCGTAGGCTGTAATAAATTGAATTAATTTTTAATCTAAAATTACAAATTAATTAATTCATAATATAATAATATAATTTCTGCAAGCCGTAGGCTGTAATAAATTTGATTAAATATTACAAACCAATTGAATTTACCGCTTTACGACAAATACGTCATATAATCGCCGAAAATCTAATTTATATACACTTTATTTGACACAAAACTTTAAAATTTATACAAATTAGATTTTAAAAAATTGATCAAACATCACAAACCAATCGAATCAATCGCTTTACGACAAACACGTCATATAATCGACGAAAATCTAGTTTATATACACTATATCTAACAGAAACCTCCAAAATTAACACAAATTAGATTCAATAAAACCCGACCAACCACTACAACTCAATTGAATTAACCGTTTTTATATGACAAATGTCAACAAATGTTGAATAATCTCTTGTGAAAAAAATACTGAAGAAAATTCGAACAAACGAACGCAACCATAAAAGCGCCTTCAGTATAACGGCCACGAACAGACCACGAGCATTACAAAGCCTTCGTAAACTGCACGTAAACGCAACGCCCGTGCCTAAAGGAACAACCAAAATTACACTCGCATTTATACAATAATAACAAAACCAAAAAAATGTGTAAAATAATATAACTTAATAATTCTATAATAATAATTAAATTAAATTAAATTAAAATAATATTAAATATAATATATACATATCTTATAAAATTTGTTATTAATACATAAACCCATCAACCCAATTAACATTTCTATCAATTCTTATCAATGCACATGTATATTTGCACTAGTGTACATTTTAAGTTCAATGTATGATTTGGTGAATAAAAACATCAATTGTGTCTTTGCTATCAAGATGATCAATTAATTCTACCACATGCTGCCATGTCATTTATTGACACGTCCAAATAAAGAATCATCATTTATTTTATTAATTTTCTTCTGTTTTTCCACTTTCACTACACTATAAACAAACTTTATACGTTTAAATACCCTATTTAATTTTTTTATTTTTCCACTATCGACTAACAAATGCATCTGTACCATTTGTTAGCCAAGACTCGTTTCCCATATTAAAGATATACATTTTATCCTAAGTGCTATGAACATTGGTAAAAAAAAAACAAATTGATAATAAACCAATTCCTTGGAATGTTGATATTAAATAAAATGGGATTAAGAGCTCATTTAAAATTTACCGAACCGTTACCCAACCATTAGATTTAAGTAGAACAATTTGTATATATTAACCATTGTAAATTAGTTTATTGGATCCTCAACAAATTATAAATAAATACAGGATAATTGTAAGAATGAAGAAAAACTCGAGATGGAGGCAATATGTATTTGCAAACACTCACAAACAATAGTTTTCCCGTCTAGCTCTTCAGCTTTTCTTCTTTGTATAAACAGATACTAATAAGTAATAACGCAGGTACTTTGTTCCCGCAGCGATTACTTCGCACAAAGAAACATCAAATTGAGAGCAAAATGAGTGAAATACACATACAATTTATTTTATGTATTTGTTTATGGATTTTTAAATTTGTTATACAGTTAAGTTTGACACCACAACTAATTGACATTCCGTAAGTATAAAATAAAAATATTTCCTGCGTGTAGAGAGAACTGAATAGACACGATTAAGTTAGGTTATAATTTATATATAATATAACGTACTCTCTTTGTTCTAATCACTAGTAGTCATCATATTTTAACGGAAGCACGAACTTATTCCGTGTTTAGTTGTTTTTTACTAGTTAAACTAGTATAGATAAATAAATTGGTTAGTTACGAGACCAATTGTCGAGATTATTGACTGATTTTAGTTTATTTTGTCGATCTAGGTTCTGATAGATTAAAGTTATCAAATCTTTAATCTATAAATCATGTAACAATGACATTTATCTCACTAATTTATTTAATCAACATGTTTTTAATTGATATCTGTTGAAACATTGGCCTCAACATAATATATGTATTCGAATATACCCAAAAAGTAACATTTCTCCCTATAATCGTTTACACACTATTTACTATGTTGAAAGTATTTTTTACGGAAATGAATGAACACGCCTAATTTCATTTTCACTATATTGTTACTTTATTGTAATAATTTTTTTTATTTTAAGATTTATTCATGTGAAAACCTATTATCATAACTATGTAGTATATATACGTATATGTATATGAATTATTATTTTAACGATTAGAGTCTGTTATGATTTTATTTTAAATCATTTTTAATTTGTCTGAAACTTCGGAAACCCATTTATTTGCGTTTACCAAATTATAAATTTTTTAAAAATACATTTAGGCATAATTTATATCAAGCCTTTAGTTTTCCAATGCATGTGTACGATGTCCCCGTTTCGCAAACTTTTAAATGTATGATTCAAATAAGACTGACACGTAGGCGGGTAAATTTACTATATTCACGAAAATATTAATAAATATATGTATTTTATTTTTGAAATTTTTTCGTTTGGTAATTTGCCAGAAATTTAAGATTATTCATTAGAAATCACGTATGGGTTAATCACATTCAAAATAAATTGTGGTTGATTTTAATTGCATAAAATACTGAGGTATTCATAGGATTTCACACAAATGATTAAAAATATCATTTCGTTTCATTAAAAATATCATCGAAGAAAAATCAGCACAAACTAAATATATTTGCTATTAAAATAATTTTTGCAACTATATAATAGTACTTATGGTTTGTGTTAACCAATTAAAATAGTATTAAATATTTTATAAACCTTTGTTAGTTTGTAAGATAAGTTTGAGTTACCACGGGTGAGGCTCAAACTGAATTATACACTAACTCAGTAATAGTTGTTGATTAACTAAAGGGTGATTTTTTAATAGCTATAGCAAATTTTTCCAAAAAAAGACACATAAAATTAAGAAAAATGCATGAAATCTTTATTTGAATCGATAGTACGGTCCATATAATTTAATGTTTGAAGATTATTTCATGCAAATGTTGACCGCGGCTGCGACTCAAATGGTCCATCCGCTTAGTCCAATTTTGGCATACACTTTCCAACATTTCGGCCGGTATCTCACGAATAAATGCTTCAATGCTGTCTTCCAATGCGTCAATCGAAGCGGGCTTGTCAGTATAGACATGAGCCTTAACATAGCCCTACAAAAAAATCTAAAGGCGTTAAATCGCACGATCTAGGCGGCCTATTGACCGGTCCCAAACGTGAAATAAAGTGTTCACCGAACTTGCCTCTCAATTGGTTCATTGTTTTACGTGCTGTGTGTCATGTGGCGCCGTCTTGTTGAAACTATATGTCATGCAAGTCAAGCTCTTCCATTTTGGACAAAAAAAAGTTGGATATCATCTCACGGTTGCGCTCATAATTCACAGTTACGTTGCGATTCGCATCATCTTTAAAGAAGTACGGTCCAATGATGCCACCAGCCCATAATCCGCACCAAACAGTGACTCTTTCTGGATGCATTGGTAGCTCTTGCAATGCTCCTGGCTGATCTTCACTCCAAAATCGTCAATTCTGCTTATTTACGAATCCATTCAGCCAAAAATTAGCTTCGTCGCTGAACACAATTTTACGATAAAAAAAAGGATCTTCCGCCAACTTTTTAAGAGCCCATTCACCAAAAATTCTGCGTTGTGGTAGGTCGTTCGACTTCAATTCTTGTACCAGCTGTATTTTGTAAGGCTTCACACCTAAATCCTTCCGCAAAATTGTCCACGTTGTTGAGTAACAGAGGCCCAATTGCTACTGTACGCACTGTACGTAAGCATGTTGGTGATTTAATGTCCAATAATGTAAATTTGGTGCGGAATTTAGTCACAATAGCCCGAAGAGCCACTTTAGTGGGTCGATTAAACTTACCATAAAATGGAAGAAGCGCGCGATGAACTTTCTTAACAGAGCACGCATTTTGATAATAAAATTCAATGATTTGCAAGCGTTGTTCGTTGGTAAGACGATTCATGGTTAAATTATAGACCAAACTGAAGATGTTTGACAGTGACACAAAACACGAAACATACGTGACCTGTTAAAATCAGTGTTGCCAAAAAGAAAATAGTTTAAAAATCACTCTTTACATTAACCTGACGACTGGGGTTGGTATTCCAATGTAGTCCTTCAATTAGCGTTTCTAGCTGAATGGTGTCGATTTTGGATATCGGTATCTTGGTCATATTAATTTTGATATGATTGAAAGTGCGGTTGGTGATGCTAGCATTAATATTTGGAATAAAAGCCGAATTCAATTTGGTTAATGTTTTAAATCGAGCTATATTTACGAAACTCTTTATGCTTTAATGAGCAACCATGGTTTTGTAATATCCCGGTCCCTTTTAAGGCGATTGCAGTGAATTCTCTTCCACAAATCAAATCGAATATAATTTCAATTTTTATACTAAAAATCCATTTGTTGTGTTCATTAACCTTCGCCCTTGATCCATAATTTTCCGTAGTTCATCTTCAAGTTGCGTAGGAGAGATTAATTGTGAATTTATTATGCCGTTATGCGCATGCGTGAGTACTGCAATGGTGCTTCTCTGAGTATCCTCTATGTTTTTAATGATTAATATGAGCTGTAACGCCAACATATTGATCATTGTGTTTTATGGAGATTCGCATTATCGGATGTGAGATTATTAACTGTGTCAAACAATATACTCATGCTAAGTTGAGTAATGTTTCGCTTCTATCCTTCAGATTTGATATTGTTCGTAATGTTCTGCATATCTCTAATTTAAAACACTGAATAAATCGCCCATGATATGTCCTACAGTACATACCACTAAGTCCACGCTTAACGCGTTTTCGCTCTTTGTTAGACTTCCGGATGGCTGAGTTTGTCTTCATAATATTTTCTATTTGGTGTGCGAACTGTTGGATAAAGGCCACACATAAACTGGATTCGTCTTTGTTCTTAGTAGTTTCATGGCAGACTTGTTTCAAAGATTTATACTGCATATTCATGAGTTTCAATTCTATGTCAAAACTTCTAGATGATATTCCAGTCCGAGGCTAGAGGGTTCATTTCAGCTTGTTTTTCGAAGTAACATCCCGGCTGGTGATTAAGGTATTCTATGCTATACTCTGTTGTATTAACCAAATCCGCTACTGCACAATTAAAAAATAGGCTCATCAGGCATACAGAATATAAAATGAGGTTTGATTGCAGTTTTGCAGACCGACTTCGAGTTATCCTATGAGTTGTTTCGGGAGCTTTTAGGTCAGTTGAAAAATTCACGGGCGTATTATTGGTCGGCTCGGTAATTGTAGGAATCTTTTTATCATCTGCTTCATCGCTGTATAGTGAGTTGGCAGTGGACTGATTTTGGCGTTCGATCTTTTGAGAGTTCCGTTCTGAGTTTTCAAAGTACCATCTCTAACTAGCTTATCATGTCCTGGGTGTGTTTCTACCACTCTTGCCATTATCCATTTAGTGGGTGGTCTATTTTCATCCCTAATATGAGCCCTAACTGGTTCTTTTTTATATTTAGTTGTTGCTTTGTCCATTTCGCACGATTTTGCATATTCTGTAGATAGTCTTTGCTTCAGATTTTCCAAAATTCACTGTGCATCCTGTCGACTAGCTGCCACCTAGATGATAGTTGTGGTTTTAATTGAAGGAGCTGGTCGTTAGGTGGGGCAAGTATAGAATTGCCTATTAGAAAATGTCCTGGTGTTAGGCATACAAGTTCGTTTAGATCGTCTATGTTAAAGGGCATAGAGGTCTTGAATTTGATGATGCTTCGATTTGACATAGTAAAGTTGTCAATTCTTCGAACGTTAGTAGTGCCGGTGCTGTGGTTTTCTTCATATGTTGTTTTACTAGTTTTACTCCCACTTCCCATAGACCGCCAAAATGTGGAAATCCCGGTGGAATCAAATGCCACTGTACCCCTTGAATCGACAACTTGTTCGAAATATCGTTCGATTGGTGAAAGATGGCCTGCAGATATTTATTTGCTGCAACAAAATTTGTTGCGTTATCGCTATATAAATTTGCAACATTTCCCCTTCGTGCTATGTAGCGTTTGAGGGCAGAGAGAAATTCTTCTGATGTCAAATCACTAGCCAGTTCTATATGGATCGCCATCGTTGTTAAACAGATGAAAATTTCGATGTGACCTTTCTGACTTTTCGATCCCCTGCTTTTAGACATTCGAAAATATATGACTCCGGCATAATCTATCCCCGTGTGGGTAAATGGGGTTGATGGTGTCAACCTTGGTGATGGTAGGCTACCCATTAGTTGGGTCTTTCGACCAGCATTAAATCTGGAGCACTTTTGGCAATGATGATTATGTTGTTTTGTGGCTCTTTTGCTTTGAAAAATCCAAAATTGCTTTCTTATATACGCAAGAGTTAAATTCACAGCTCAATGCAGAGTGCTTTTATGCGCCCAATCGAGGACCAAGCTCGTGATATAGTCTTTAGCTGGTAGGATCATTGGGTGTTTTTCGTTATAATGTAAAATTGAGAGCTGCAAACGAGCTCTAATTCGTATAATTCCATTCTTGCCAAGAAATGGATGTAAGGACAAAAGTTTGCTTTTACTGCCCACTGAACCTCTTTCCTTTAATTGTATAATTATTATGATCGAAAATAGATCCTGTTGCAGTGTTGGCCCCACTAATTGGATGTCATTGAGGCTTAGTCCATTTGATGTTTTCATTGATGCATCAAATACTACACTAACTTTTGTTGTTGTATTGGAATGCTTTACTACTGCATGGTGCGGTAGATAGCATATGTTGGTCTTGTATGCAATATAGTCTGAATTTATTGGAACCATATGTCCTAGCTGAATGTATTCATTTAAGAAATTGTGATATTCTTGTTTTAATTGTGGGGTCTTTTGCAATCATCGCTCTACTTGTAGTAATCTTGGTATGGACTGCTTCCTGCTATCCCCTAGTCTGAAACCGTTCTTTATGGGTATAGTGACTTCATACCTTCCAACTGTTAATCGACTACAGGTCTCTTTAAACGATCTTTGCCACGATTCTTCGTCTTCTGAGTATTGTCTAATTTTGCTCATTTCTTCAATTTCCCAGAACTTTCGAATCATGATCAAGATCATTTCGAGATACCATATAGTCATTAACACCGAATTTGACATTGGGTGTGTCTGCGTCATTCCCAAAGGATCCATCCTAGCTACGTTTTTTAAACAACTGGATGGACTGGCGAGTAGTCCTAACTACTCCTTCCTTTAAAATATTTATATAAATATCTGCACCTAGAATAATGCCGATAGGTGCAGTTGTCTCGAAGTTTGGGTCTGCCAATATTAGCTCCTTCCGCGTGTTGTTGTTGAACACCGGTTTATCAGTATTTTCCACGCACCTGCGTATTTTACTCCTGTTGTTGGTATGTGATTCAGAAGTTTAGCTGGCTGTCCAATTTTGTGTAAGTCAGTAAGATTTTCGTTTGTATTCCATGCCATCTGTTCTAAGGCCTATTAGTAAGTTTAATTCCCACAAATCTATTTATAGATTTTATCACTAAAAAATTGTCCTATTACTATTTAAAATATAGTTTATTAGAAATAAAAACTTACCTTTTGCATCTATCAAATACATAAAATCATTATATTCTAGTTAATGTCAATACAATATAAACTAGTAGTTATCATAAAACGTATATTATTATTTGGCAGCTTAGTCGTTTTAACTCATTAGTCATTACTAACAAATTTTGGTTAAATGTCACAAAAAATCATTTTTTTTATATGAAGTGCATACAAATTACAATATTCTATTATTTAACACAATGGTGTATTATCTTATCTCTCGTGCACATGATAAGATAACATATTACCATGAATTATTTTTCTGCGGCATATATGCCCAGTAACTCATCAAGTTTGACTAAACATTCTTATACAATTTAATCAGATGAAGTAAAGAAATGGAATAAATTTAAAATTTAGATCCTGTTGAAAATAAAAAATGGCAATTTTAATTTAAATACACTGTAACAATCTAACCATTTTGATTTAACCATTTTTACTTTAAACAAACGTTAGATCATGATACAATAACTTTATATTAGATATGCCGACTAGAAAATGAATGTCGCTACTATACACATTTCGGGGACTTTTTTTTTTGTAGTTTAGTTTTATATTAATATCATTACTACTGTACTGTAGACGAATGCGAATGTAAGTAATAGAAAAACGGCGAACAATGCCGATCTTCAGCGCTTAAAGTTCAAATATTTTTTTTCCAAACAGATAGACGCTGTTTTTTGACATTCCTATTATATGTCATAGACTTATAATACTGATAAATGAAAATATGAAAATGGCAATGATGTTATCCATAATAGGTGATTTATAACAATTTTTGTTGTCAGATTGATGAGCCTATAATGAAGCTGTAAAGCTAAAATTGCCGTTGATGCCCCGGGAATTGGAAAATATTCTATAATATCGCCTTCATCATCAATTTCAACAGACTCGGAATAACAAACCTGTGAAAATGGATTGGATGTCAAATTTAGATTTGATATTGATCGTTCTATAAAATGTTGTTCACCAGGCTCACACAAATCAACATCCTAATCAACTGCTTGTGGAGTCATTATAGCTAAAATTTGTATTTATAAAAAAAAATAAGTTAGATAGATGGAACTAGACAAAAGTCTATTTCCATCTATTTCTAGATAGATGGAACTACACAAAAGTCGCTAACTTTGCCTTATAACTTGAAACTAAACTAAACCAAAAAATATTCAGCTACCACCTATGAGGCAATAGCGGAAGCTTGTACAATTTTAAAATTTTAGTTTAAAATGTCGATTAAGGCACACAGCATACATTTTGAAGTTGAATAAATGAATTACAGTGGATTTCGCCTGTAACGACAATCGAGAGACCGATGATAATCCGTCGTTATACCCGAACTTTGTTATATACGGATTTTTTAGTAGAAATTATGATCGGTCCCTCTGAACGCTGCAGTTCGGGCAAAGAACGATGCAGGCCTTGATCATCTTTAATGGTGTTAAATTTAGCGCCGCGATTGCCACATTATAACTCTGAAATGAGCAGCTCGTTATCGCCTTCTTAGTATTAAAGATATAAGAGTCCTTCCTCTTAATGAGCTTGGTGTGATAATTTTTTGAGTTTATTCAACCTGTGGTATTGTGTTGGCGATCATGTCGCTAAAGATTTTGGAATTTCTTATTGCTCCTTTGTTTGTATAGGTCTTCAACCATCTGTGTAGAGCATCAATATACTCGCTAAGACCACGGTTACTGTTGGCAAGAGTGACAGAGTCTAACATGTTGACCTCGTGTATCATGTCTCTCACTTTATTGATGTCAAAATTCGGAGACGGCGTCTTGCCAATCATTGGTCATGTGTGTTGGGACTACGTCTAATAATGTCCAAGCTCTAGCACAATATCCTGGTCACTATATGTGAACTATATGTGTTCAACCCGTTGCTGATGATACTATTTTGGACAACACTGATAGGTATTCGACCCGATTTACCGTTCATTAGAACTATTTTCAGAAAATATGGTACCGTGTGTGCCTAAAAGATGTCACACATTTCCCTCGGCAAGCCACGTTTATGCAGCAAAAGTATGCTGTCATTGATATTTTTTGGTTTAGCTCTAAGATCTCTCAGAATACTACTCTGTAAACTGTGAATAAGAAATGGTACAAACGCCCGGCTATCGTAGACGAAGAAATTCTCCTTGCATCATAGCGACATTTTCCTTGTCATAGTTTAATAATGGATCCGGCGTGTTTCTTTGATCTTTTTTACGTTATGTAGCTGATCCAGCCTTCCAGCTAAGAAATATTTATGGATGTAATTTTCATAAGTGGGTCAGCGTAAAATACATGTGCTTAGGTTGCCGTCAGTGATGACCTTCGCATTGATCAAACTATCGCAACTAATTGGTATGTATGTCAGGAAATAGTAGAAAAAGCGACGGAATGGATCGAATTTCTATGCGATTCATAGAAATTTGGCAGAGATACTTTATATTTCCGTTATAAATACATTAATTGCAAAATTTTGCCATCATTTAACGTTCAAGCAACTTGCGATGGAAATGAAATGTTCACGAGTATTAATTGTAAGTGGCCGGGCTTGGTACACGATGAACGTATATAGAGCTTCATAACGTGGCAAAATTTTTGAATGATACAGATTTTGAATTACCAGAAGAAACTGAAAATTAAGAAAACATAGACAAACAGACGCAACCAATTCTGAATATAAACGAGGACAAAAGTGGCGAAAGATTATCGCAAACTATTTTCAAGGTTTTCGTCTACCTTGTAAATAGATTGCAACTAAACTAAAGAAATTTACCCTGCATTTCTTCTTGTAATTAGGACTAGCTTGCTTTATCTTAGCTTGTAATTTAGCTTGTAATTTAGTGTAATGCACCCAATTTAACTGCCAAAAATCTTTTCTTTAATACAACAACTTTTATCTGTTCCGCATGTAGCTCTTGTTGGCGTTGCTCTTGCGTTCTTTGGTATTTAGTCTGATTTATCTAAAATACATTCATATTAAATCATTTACACAAACACGGAGCCGCTAAAACTGTTAAAAATAATTACCATCGAGATAATCCACAAAATTTGTCGACAAAATCTTGAGATTCCATTTCGATTTGTTTGTTATTTTCTAAACATATTGCAATGGTTGAAATGACAAATGCGCAAATGTCAAACAAATGCTAATTTCGAATTTTCGAACTGGCTATACAAGCATAATTTTATTCATATCATTTTTAAGTAAATGCTATTTGAATTTACTTTGATGCGAGGCTTATCTTGAAGCAATTGCTATTTTTTTATTAATACGACTCAATGGGTATTTTAAAAAATTGGTCGGTGGATTATCCCGTCGTCGTTTTTTATTTGCCAAAATTAGTTCGTTAAAAAATTAAGCCTTTTCTTTGTGGTAGTGTTAATTTTAATTTTTCGGCTGCATGCCATACTCAAGGTAAATCGTAAAATTCGGTAAATTATAATTTTAGTACAAATTTACCTTTCATGTCGCGCCAAAATTTATGTAAATATTTAGGTTTGGAGGGTATTTAGGTTTGGAGGGTTAAAATCACTGGTTTGTAGGCACAAAATGAAACATCAAAAATTTGTTTGTTTAAATATTTTTTGGTTTCTTTATATTTAGTCCATTAATATTCTCCAAAATGTCTTCTATTTAATCATAATTTTATTCTTGGGTCTGACTTTTTTTGCAATAAATAAATTAACTCTTGGTTTCGACCAAAAAATCGGTTGTTTTTTTTTACAAAGGGAAATATTTTAATTTTTTTTATGTATGGGTATTGAAATTCTATGTATTAGAATTATAAATTTAAATATTTGAATTTTAACGTTGATTTTTTTCATAAAAATGTATTGTAAATGGTTGCAAATCTAAAATGGTTCAAGTTTAATAAAAAATAAATGGCTATTAGTGTTTTAAAGAAATAAATAACTTTTATTTAAATTTGAATCGCAACAAAATGAAGGGTTGTCCATAAAATTTCCTAAAGGAAATTTTATATTTTAGTACCAATATAAAAAAAACAACAGCAAAAGTTCTCTTCATTAGTACAAATCGGTGGTTTTTTCTACAAATCGGTTGTTTTTTGTTTGCATGTGTAGGTAATAAATTTTGTGTTGAGACGCATTTTTTTTGAGAATGTATACTATCCGTGTGAGGTGCGATGTAAAAAAAACAACCAACTTTTTGGTGGAAACGTACACTAAATGTGAAAAAAAACAACAACCTCACGCACTAATTCAAATAAAATAAAATTTCAAGGACACAGTTCTACAAATACAGTTCTAGCTACGTAGCAACTTCGTAAACAGCAGTACACGAAATGAATATATTTCTACACATACAGGCATACAATTTTTGTGTGAAAAGAGATGCATGAAATCAAATGTAAATAGGCTCAACAAGATCGAAAATAAATCCCGTACTTTAATTTAAACATTAAATCGATGAGGATTAAAATTATATGAACTTGACATAGTTTCTTGAGAAACTACTCTTATAAATCATGGATAAAATTTATCATATATAAACTGACTCACAATAACACCGTATTTATTTAAATTTAAATTCCAACAAATTCAGTGACCAAGAAATATTTGTAAATGTATTGTTTTGGCTATTTATAAACAAGTTACAGTGCATTGGACTTGTGCCAACTTCCGTTTGCTTAAAAATAATAATTTTTACAGTGAAAAAAATGGCAAGAAAATTTTATTAATTTGCTTATCACACACACAATACCCAGGCTCAAGTTAATATACAAGTAAATTAAAATTTTACATTTTTGTTTTAATCCTCGATCCTTGAAAGTCGATAGCTAAATAAGTATAATGATGTAAAACAATTTATTACATACTTGTTTACAATCAAAGTAGCTATAGTGTAAACGTGGTATTAATAATTAGAAAAGTCTGGCAAATACGCAGTTACGTTGTAATTACTTTATAAGTTTTAATAAATAACATAAAGAAAACACAAAGACAAGAGACAAAATAAAGACAGTAACAGTACAATTTGTTTGTCTAAATGTTTACTTGTACGATTGTATGTTTACTCACTTAATTATATACGCGCTAGGATGTTACTCGTAGAATAAATCATTTTTGGTAAAATGAACATCTTTTTGACATGATTTGGTTGATTAAGATAAAATAATATTAAAGCTAAAATATTTAGTAAGTATATAAAATTTTTATCGTAACCATTTTAGATGATTGGTGGGAAGTGTGCTAAATATTTGACAAATAATTTTCCTATTTAAATTTTTTTTAGCTAATAATTCGGGTCTTCAAAATTAATAATAACAAAATGTTAGAAAAAATATCCTTAGCCTGTGTGCGAATAGGTTAAAAAGTTAAATATTTTAACTGTGGTAGAAATATAAATAGATACAAATAGGTTGAATAAATGACTAATAAATTTTTTATTTATGGTTATATGATGCTCAAAACGTCAAAGGAAAATATGATTAACATTTTTAACTACATTGCGACCAGACAAAAATTGCGTGGTGAATAAAAAGTTTAAATTTGAACTTTTTACGCGTTTCGCACACAGACTATGATATATTTAATTTTACCATTATTATTTTATAAGTCAAATCCACCTACTAAACTGTTACATTATTTTGTGTATTCAATTTATTCCTGACCCACATAAAACACAATAAATATATGTGACTCACATAAATGTCATAATCTGGATCTAACGATTTATGAATAAATATTCAACACATAACAAAAGCCTTATTGATTCTTATTCGTCATTTTTGGTATCTGCAATTTACGATTACTTATATGTATTAGTTTGCCTTTTCATTTTGGATACAACAAAATTATTATTATTTGGTAAAATATTGATTAAATTTGGTTGTTATTTTATGGTTTCGCGTGACTTCTTTAACTTTGCCGATGGCAGACAATGGTCTAACTAAAATATATTTGTACACATTTATTGGTTCAAATATAATTTTATGTACATTTTTACAGAAGCAAAAAATTTAATTATGAGGTGTGGAAATTGGCTAAGTACGTTACTTTTAACGTAGTTAACATTTTATTTTATGACTAAAATAGATAAACAGTACAAAACAATTATTGTTCAACAAGGTTAACATTAAGTTCGACTTGAATGTTGTTGTGTCATTTAATGGCGTTGCATTATAAAAATCAACTGCATTTCAAGGCCAAAATTTACTGTTACTGATCTTTCAGTCCATATTTTTACAATTGGTGATCGTTGTAGGTGGTCAGCCCAACGAACGATTTTACACACAATGGTTCATGTCGTTCTTGTCAGCGGTGGAGATCGAACTCAAGACCGTGGTGTGTTATAACTTATGTATAATGTCATTAAGACTGTGTCCGAAACCCATGATAAATATTTGTGAATAACTAATACATTTTTTCTTCAAGTTCTGCCTAAAGTATTCTTAAAGTGTCTTTATTTAGTAGACTTAAATTTCTGTCTATAATTTGTTCACTTAATGTCAAAAGTATCGGAGAATGGTTCGATTTTAGTTCTCGACTATCGTCTACTTGTATGGGTTTTTCCAATAAGGACGTGACAAATACGTAGCCCCATAAAAAAGTCTAGAGATGTTAAATCACACGATGTAGGTGGCCAATAGGCAGGACTATTTCTGTTTATTTCTAATATGACGGTCATTTTCATCATCGAAAAAAAAAATGGTTCAATGACACCATCAGCATGAAAACCACACCATACAGTTTTTTTTTGTGGATGAAGTGGTGTTTCTTCAAGCCATGATCCTTTCGCAAAATTCACCAAAGTGTGGTCTAAGCGATGCCCAATTCTTGAGACCGCCGTGGCAACGTCTGTTTTGGTTCGTTTGCGACGGACGCTTGAACGGCAGCAATATTCTCGGCACTTCGACCAACCCATTGTCTCACTGGCACGGGAACATCCAGCAGCGAATATTTAGATTTAAATTTTTTCACTAGACTATGAATTGCTTGTCTACTAGGACGATATAATTACGACCAAAAATTGGAATTAACGCTCTTGAAGTTGCAATCACCGACTCGAAATTTTTGTATAAGTTTTAATTCTTTGACACTGACAGTTTGGTTATTTGTTTAAGGGTGCGTTCACAATGAAAGTTCAATGTTGTCAAGTCCCAAATAGAAAACCCTGTCAGGTTTTTGTAAGTTATAGAACCATTGCAGTTCTAGTAATTGTTCCTTATGTTGCTCTAATTTGATATTGCCTCCCAAAGTGGGGCTAGTGACATTCCTAGGAGATTGAGTTAACTTCTGACTCCTTTGAAATGAATATGGAATGAAAGTGGATTTCCCTGATTATCAGGTACATCACATGGAGCAATTTTTTCCTTGTTTATTTCACTCGTTAAACTTTGTAATTACATATATTAATATACATATATTAATATAATTAGAAATAAAAAGTTTGTTGAATTCACATAGATCAGCCTTAATTCATTCAATGTGTTTTGCACAATTAATAAACTCGTGAAATGTTTTTTTTTTGAAACTCTCCCTTTTTTTTGAAATTAGCCAATAAAGTCTACAATTTATGTGCTGATGACGACACTTATTGTAAACTTTCAAATGACTCAGTCTACACAAAAATACATCGAGAATTAGACCTCAGTTTAAGAATTATTGTTTTTGTGCTATGAATATTTTATAAATATTATCTGTAAAATTATTTAACAATGAAATTGTTGTATTAATTCTAAAAATTTGATTTAATTGAAATTCAGAAAATAATGACGATATAACTTTGTGAAGAAACAAACATACCATTATAATGTTATATGCATAACAATTTAATTTAATTTAAATAAAATTTAACTAAAAATATGTTGGCACCAAATCAAGATTATCAAACATACAAAAAAGTCTACTATAAGCGCGTTTATCAAGTATACGATTTTTTTTTAGTTTGGCCTGCACTAAATACTATATGTTTAGTATTTGAAAAACGTGTCTAATAAATACAATTTTTTTTAGGTTATGATTTATTAAACAATTTACAACCATAATGATGCTAACATAAATTGTATACTTGAAGTTAACTTTTCCAAGATTAGGTTTGTTATAACAAAGTTATAACTTCTGTGGTTGGTGGGCATTCTTATGCCTCGTAAAAGAATTTTAACTTCTAAACGAGCATGTTATTCTTAGAATTCCACCACAGTCTCCTTGGCTGGTCGTAGGAGGCGACTAAACAAAGGTTGAAACACTGAAAAAGGAAAAGGAAATATGGATTTCGCCAAAATTTAACCCCGCAATGTCTAGGAATACCTGACAAATACGTGCGTTTGTGTAAAATGACAGAAAAGCAGTCATAATGTTGTGTCAAAGCTTAGAACAAGCTATAAGCGATTTTTGCAATTAGCTTTGGGCTACAGCCAGGTGATGCTCTATTGTTTAATCTCAAGTTAATATTTATTTTTCGTAAAAGTGAAACCTCAGGACAACATCTTGTACCGTCAATCCAACCAGGTTCTGGCATATGCAGATGATATCTGTATAGTTTGATTGAATGGCAACGGTGTCAGTGAACTACTGAATCCACTTGTATGATTCTCAGGTTCCGTTTGTCTTGAAATCAATGAGTTCAAAACAAAATATATGTTCTCTAGTTTTAGAGACCAAGACGCAATGAAATTTTATTAGTAGTGACCACACAAGTTTCCGTTCGAGTCCCTTGGCATTCATGATAATTTTGTGGGAGGGGGAATTAAAACGTCTTGTCGCTGGCAATCGCGCTTTGTAGACCTTACGCCCGCTGTTAAAGTCAAAATACCTTGGAAATGCCGACCAGCTGAAGTTGTACAAGGTGTTGATCACACCCATTGTCATGTATGGGTGTGGGAGTTGGACCACAGATTTAATTAAGTTATAACTTGCACCAGTGACCGAATTTGTGACATTTGTGAATATGTGACAATTTGTAACAAGTGGTTCCGAACTGTTTGTTACGAATTGTCATAGGTCTCTTAAGGGGCTCTGTATTAGACAATTTACGGTCGGATACCATAGTTAGCTATATTGTAATAACCCGCCTAGATAAATATGACATCCCATGATCAATTATTTGAGCATAATTATACTTTGTAATGATTGGGATGCTTTGAAACGGAACCATACTGCATCAGCTGCAATGGCACATTACACCCGGTTAACTATAGCGTCAAGGCAAAAATATTTAGTAAAAATGACAAAATAATACTTAGCTAACTTTACCTCATGCAACTAATTAAGATCGTGGTTATAAGTCTTTGACCTACATTTTACAGAAAATTTAAAACAATTCGTGATAATTACTCGAAAAGGAAACTATGAGCGATTTAATTTTATTGGGTATATTCTCGATACATTCTAGCAAACAAATTAGCAACTTGCGAGCTGATAGTAAAAATAGTACATTCTCGATGGTTTTTGCGCCCTCCTAGCAAGTAAAAAAATTAAAAAATTTGCTACCAACTTTTTGAGCTCGCAAGTAAAAAAGACAAAAAGTATGAAAAACATTTATAAAGCCTTTTCGTAAATGTATGTTTTTTTTTTTTTATAAATGTTCAGAGCACTTAGGATATATGTATATATCCTTTATATGAAAGTTTTAGCAACAAACACACAGCACTACTGCAAAAGGCAAAAGGAAGGATTAGGAGGGAAAAAGGTAAGAGAGGAATAAAAGGAATAAAGGTTTTCAGTCTTCTAGTTGTTTACTTTTGATATTAAGTTTGAATCTCTGTAAATTGTATTCCAAGGGAAACGTCTCGTCGTTCAGTTTATTCCACATTCGCGTACTCCTAACAAAAAATGAATTTTTAAATTTATTGGTCTTCGCGAATTTAATTTCCAGATTGTATCGGTGTACCAGGCGTCTTAAATTACGCGCGGGCTTTGACAAACCAGGCATAAATTCATAAAGTTCCGATGAACAATGACCATGAAAGTACTTGTAAAACACGCATAAGGCTCCCACATTACGCCTATGGGAAAGAGAATCAAGATCAGATAATAATTTTACGTCTTCAATCATTCGAGATGCTCGGTTTTGGACCCGATCGAGTGCAGTTAAATGAGTTTTCGGTGCTCCAGCCCAAATATGAGAATTATACTCCAACCTGGGTCTTATGTAGGTCTTATATATTGTAAGTATTTCGGATGGATTAAAGTAAAACTTACATCGTCGTAGAAATCCAAGACATTTGGCTGCACCAATCGCTGCTTTGTTTATTTGTTCAGCCCAAGATATTCTCTTTGAAATAGTTAAACCGAGAATCTCAAATGTGTCAGACGTAGCCAAGCTGGATTCACCAGTCAGAAAAGACGGTGAATAACCATCAGTTCGGCCAGAAAAAATACAGGTTTGAAATTTGTTGGGATTAAATTCAACTCTGTGTATGTATTTATGAATTTGTGTACGCTATGCGATTGATAGTTATTTGCATCGATTAAAGCTTCGTCGTTTCATCAATAGGCAAAATATTGAACCAAAATCGATTTAAATTTGTTTTCGTCTAATTTCTTGTCTTGGACTGGACAAACTCGGCCAACTGTCATCAGATGTACAATAACTTTTCTCAATGTATTGGAAATTTGGGAGCCATTAAATTGGAAACAGACTCAATTCGCGTATAATCTGATTTAGTTCGTGCAAATATTTTATATTAATTTCCTCAGTCATTAACGTTTCCATTGAAGCCTTTATTCTAAAGATCTCTTGCACTCGATTATATTCGTGATTGTTGGAAAATTTTATTTGTCATTTCTGTAAACAAAAGTGGTAATCGATCTTTAATTGAAAACTACAGACCTATTTCCATACTGTCTGCTACTCGGAAAATATAATAATAATACAATAACTCTAATTTATGATGCAGTTATTAATACATATACATACGAGAAATTTATAACAACTCTACTTGTTTTAAGCGGCACACATATTATTCACTTAAATAAAGGTATAAATAAGACGATAAGAAATAGACTAAATATTAACTTAAGAAAATTGTGTTTAATATATATAACAAATATTTTAACTTACTTATTCAATTAGAGCTGCGAATGAAATACATGATTAGCACGATTTAATATCGCTAATAAATTCATATTAAAAAAAATTCAGATGATCCGCGGTAATGAATCACTATTGATGCGGCGTTTGACACTGGTGGAGATTAAATTTCTGACCTTTTACTTTATTATGAGAAATTCGTTATATATATATATATATATATATATATATATATATATATATATATATATATATATATATATATATATATATATATATATATCAATTTCATAGTGTCTTGGCTACGTTAAAGTTTAGTTTTTTTTTTTTTTAACAATAAATCCAATTTATTTGAAACATTATTTTACAAATCTTCTTGATTTCAATTTACTGTACGGGCAATGCGAACCAAATTATAGAAAATCGTTTCGAGGAAGAATGGAGCAAAATTTTTGATGTTCTAAATTTACGCAACCCTAACCATTTTTATTTAATTGCTGGTGACCTAAACGCACGAAACACAAACTGGGGCAATGCACTCAACAATTCGAGAGGCACACGACTAAACAAATGGATGACTGATTACGCTACGCTGTACCGTGCAAAATTATACAGATCTGACAAACCGACAATGATACGCTCTGGTAACTATATAGACTTGGCAATAATGGACGTACGTATTAAAATTCAAAAAAATTCTCAATACCAAATTCCGACTCACCACTTTGACAGCGACCACCGAGCCATAGAAATTGTAATACGCGGGATAGGAAATTTAGATCTAGGCATCAATCAAATCGATAATGAAGATGAAGACGACGATAATGCATCAGAACAGCAAAATATTCGATATAATTTTACGGGGATCGACTGGGCAAAATGGACAGAAAATCTCGAAAAAATACATCGAACAACAGCGACAACAACACTACAATATTTAGAGAGTGGTCAACAAGTACTGATACCGTTTGATCGTAACCTTACAATAGACGAGTGCAACGATTTTGGCCAACATCAAAACAAACTTACCTAAAAAAACGACGGATCAACAACATGATGTGTTACAGTAACCCAACCATCGATATTATTTATAAAATTTGAGTCAAAAATTAATGTACAAAATTATGTTATAACAATTTTTATGGTTCGCGCGCGTTTCTCGGCCCCATTTTAAATTGTTAAATTTAGAATTTTTATTTATTTTCTGTGTGCTTGTGTGTGTGAGTGTGTACAGGTGTGGTTGTGTGTGTGAATGGTTTTTCATCTTTTTATTTATTCCACATAGTTTTTAAGCCTATCTTGAGACAAATGACGTAAACATTTTTGTAACATTTTTTTTTATGTCAAATTAATTTTATTGCGAATTTATATAAATTTTTTATAAATATGTAATTTTTGATAGTTTAATCTTTTATACAGTGTATACAAAAATGTATTGTTTTAGAAAGTTAATGTACCCGAGTGCCCGTTTTATGTAGGGACAGTGGTACCATATTTATTTTGTATAATTTTAATTTTATGGCAAGCTTTTTATAAATCCACTTGCCTTTTATCAAACTTTTGTAATTGTTAATTAAGTAGTCCTAAAAATGGTTAGGGTTGCGTAAATTTAGAACATCAAAAATTTTGCTCCATTCTTCCTCGAAACGATTTTCTATAATTTGGTTCGCATTGCCCGTACAGTAAATTGAAATCAAGAAGATTTTTTGTGCCGATCCTTTAATATTAAGTCTTATAATGGCAATTTCGATGCCCTCTCTATTACTTATTGATTGTGGTTCAATAATTTTGAATTTTATGTCGTTTTTAATCAAAATGGCCGTCCCTCCTCCTTGTGTCGAATTTATTCTGTCGCGTCGAATTATGTTATAGTTTTTGAATTCCAAATGGTGTTTTGAATTTAGTTTCGTCTCGTTGATAAGTAGGCAGTCCGGATGGTGTAAGTTTAAGAAGTTTAATAAATTTAGTCGTCGTTGTACACTTACTATCGAATTTGCATTAAGCGCGATAATTTTAAATTTGGAAGGTTGTCGTTGTCGTTGTCGATGTCCTTGGTCTTGCAATGAATTTTGATTTGCGGAATTTATAATTGGGCGAAAAATTGTAGGAGTTGAGCCAATTGTTCACCTTGTTTTTGCATGACAACCGTCAATTTGTCCATACGTTCTGTCTAAGTTTTTATTTCAAGGTTGGTGTTCGTCTGTTGTTGTAAGGGTGCAGATAAGGGTGCTGCTGTTGTCGTCGTCGTTGATGTCATTGTTGGTCCACCTTGCATCATTTGTGCAAAAGTACTGTTTGCCTTAGGCACTTTAATTGAGTCTAACATTTTTGGAGTAGCTTTCGCTGTCTCCTGTTGCGCTCTCTTGTCTGCGAATCTTTTTCTTATTCTAAGTATCATTGATTGATAAATGGGACAACCCTTATAAGATGCGGGGTGTCCAGATTTCTTGCAATTGATACAAAAGATGTTTTCTTTTGTAATCTCCTCTGTCACTGTACAAAATCCAGGTTCGTGTGTTTGCGAGCACTTGACACAACGGAACTCTAAATTGCAGTTAGTTGCAGTATGCCCATATCGTTGGCAGTTCTTACACTGTAAGATGTCGCCGGTACGATTTAAAGTTTGCCATTCAACTTTTTGATGATTTATGTGTTTTATGGCATACACCACATTTAGCGGGGTGTTTGGCGAGAACTGTACGATGTATAGCGGTAACAGTTTTTGTTGTGGTCATTACGTTTTGAACGCATCTGTAAGATTTTAATAATTTCGATTTTTTTGTCCTTTGTCTCAATGTCCGTTTTTATTTCGTCTAAGTCTTCAGTCTCGGTGAGTCCACGAAGTACCAACGATTTTGGTTTTAACTCTTTGGGAGTGTACGAGTAAAATTTTGTGTTTACTTCATCAAAAATGGTTTTGAGTGAAGTATAGTTCTGTAACGAGTCCGTCGTTATCGTATGTTTGTTTGCGTTTATTCTTTTTATCTCGAAGTTCTGTATTTTAATTCCTCTAGCCAAGGCTACTGTATTTTTCACGTCTTGATCGAAGATGTGAATTGGTGGTGGACGACGTTGTTTCTTAGCAACTGCAACAGTTGTAGTTGCTGTTGTTGATTTAATTGCCTCTGCCGACGTTGAAGTCGATGTCGAAGGCTTAGTGTTATTGTTGTTGTTGCTGTTTGCTGAATTTATTGTGAAGTTTTTCTTCACTGTGGCGTTATTTGTCGTGTTCAAAGGTGCTGATTTGGGTTTTGTGGTCGAATTTTTATTTTTAATTTTTTTTTTGATCACTTCGAATGTTGATCCGTCGTTTTTGTCATGAATTTCACTTTGTTGCGAATATTCACAATGCATTTGCGATTCTTCATCCGCATCCATCTCTTGACTAAGAATGGCGTACTTGTTATTTGATAAGAACGACACAGTGTCATTTTTATCAATTGTTTTTTTTGTTGCTTTAATTGCTTGGATAAAATTATCGCTATGCGCCTTATTTAATTGCTCTTTGAGCAATTTAATTTCATTTTGTAAATTTACAATAATGTTTTTAAATTTGAATGACTCACCCTGTATGTTGTTGTGATCGTTGTTATTTCGTTTTATGCCACGAAGCGTAAGATTATTGTTATCTTGCTTTTTTGGGATTGGATTTGTTGTCGGCGCCGTAGATGAAGTAGCTGTTAATGTAGATGCTGCTGCTGCTGCTGCTGGAGTCGTTGATATTGTGGATGATGGTATGGTGTCTACCATTGTAGATGGAGAGGCATTAATGACAATCGCCTTCATTATAAATTCGTCGTCCTCGTTATCGTTTAACGAGGGCAATGGCGCAATTTTTGAAAGATTATTTGCCGTTATTTTTTTCTTTACAATTTTGGTAATAGTGTTTTTGGCTGCAGGTGCATTTCTGCCATTAGCCTCTTTGTTCGCTATTAACTCTGTTTTTTTTTAATTTTTAAATTATATACAAATTAAGATTTAATTAATAATTAATTAGTCAAAATATTTGACTAAATTAAATGTTCACACACGTTAGCAAAAAAAAAAAAAAAAAAAAAAAAACAAACAATGAAAGAAAAGCTCTATTGGTGTATTCTAACACTTGAACTATCACAATATTATAAAACTTCAATATAAAAAGTTTAACTTTAATTCAAAATTAGTTAAAATTTTATTTATTTTTATTTTATGAAAAATTATTTGCGATAAGAAAAACTTTGATGTTGCGTCAAAGTTTAGTTGTCGATTGTATAAGCGCAGTTTTAAAAATTATTTAATAATATTTGTATTAAGTTTTTATACGTAAATCGTTTACTGTTAGTTTATTTAATTGATAATCTATCTGTGATACTGTTATTGTGTAGTTTTGATATCAGTATTCATAAACTATATTTAATTTTATTGTTGGGCTGTCCAATTTTCCCGCTAGTTAAAGTTAAACATTTGGTGAATTTCTACAATTAACTTACTTGTGCCATCTTTATTTGATCACAAACTATAATTTCGTCCAATTTATGTGATTACACGAACAGTGGTGCACAAGTTTTATCAGTCATTGTATTGATTTGTGTCAATACAATGACTGATAAAACTTGTGCAGTTCCATCTTGCAAAGCTGGTGTTTCTGACAAGTTCATTTGCTGCATTGGTGTGTGCATTAAATTTGTGCATGCAACTTGAGGTTAAGGTCAGCCATCCATTGTTTGCTTTATTGAATTCAAGCAACAATTGTAAGTGATTCTGCGATGATTGTTATGATATTGTTGGCAAATTACTTCGCAATATGGATGATGTGATAAAGATGGTGCTTACTTTGTCTACGGATTTAAAGGGATTGTCACGTGATTTACCAAATTCTGAAAAAGGGTTACTAGACTGGTTAAGAAAATACTGCCGAAAGGTACGGAGGAAGAGAATCTTCCGTCAACTCCTGTCGCTGAGTTACATGTGTCTCAACCTCAACATTTTCGCCCCGTAATTCCTGTAAATTCAACTACACCGGAAGCGTGGCGTGCTCTAAATTAAGTGTGTCCGAGGATCAAATGGATTGTCGTTTATTAGTATCGACAACTCAGGATGTAACACGTTTTAACTTCGTTTCTTTTAAAATTGGGGTGGATTCTGTGCTGTTTCAGAAGTTGCTGCAACCTGATATATGGCCAACTGGTGTTTTGGTTAGAGAATTTATCATCCGGCCAAAAAACTTAAATCAGATGATTTTGGAGTGACTTCATCCTCAACATCTAATTTTAGGTTTAAGTCTAAGTCAATCAATAGTTTAATTAATATTTGTGATAAGTATTTTACTTTTTATTATCAAAATGTAATAGGTTTACGTACTAAAGTTAGTAATTTTTCTTTGAATGTCGTTGAATGTAATTATGATGTTATCGTTCTGACTGAAACATGGCTGTCGGATAATATTTCAAATGTCGGTTCTGAGTATGATGTTTTTAGATTCGATCGTAATGTATCGCGGGGCGGTGGTGTATTAATCGCTAATAATTGAAATCTCTTTATCTCTTTTTGATTTTTGTGATTTGGATTGTGCCGTTGATAGGTTATATGACATTCTGTTTTTTGGTTTAAATATGTTCATTCCGGTTCGTACGACTCGTTTTCAGCATAAGGTATTTTGGTCTTTCCGAGAAGTAAGGAATGCAAAGAATAAAATGATCTTTCAATATAAACGTAGATGTCCGCTTTATTCTCTTTGGTATAATATTGCTCATCGTAACTTTAACATTCTCAAGAGATAATTCCGTATGTATAGAGATAAAATTGAATCAGGTATTAAGCATAATCCAAGAAACTTTTAGAAATTTATTAAGTATAAACGTGGCATATCTGGCTATCCGCGCACTATGGTTTTTGGCGATTCAGTGTCTTGTTCCGTGGGTGACTGCGCTATGTTTTCATCTTTTTTTAAATTCAACTTTTTACCTTCAACTCCTGTTATCCCACCTGTTTATTCTTTGTATGTCAACAATGAGAGCATTGGTCTACTATAGTTTAATTGTAATAAGGTGTTTTATTACCTAAATAAACTAAAGCTCAATTGTTCACCTGGCCCTGATGGAGTTCCAGCTTTTGTTTTACGTGAGTGTGCTGTATAACTTGCTGTCCCTCTATCTCTGATTTTCAATAGGTCACTACTTATTGGTTATTTTCCTAAATGCTGGAAATCCTCTCACGTTATTCCAGTTTTTAAGTGTGGAGACAGATCCAACATTGAGAACTATAGTTAACAAAAAATAAATATATTAAAAATGTATTAAAAATTCATCTCAGTCACCAGCTATTTGCATCAAACACTCACCATTTTTCTGGAATTTTTTAATTTTATTTGATTGTGCTTTGGTTCAATTTTGAAGATGTAGACCTAGATATTTTACCTCGGTTTTTGGAGGAATATGTACACGGTTCAATTCCACTGGTGAAGAAATGCATTTGTTAGGCGTGAATGTGACGTAAGTGGATTTTTTTTTTAGTTTGATTAGCCATGTCTTTAGCCAATCCTTGATTTTCCTTAAATAATTTTGCAATCCACTTGAAGTAGTTTGCGGATATTCAGGCGACACCGTCACCCGTAGTTTATTAATTTTTTTCTTTTTATTGGGTGTGGAAATGAGTTCTCGCTGTTTTTTGGTGAAATAAAAGACGTTTGTTTGAAACGAAAACGAATGACTGGTTTATTCAAAGTATGCTCCATCGGCAGCTGCAACCTTCGTCCATCTTTCGGGTAATAAACGAATTCCGCGACAGAAGAACTCCGGTTCCTTGCAAGCAATCCAGTCATCGACCCATTTTTTGACATCTTCGTATGATGTGAAGTGCTGCTCTGCCAGGGCTGGCTGCACCGACCGGAACAAGTGGTAGTCTGAAGGAGCAATGTCTGGTGAATACGGCAGGTGAGGTAGAATCTCCCAGTTCTGCTCCTCCAAGTAGTTCTTGACAACTAAAGCAACGTGTGGCCGAGCGTTGTCGTGCTGCAAAATCAGCTTGTCATGTCGATTGTCCCATTCCGACCGTTCTCGACCAAGAGCTTGCTTCAATCTGATCAGTTGTCGACGGTAACGATCCACATTGATGGTTTCGTCCTGTTTCAGCAGCTCGTAGTACACGACACCGCTCTGATCCCACCATAAGTACAACATAACCTTACTTCCATGAATATTTGCTTTTGGCGTCGATGGCCCCGGTTCCCCTGGCTTGACCCATGCTGGTTTGTGCTTCGGATTGTCGTATTGAATCCACTTTTCATCTCCAGTGATGATTCGATGTAAAAAACCCTTTCTTTGTTGGCGTTGAAGCAGGAGTTCGCAAATGGTTTTTAAGCGCTCGATGTCCTGTTCTTTCAATTCGTGTGGGACCCAATTCCACTTGCGAACGAATCCCAATGCATGTAAACGCTTGCCAATAGTAGAGCGGTCCACATTCAACTGTTCTGCCAATAATCGTCGGAACCATTCTCTACAGGTTGTATTCGATGGAGCTTGCTTACCATAAGCTTCTACGAGCAACCGATGCGTTTCCGCTGCACTTTTCTTTAACAAAAAATAATGAAGTAAAACTTCCCGCAAATGCTGTTTTTTTGGCACAAAATTCGACATTTTCAATGAGACGCAAAAAATTGTTGTTTAGTTCTGAACAAATGTCACTAGTGGTTATTGAAGCTTGACATCTAACCTTCAAAGAACATGTACTGCCCGATTAAATAAAATGAAGAAGGCATAGCTATTAACATCTAAGTAAAAACAGCGGGAACTCATTCCAACACCCAATACATCCGAAACTATATAAAAAAGCATTGAAATGAGGAGGTGGTAACAGATGTAAAGCTGCAGATTTCTTGAATATATCTTGAGATTTTGATGCGTAGCTAGAATTTCTGTATCATTAGCAAATGTTGAAACTTTTACGTAATTTGAAATTGGTAGGTCTACATTATAGATCAAATATAATATTGGACCCAACACACTGCCTTGTGGAACATCTGCATGAATTTCGTATAAATTGGTAGATGCGATATTGTATTTTCGATTCAGCAAATAATTTTTAATGGTTTTATAAAACCTTGCCGATAACTGTTTTAATTTTGTATGAAAGGCCTTCATGTCATACTTTATCGAAATCCTGTGCTATATGTTCTTGCCCAGTTTCCAGTAGACGAATCGGTGGGCATGATAGTGTAGGTCGTTTCAAATTACGTGTGGCTTTACACCGAAAGTAATCTGTTGCTTCAGTCGCTGTGAGTTCATTGAGATAATGTTGGACCTCTTCATTGCGTTCTTTTAACAAGGCTATTTTCAGATCTTCTATCGCTTTGTTTAATTTTGTTCGCTTTGTTCAATTTTATGTAAACTGAGCTACTGGGTGTAGCATCCGTTGCAGCTTGTTTTAGTACATCTATTATAGGTTTTCTACTTCCGCATTAATTCCATCTTTTATTTTTAAGTAGACTTGAATTGAGTACATAGTATTTTGATTCGTCAGGAATCTAGGTTACGATAGTTTTAGAATTTGCATGTTAAGTGTTATTAATACCGGTACATGATCAGAATGTTTTAGTCATTACAAGAGATCTAGTTATACCCTTTGTTACCCAAAAGATATAAAATCCAGTTTTTCTTCTTGCATGCATTTCCACAGTTGATTTACTCTCTAGGACATTTACCTTTAACCCCATTGGATATGTTTGGCGCTGTAGTCATCTCCTGCAATAAACTCATCTCCCAGGGTTTTAATGTAATTTGCAAATTGATGTCTTTTAATCAAATGTTTCGGTGGACAATAACTGTAGATATGATGCATTTCCTTGCCCATCCCTCCAGGCCGATACTAGTCGCTTAAATATGCTCACATTTTTGGAGTTCCTAATGTCGTATTGTGTTCTTTATAAGTATATCAGTCCACCTTGTGATTTTCCACTAGGAAGCTTAGTATCCTAAAAAGTGGATCCTTTGATTTTGAAATGGCTCGTAGTCGTAAAATGTGTTTCAGAAATAATCATAATATTGATGTTGTGTTCAATAAGGACACATATTTTGTCCTTCTAGGTTACATTGCGTTAGCCCATTGGCGTTTTAAACAGCTAATTTAAATTTATTCATTTTTGGTTTTTGATTAGGAGTTACATAAGGGTAATCATGTTTTGGAACATGAAACACAAAATAAATTCTCCATGTCTTTAGCCCACCATCGATTTTGTTTAAATGAAATTGCAGTCCCCTTGACGTAGTTTGTGTAAAAACCCAAAATACCTTTGTGTTTGTGTGACACCAGGATGGCATAATCATCAAGCAAATTTAGATATTATTACTTTGCCAGTAACAGGTAAATCGGTGGTATACAATAAATCTAAAATTGGTTCTTGATCGCTGCATTGTAGCAGACCTGCGCTAATATCGTTTAAGCAAGTAGTTTTATGCTATAGCTTAACCATGTTTGGCCTCTGTAGAAGATACCTTCGTAAAACTGAATAAAAATCCATCGAGATGAACTCCTTAACTTTGTAGATTAGTCCATCGTGGCAAACTTTGTCAAAAGCATGTGCAATATACAAGAAGACAGCACATTAATATTGCTTTTCTTCGAAGGTATGTTTGATTGCAGCGTGGATTTTGTCTATATATTTTAAGCGAAAGTGGAAACATTACGCGATCAAATCAATCATTTTTGGGATGCAACCGCATTTTTCAACAACTCTTATTCACAACATCAGGACGGTGATTTGTTTACGTAAGGTACGTTTTTCAATGATACCTGACTAATCATTGTTTTCGAATTTGATAGCCAATAACGTAGAAATTGAAACATGGTCGATGGTTCTTCAGGACATCGTAAGCGGTTGTGTCCATGTTTCCAAGTTGAAGAAATAATGTCAACCTATATATTTTCACATAAGTTCGATTTTTGCCAGCTCTCCAGCATTTAAGCCACCAATCACTATTCTTATGTTGGAGATCTGATTGGAAACAATAAATTGTGTTCTTTAAAGTTATAGTTTTATGTAACGTTTTCGAAAAGTTAAAATGTCAATCTTCCTTTACCTACAGCGGATCAGTAGATTCCTACGCGTTCTTTATGTTAGTGGTTTCTTGAAATAAAGGCTAATGTTTTTCTATTGATTAACAAATTGTGATCTTGGAAAATAATAAACATCGTACATTAAAACCAAAAAATCCTTATTCTTCGTTTTGTGCGGTTACAACATCTAGACATTTAGGCATTTGCAAAATAACTTTAATCTTAGTGTAGAATATGACTACTCTAAAACTATAGATATTTCCCTAAGAAAATAGTCTTATATTCTACTTTATGATACCATGGTTGTGATTCATATAATTTTATCGTATATGGTTGGGCGTAAAGAAATTAGAATTTACAAAAAATAAACTCGTTTGAAGGCGCCATTAAATTTGGTAATTCAACCAAAATAAACAACTAGTTATGTTATTAATTTATAAGATTGTATAAACTATATTTTAATCGGACAGACATTTTAACCACTAAACTGAAAATAATACACTTTTAACTAGTAGGTGACTGTTTAGGTGAAAACTGTTTAGGTAAAACAAAACTATTCTAAATAATTTATTTAGATTAATTTATTTTCATATTAAAAATTAGAGTTAGGTCATTTTTGTAAGAAATTCTAAAAATAAAGATAGTGTAAATAATTCACCATACGAGTTTTATATAGTGAGCAAATTACCACTGGTGGGGTCTGACTACTATAAGAATATAAAACTCGTGTTTGACTATTAATTCTATAATTTTTATTGATCAAAACTAACTCTTTAAATACAAAAATTACTGCTGACCTACAAAAATTTAAAATACACTGCGGGAAATTAATTTACAGTGGGGGAAAATTATTTAAAATGTAACCAATGTTACCTAATGAATTGGTAACATATTCCCGGGCCCACTCGTGGATTATTATGACGGTGCTTAAGGCGCATGTAGAAGGGCGGGCGGTTGAATTATAGCTGTACGTAGTTTAAACTGTTTACAGATGCAACATGTCACTGTGACCAGCACTGCTGTAATGAGTAAATAAATTGCCAGGTAGTGGTGATAATCATGTAAGTTTTGATTGACTGTTGATGTCCCTAGATTGCTGGAGAAAAGCTTCTATGGCCTTGCTCTCCAATAAGGTGGTTGATGAATTTGAGTTTCCACCTGTCACGTAGTGTAGATGTAGGTTATCGCTTAAATTAAGTTGAGGCATAAAAGAAAAAGCGAATCTGCTGCAAGATGTCCTATATCCTGACACTGTAAATGTCTCCTTTTAGGACATAGTTTGGATGGAGTTCTTAAATGCCTTCTCCTTCAATCAATTCAGTTGTTGTCTCGATAACTCCACTGCTTAAATCTTCGCATATTAGTTTAGCGGTGGTTTTTGATTTCATCACAAATATCCAGGCATTGTATCTGCGTAACGGAATCCACAGCGTTGTAACATCCATCTTGCGCATCTGACAGTTGTTTGGAATGGTACCTTTTTGTTTGAGTAGTTCTATTTCACAAGTTACCGTGTGTGCATTATATTCGTATAATGGCTGATGAACATCACAAAAATATTTCCACTAAGGTTTGTACATGTTTCGAACTACTCAGCAGTTAGCGCCATATATTAATTTTGTTGTAGTGCCACCATCAAGTAGTTAGAAGATTAGAAGATTGTGGATTATGGGAACTGATATAACGTGGTATAATTCATATCGGGATCTCGGTACCAATGGAACTTTAACCTCAAAGATTATAGTTTCTTCAATTTTAATTGTTCTGACTTCGATTATCTTATACAATGCGGCTATTTCTAAGTTGCGACCTGGGACACCCTGATTAGCTTTTAGATTATGTGTGATCTGCTTAATCTGTTCCTGAAGTTGCTGGGGTGTCATTGTCATAATAAGAAGAACGAGTTTGCCTTGATGAACTTCGGTGATGGTGTCAATTATGGTTGATTGAAATGCGCGAAGTCTAGTCATTTCCATCATAGCATAAAGCGCAAGTTCGGTAAATTCCTCATGGACAATAATGCTGTTTATTATGTTGTTAAATGCTTGAAATTTCTTATCGGTCTCCTCAAAGCTGTGCTTAATCACGTTAATAGTGGTTTCCAAAATTGATATTTGCCGTTGTAATAATTGTTGGTGGTGCTGTTGGTTTGAATTTAATTGGTTTATGCTATCCTTGTACGCATTGCCAGCACGTTGGTCGAGCACACCAAATAACTCGTTGGCAATTGTACCAACAAAATCGAAAGGTGATCTTCTTCTTCGGTGGGCCTGATTTCCACCTAGGGCGTTTATTATTTCATTTTGATCTCACAACTCCGTGTAGAATGTCATAATTTGCAAAACAATAGCATCGTTCGTCTAGCTGGTGAGAAATCCCTCCTAGGTGGTCCAGCTCTGCCCAATATCCTGTAAGATTATAGTAGGATATAATTTTCCATTCTCCATTGATAAGCTGCCCTTGACCAATTTTATCGAAATAAATGCCAGGATGGGAAGTGAATCGGGTTATATTGATTCTTGTTAGTGCTATGATTAGTCCCATCATGCAGATTACTGCGAGCGAGTAAAGAAACAGGCTTAATTTGCTGTTTGCTCTTGTCGTTCGTCCGTGTTGTATTGGTCGTTTTTGTTTCGACGTGGCTGCAGCAGGTGATGCTTGTCCATTTTCCGTGTTGTTGTTAACAGCTTTTTGCAGACCCACTTCCTCCAACAGGTTATTATCATCAATCGATAGACGGCTGATTTTGGTGATTGGCCGCTTAAACATGCTGCCATTACTACTTTTTATAGAAACAACTCTAACTATCCCATCTTTCCCACTATGGCCCTCTTGAACTCTTCCTAAAGACCCCTTCCCTGGAGGCAGATTATCCTGCTTAACAAGGATTAGCTCCCCTTTCGCTATATTAACTTATTTTTAGTCCATTTGCTTCGTTTCTGTAGCAATAACATATATTCGGTTACCCAAGTTATTCAAAACTCTTGGGATATTTTTTGCAGAAGCTTCCAACTTGTTAAATAGTTGATATTTTCGTTTAACATGCTGGGTTCTGGCATTGTTCTTGTGGGCTCGCCAATCAAAAAATGTCCGCGTGTTAATCTTGTAAAATCATTAGGATCCGATGTCACTGGAACCAGTGGTCGCGAATTCAGGCATGCTTCAATTTGGTTAACTACCGCCGTCATTTCTTCAAACGTTAAAAGCTGTTCTCCAACTATCCTATGCAAATGTTGTTTGATGGATTTAACTGGCGCCTCCCAAAGCCCACCCATATGTGGAGCTCTTGGTGGCATATAATGCTATTGTGTTCCATCTTTTGCAAGCTCTTCTGCCCATTTTCAGGAAGAAAAAAGTTAAAGTATACGATATTGCACTAACGCGATTATATACTCAGCGCGACTTCAAAGTAACATAAAAAAGTGGATTTTACTTCTCCTTAACATATTAGGACATACCCGTTCCATGGTGATTTGACATACAGAACTAAACAATTCACAACAAATTTAATGGATATTGCTTTAGCAACATCGCTGCTATAACCTAAGAAATTTTCGCTGTACATTATCCGCCCTTTGTTTCTTTATTTACAAGACAATTTGGAAATTAATGAACAATAATTTCCCATACCTACATTGTCTATTTGAGAGTCAATCAAAGTAAAATTATAACAACTGGTCTGAAAGTTTCCCGATCTATATAATCACCAAAGAAACAAAAAACTAGATCCAGTGGATAGATTAGTTGCTGAAAAAGTCAACGAAATATAGCGTTACCCAATAAGAAGATACATTTTGAAAAGCCTGCTATTTGGACAGTTGTCAATTTTGAAGCTGTCATCTTTTGACATTTGACAAGTAAAAACTACGTCATTACTAAAAATGGTACGACACACGCTTCAAAAACGCATTGAAATTGTTAAAATTCACTTCGAAAATGAGGCTGATGCAACTTTTACGGTGAATGGATGGTGAACCTAGCTATGATTAATGGTTTTTTATGGCCGGAATTGGAAGATATTGACGACGTTAATTTTTAAAAGTAAGACGGCGCTACGTGCAACACAAGCCACGAAACAATCCCAATTTTGCAAGAAAAGTTTCCTGACCGTGTTATTTCTCGAAGAGGTGATCACAATTGGCCATCGAGATCTTGTGATTTAACACCTTTAGACTTTTTTCTCTGGGGCCACGTGAAAGATAAGGATCCAGCCACAAATGTGCGAATTAGTGTTAGAAAATTTCATGAAAAGGATATGGTGCTGCAAGTGTAGCCGTGGCGGCCATTTGGCTGATATCGTTTTCAAATGTTATTAGCATACCTTTCTCTTTACAATGAAATAAACATTCATTGTTGCTCTTAAAAAATACTTGTATTTTTATTAATATCAAAATGAAATCTCTTATTGGAAAACCCTATACTTTATAGAAGTACTCGAAATACCAAATACTTACAGAAAATATGGAACAATTTGAAGAGGCTTGGCATTTCTAGCACCACTAATGTTTCATTCATTGGATTCTCTGCTGATGATATATTGTAAGGAATTTGAAAATTTTGTGATTCTTTGGGAAAATTTTGTGATTCTTCCATTACCAGATATAGATTTTAATAGTTCCTCTGTAGATAAATCCTTTATATTTGTCTGTGTCGATGAATTTATGGTGAAAGAAGCCATTTTACAATTAAATCAGAATCTATTGGATATGATATGATTAATTTCAAAATATTCAAACTATTTAAATCCGTTTTCTCGAATTTATGGTGGCTTTCATCATTCCTTTACCTAAATTAGATGTCGTCTCGGATAGTGATATTTGTCCGATCAGCATTTTGCCAGCTCTTTCTAAGGTTATGAAAATAATTATGCAAATGCAGACTCTTTATTTGTTATTTTCAGTCAGGTTTTAAACCAGTTCATAGCACTACAACAGCACTAGTAGATATTGTTGATGATCTTTCCGGTATGTTAGACAAGACGAATTCGTTTGCTATTCTGGTTTTATTGAATTTTTCAAATTCTCAATAAATTTTCTAATTCTGCTGCTATTAACTTAATACATTCTTATGTGAGTAATCGTACGCAGTTCGTTAAGTGTGGTGACGATTTTTCATTGATTTCTGAAGTGGTGGTTAAAGTGCCCCAAGATCATGTTTTGGATCCATTGCTCTTTTCTATTTATATTAACGGTTTACCTTGGCATATCCAACAATGTCATTTTCATTTTTATGCTGATGATTTGCAGCTATATATTGGTGGAAATTTCTAAAAGTTTAGTATCGTAATGAATCGTAACTACGATCTGAAAAGTATTTCTTTATGGGCTTGGAATAACTCACAATTGTTTAATCGAATTATTGCTCTCAAACATCATATCACTCCTGATCTTTTCTTGGATGATAAAATCATCGCCTTCGTCCCGATAATTAATAATTTGGGGCACATAATGAATTCGAAATTATTATCTTGGAGTGACCATGTGAGTTTTCTGTGGCAGCGGGTTAATTATAGTTTGTATTCGCTTAGACTTATTAAAAAATTTTGTCCTGTTAACTTACGAATTTATTTGGTTAAAAGTTTAGTTCTACTCATCTTCACATATTGTGACGTGATTTATAACAAATGTGATAGTGTTCCTCAAGGCGTTTGTTTGATGTTACGTTTATTAATTGTACGCCATATGCTCACGACCTCAGAAAGTTTCGAAATTCGAAAAATCAATCCTTGGTTGTGACTTGTTTGAATTTTACTATTTTAGAACTGCAGTTTTTATATGAAAATCTAAATTTTTCTAAATCATTGCGTACGATGAATGTCAACTTGCCTGTTAACAGAACGGATGTCTATAATAACTCCGAATTTTTAAATGCAGATCTTACCTGGAATAGTTTATCTAGAGATTTAAAGAATGCTGATTCAATTTATATTTTTAAAAATATTATGGCTTAATTATTGTGTAATTAATGTAAATATTTGTGTATTTACAGTCCACGCCACAATTATTTGTATATCATAATTTCATATTGAAAAATGGGATTTAAAATTAAGTTTATTCAAAACTATTTGCTATTTTATATAAAAAATTAAAATTAAAAAAAAAAAAATTATTTCATTAAAATCATAAGCAAAATAAAATAGCAAAATTGTTTGTACCTCTAATTTTTGTTCCAATATAAAAGTTATAAAAATTTGACATTTTGACTGTTTCGACTCGATAATAGTTCTAAAATGTTTTATTTCGTGTTGGTGTAAGACTTGATAAATTTAGTACTAAAATTTTTGTGTTGTTGATCGAAATCAATAGTACGAAGATTTTCGACGGTCATTCAGAGAGTGACGATAATAACCAAAGGCGATATAGTCACCGTCGAAATCAATAGTAAGGCCCCTGTACTGCCATAAAAAGAACATGATAACCCTAACTGAGCCCCTACTATTGAAATCGATCGCCTTCATTAGGCGTTCATTTTGTCAAATTTGTACTATTGAATTCGATAGCGTTCGTTACTGAACGATTCAGTCGTTATCTATAGCAACTACTATTTTTCATTGTTCATTTTCAACTATCATCGTTTGCAGTAATATACATACGAGTATACAAAAAAAGAATTCATATAAAATAGTTTTTTTGTTTGAAACATTCATATAAAAAAATTATGTGTATTGACTGAAATACGGCGACTACTAAAATGTGTGAAGAATACAAAATTTGTATATTTAATGGTACTTACACATTAGTTGCTTTCCAATCGACCAACCGCAAGCACTTGCAAGTACTTCGGTGTGTGTCTTTGCTAAGATAATTATTTAAAACTGGTCTTATTGAATTTTTTAATTGTCAAGCGATTCAATACAGACCCACCTAGTGATAACTACTCATGAACATTAGCTAGAGCAGTTGCGAGTGGTTCAAATGTAGCAAAGACACACACCATAGAACTTGCAAGTGCTTGCGGTGTTCGATTGGAAAGCAACAAAAATAGTACTAAATTTATGATAGCGATCGAAAGCAATAGTACGAATTTTTTTCTCAGTCGTTCAACTAGAATCGATAATGAACGATATAGCGATCGATTTCAATAGGGGCCCTAGATTTCTTAGTTTCATCTGTATATCGTTGATTCTTTTATGTCCGTTATGCTGATTATTTTTTATTATAACGCTTTTACTGTATACAAATATACAATTATAGTACAATACCATTACCATCATACCGATCAACCGATTGTCGCGCTCTGCTTTTATAGTGAGGTGGTATTGAAACTTTTTTTTTATTTTTGTAATCAGGTATTACTTATCCAAAACACATAAATGCTTTTATATAAATTGTATTGCAGCTAAATTGAGATACTTAATTTTTCCAAAAAATCATAATGAAATACATTAAAGCTAAATAAATATGGAATGTCTCTTTCCATAAACACCGTTTTATTTTAAACTTATTTACTTATTTGAAAAGATCTTAAATTAATCTGTCAAATTATTACAATTTATATCATTAATTTATTTTGACAGAGCGAAATTAAACGTTTAGGTTTATATAACTTAAGCATTAAATTAAATTCATGAAATTATAATTGCAATTATAATAATTGTTTGGTTTGAAATATTGATTTATGAAGCGGAGTTTATTGTTCAATGTATTTGTAAGTAGGGAACCAAATGTAATAAATTATCTCCTTATTTCTTTACATAGTATTTGACAAAATAAGTTTGTCAGTGTTGTTTGTAAAGTTAACCATTTATAACAATCAGACCACTGTTACATATTTTATTAAAGCATTCATGCTTGTTCATAGAACGTAGAAAAACCATTCACGAATCTGTATGAATGTGGATTGCAGCATTTTGGCAAATGTTAAAATTTATTGATTATATGGCATCAATCATCACAATCGGTCATATAACATGATTGTGTGTTGTAATTTTATAAAAAAAAAAATATTTTTGAAAATATATGAATCACAATCGGAACACTAATAAGTGTTTTATTAAAGCATATTCATGCTAATTTATAGATGTGTGGGTATTAACCAGTCGAAATTTTAAGCAGAAAAACAGATTATGGAAATGTTGGAATATTTACACAAGACACCACAATCAGACCACGTATTACGTTTTTTACTGAAGCATTCGTGCTTGTTTAGTTGTTCGTCGTATAGCTTCAGACATCATTTACTGGTTGGAAATAGTCTAGCGTTTAGATTTTGCTCCGCGCAAAATAGTGCGTTTTAATTATGTCTTTAATTTTGCGTTTTAATTATGAGCCTGCATGAATGTTTTATATGATAAAAGATATATATTTGAGATTTTTTAAACTAATAGTTTTCTAGTGGTTTTATATTTTATTTAAAAATTTCTGTAAGTTATTCGATTTCATTCTATTACTCAGTTGTCTTCATTCCCTATTTTTTTATATGAGAAGTACTTTCAAAATTTTCCAATAGTTTTCAATAGTTTGGATATATTTATCTTCATACTTTTTGTTTTACTTACATTATTGATAATACTGAATTTTGTGCATTTCTTTATTTTCATGTATGTTTTGAAATTAAAGCTAATTGGAATCAGCGAACTGCAATAATTATAGCATAATATTATTACAACTTTTAAATTTTTCATTTAAAAGTTTCATTCTTGTTGGGTTATCAATTGTAATAGTTAAATATTTGTTGGTTGATTAGATTTTTATGTCGATTTAATTCTATTAAGTAAGCTGTCATTGTTCTCTGATCTCTATATAGTCTATAAATTGTTATTGTATCAATCAATCAGCCAGACAAAAAAAAAAAACACTAACTCAATACAAAAATATTTATTTCAAAACTCAATTTTCCACACAAATTAAATTGAAAATAACAAAATTTTTGTTTTATTTTCGTGGTTATGTTTCGCTAGATATAAAAAGTAGGCCGTGATAATGTAGGAATTTATGCTTTTAATTTTTGGGTCATTATTATTTGTTGTACTATAGTTTTAAAAACAAAATTATTTAATAAGAATGTTATGGTTTGTTTAATAATAATCGTAAAACGGCTTTTACAGGCCCGTATTACGTCAACAGTCTGGTTTCATTGGATTCGATTCCGATTTTTTTCTTATTGTGCTAGACAACCCGAAGAAGACAATTCGTTCTCTACCTCGAGGAACCATTGCCGCCGACAACGGCCTCTGCGTCTGCCAAAGGGCTAAGGATCACCTCGCAGAACGTGAATGAGCCAGTATGACAACGGGTCTGATCAAAACTTTGTACAACTTCAGCTTGTCGGAATTTGTAAGATATTTTGACTTTACCAGCGGGTGTAAGGCATACAAAGCACGGTAGCCGGCGACAAGACATGCTTTAATATTCCCGCCTGGTTAGAATAAATTCTAACATGAGATTAAAGAGTATCGGGGTCAGATGCTCATCTTGCCGTACCCCAGACCTAATTGCCAAAATTCCTGATAGCTTGTTCTCAACTTTGACACAACTGTCATCGCAGAGCAAACCATAAAAACCAAGCCAAAAAATCAGGCAACGGCCCACAAAATTACGAAAATCCATAAATTTTCCAATAAAATACGTAATAGTGGTCCGATTTTGATGAGTGATACTTCAATTTAAAGCTCTCAATATCATCATAAATTCTTTATTGAAATATGCAGACATTTTTAAAAATTATTTTGGATTTATATTTTACTAATATATATGTATTTAAATATTGTTACTAATATACAGGGTGTCCCATTGGGACGAGTCCCAACGAATAGGGCCTGTAGCTGAATCAATATCATGAAAAAAACTCCACTACGCATATGCCAAATGAATTGCATTTCAAAATATTTAGCACGGCACAATACCTTGAATCATCTAAATGCCAATAACTCTACTAAAAATTAAAATAAGTCAATTATTTTTTCTATAATTTTAAAGGCACAGAGTGCTTTTTACTTTTCTGGAAGTAAGAATATCATGCATTGCGTTTTCCATAAAGAAAACGTTAGTGCAATCAAAAAAATTGTGCGATAAATAACAAAAAAATTCATTTAACTCATTTTTTTTCGAAAAAATTACTTAATATTTTTTTTTTATTTCAAATTTAGATAATAGACCATTTACTAAAAAAATTGTCTCTATGCTTTTTATCTAATCACGCATAGTTTGCGAGATATTAACATTTCAATTTAGTATTTTTTCAAGTAAAAAATTTTGTGTATGAATCTCTTCACAAACAAATTTCAAAATGATTTCCATTTTGTAACAAGCATAGAGTCGTCTTTTAATGGCCGCAACCATGTTGAAATTTTCTAAATTTTCTTTTAGTTTGTTGCCGGCATTGATTCAAGTACCCAACTGCTCCCTAGTCTGAATGTTTATTTTGTAGACTTCTCCTTTCAAATATCCCCATACATAAAAGTCTAATAGTGCTAAATCTGGACATCTAACCGGCCAAGGTATAGGTCCACCGCGACCAATCCATCGTCCTGGATAATTTGTATCAAACCAATTTAGAACTTGTCTTCCATGGTGTGCAGGAGCTCCATCTTGTTGATACAAGAAAGTATTTCGCATCATGAGTTGAATTGAATCTAGCACAGTAGAAGCTGTTTCATTCTAAAATTGAAGATAGTTTTCTGAGTTCAATCTTTTAGGTAGTAAAATTGGCCCGATAAAATTATTTCCATTTGTACCACACCATACATTAACACTAAAACGTCTTTGGAATGATGATTCTCGTTTAACGTGTGCAGGTTTTCTGGTTACCACTCATGAAGATTGTGGAAATTTATTCCATCGCTCGTAAATGTCGATTCATCTGTCCATAAACTGGATGACAAATATGAAGGATTATGTTTCTCGTTGTTTAACTAGAAACGACAGAAATTTGCTCTTTTTGCTAAATCGACCGGTAATAATCCTTGCACTAGAGTGTAGTGGAATGGGTGTAAATGGTTTCTTTGAAGTACCCTCCAGACTTTATTTTTGCTTATACTAAGTTTTATCGAAAGTCATCTCGTGCTAATGGTGGGATCTCTTTGTACAGAATTCAAAATTTGTTCGTCGGTATTGACTTCGTATTGAATAACATTTTCGTATTCATAAGGAAACAATGTTCCTCGTTCTCGTAATCTTCTGTGAATTCTTTCAAACATTTTATGGCCTGGCACCGACCTACTTGGGTAACGGTTTTGCATATTAACGCTCCGCAGCTTATCTATTTCCGTTACATAAACCATAAATAAAATGGATATCAGCGAGTTCTTCGAATGTATAGCGTGGCATTTTTTTTATTGCTAATTAGAAACGCGCAAACAAATTATTTTAAAAAGATTAGCAACGATTTTAGCAATACGTTAACTATCGATTAAAAAGATTTAACAAATGCAACATTAAATTACTAAATGTTTGTTTTTGTTTAAAACGATTGCTGCTTTATTTAAAAAGAGTTGTACAATACAATAAATTTTTTACTTGAACAAGTACTAAATTGAAATGTTAATATCAATTTTAATTTTTAGTAGAGTTATTGGCATTTAGATGATTCAAGGTATTGTACCGTGCTAAACATTTTGAAATGTAATTCAAGTAGGTAACGGTTCATTTCCGGGCATATGCGTAGTGGATTTTTTTTTCATGATATATTGATCCAGCTACACGTCCTATTCGTTTGGACTCGTCCCAATGGGTCATCCTGTATTTAGCACCTGTAAACAACAATAAAACATAAACTAAGTTAACTTTGCTTTGTTTGGGATCGAGGCCATTAATTCAAGCAAGCTTTATCAATCTTATACACAAGCCATTAGACGGTTGGTTTTCATTGATTAAACATTACTTCGTCTGGAACATTTTCAATGACAAAGTAGAAAACACAGTTCAATAAATGTCCTGCCTAAAAATACGATTTACTCACCTAAATTTAAGTAGAGGATAGTCATTATAGTGTAAGTAGTAGTTTTAAGTAAAAGATTATCATTATTGTTGATGTAGGCGTATAAAGAGTAACACTGAATGTATCGACGCCTATACATATGTTATTAAGGGTAAACATACACACATGATTTAGACGCAATTTCACACTTTCATATTCAAGTATACTTAAAGGCATATCTCCAAAAGTTCAAACTAATGAAGAAGAAAACATCTCAACTGCGTTAAACAAGCTTACAGATATGATGTAAAGCTTTATGTCAATGATGGAGAGAACCATGGATCTAATGATGTAAAATATGAACACATTGATGCAGTTAGTAGTGAAAAACCAAAAATGACTGTCCTCAAAATAGCCATATGGAATGCAAACGGCCTTGCCCAACACAAAACAGAGTTGCAAGCATTCCTTATCGAGCACAATATTGACATAATGTTAATATCAGAAACAGACTTCACCAAAAAAAACTTTTTCAAAATTAATGGGTTTTCAGTATACGACACAAAACATCCTGATGGTAAAGCATACGGTGGTACAGCTGTGTTGATTAAAAGAAGACTAAAACACTTTGAACTTGAGAAATATGACAAAGATCATATCCAAGCGACAAATATCTGCCTGGAGGAGTGGTTTGGAAACTGTGTAATATCATCAGTCTATTGCCCACCGAAACACGCAATAAAAAAGAAGTAATTCTTAGATTATTTTAACCATCAAGGCAATAAATTCATTGCGAGGGGTGATTATAATGCAAAACATACTCAATGGGGTTCAAGATTGACGACTCCGAAAGGAAAGCAACTCTATGAAGCTATGATTGTTACGATTTATCATCCGATCATTCACCAGTAATTATAAAAGTAAGTACTGATGCCCTAAAGACTGAAGCACTGAAACGCCTGACAAATAAAAAAACTAAATGGGATCAATACAGTAGACAAATTGAAGAGAATTGCCTACTGGATATTCCTCTTAGCACACCATGAAATATTGATGCAGCAGAAGCCTATCTCAGAGATCTACTGAAAGTAGCAGCAAAAAAAGCAACACCTAACATCAGTGTTTTTGAAAAAGTTAATAAACTTCCTAAAAACATTCAAGAATTAATACAAGAAAAGCGAAAAATTCGACGGCAGTGGCAGCAGCAAAGATCGCCGATATTAAAATGGAAATTAAATCGAGCAATTAAATCCCTAAAAGTAGCTCTGAGGTAAGAAGAAAATGAAGGTATCCAAAACTATTTAAGTGAACTCTTGGCAACAGAGAGAACAGACTATTTCTTATGGAAAGCTACTAAAAGTTTTAAGAGGCCGGCAAACTCGTGTTCGCCCATTAGACTGCCAAGTGGCAACTGGGCAAGAAAAGATAAAGAAAAAGCCAATGCTTTCGCTGTTCATCTAAAAAGCGTATTCTCACCACATGAACAAGTTAACAACTACATGCTACCAAACCAAACGGTGAATGATCCAAATTTTAAACCTATAAAGTTCAAGTGGAAGGAAGTTAAGAGCACAATAAAAAACTGCATAGGTCCGAAAAAAGCACCAGGACATGATCTTATTACCGGGAAAATGGTTAAAGAATTTCCAGACAAATGCATTAAACTAATAACGTACATCTTCAACGCAATCATGCGAACTGGTTACATTCCTCAAAAATGGAAGATATCGCAAATTACAATGATACATAAGCCTGGAAAAGATGAGACACAAATCTTATCATATCGTCCAATAAGCATGCTTTCCACGATATCAAAATTATTTGAAAAATTGTTACTAAGGAAACTGAAACCAGTACTAGAAGAATGGCATATTATACCAGATCACCAATTTGGTTTCCGAAATCAGCACAGCACTATAGAACAAGTTCACAGGATTGTCAACGCAATCAAACTCACCTTCGAAGAAAAAAAATATTGTTCTGCTGTCTTCTTGGATATTGCACAAGCCTTCGACAAAGTTTGGCTTAGAGGTTTAATATACAAAGTTAAAGAACTTTTGCCGAAGCAGTTCTATGTAGTTCTTGAAAACTATCTTCTTCAAAGGAAATACTTGGTTAAACAAAACGCAGCAACCATTGGTTTAAATGATATTAGCGCAGGTATTCCACAAGGAAGTGTCTTGGGACCAATTTTATACTTGTTGTATACAGCCGATTTGCCCATTTGCAATGAAGCTATAATATCAACATTTGTTGATGATACAGCCATATTAGTGTCTTGTAAAAATCCTCAAACTGCCTCAAAGCAATTGCAAAATCATCTGAATAAAATTGAAAACTGGCTAAAGACTTGGCGAATAAAAGTCAATGAAAATAAATCAACACATGTTACATTCACACTTAACAAACTCACCTGCCCACAAGTTAAATTGAACGGTGTAACTATTCCACAGTAATCTAGTGTCAAATACTTAGGGTTACATCTAAAGCGATACTTATGCCCATATGGACATATGGTATTCAGTTATGGGGATCCACCAGCGCATCAAATAGAGAATTTTTGCAACGTACACAATCAAAAATACTTCGTAGGATCGCGAATGCTCCCTGGTATATTCGAAACACCAACATACATCATGACTTCGGTATTTTAACCATTAAAGATACAATTAGAACCTATAGTTTGAGATATTGTTCAAAACTAGAGACACATCCCAATGCTTTGGCCCGGGACATTCTAAAACAACCGAGATACAGACGACTGAGAAGAACTGATCCACTTGGACTATTGAATTTATAAATTAAGTAAATGGTGCACACTTTATTAAGTGCTATTGCAGTAAGGTTAGCTTGTAAGATTCGCATACATCTTGTTAGTTTCTTTTTAGAAAGATTCAAGAATAAAGCCATAGGCAATTGTAATAAAAAAAAAATTTCACACGGATTAGAATTCTAAAATTATGCTATAATAAATTTGCACAGCGAGCGAGGTAGACGTTTAATTTAAAATCACAAAAATAACTGTAGTGCTACGAATGTAACTGCTATTACATATTTTAACCAAATTGTTCCTATTTTAAAATTATCACAATAATATGTCTACAGGTTGGCAATATTTCAACGAATTTCAACAGATCAAACCTGATTTACTTACATTTTTATTTGTATACTATTGTATGTACATATCTTTAAAATCACGAAAACGACATAGTTAACCTTGACCGCTAGTTATCTTTAAATAAGTTTAAAAAACTAAAAATTATAATATATAAAACTTTAAATTTAATATTGTATAATTAAATTGCAAATTAAAAAGTGAAAGTGGTGTAATTATTTACTTATTCGTCCGAGTATAATTTATTTTCTATGTATAGTTGAAGACCCATATTATGTCGGCGCGGTCATTGGCATCATTTAAATTAAAATAAAATAAAACAATAGAAACTATAGTAAGTTTAGCGACTATAATTTTATTTTCGATTTTTTTATATGTACAATCGCGCCATACGACTACTTTAAAATAATTTTTTTATGTCTTATTTTATAAATTCGGGTGTCGAATATATTAAATTACTGAATGAACATAGTTCATATTATACCAAAATTCGTAGCTTGCTTGCATAATATTTGGCAGATAGTTTAATTGGAGCTACAGTTGATACGATGATATAGTATAGAAACGTCTAATATATACATTATCACTCGCAATCATGAGAGTGATTTATATATATATATATATATATATATATATATATATATATATATATATATATATATATATATTTATATATATTTATTTATATATACTTGCATATATAATGTATCATCTCCGCTTGCATAATATTTGGCACAGACATCCACTACCAATTTCAAATTGTGTTTAATCTATTTATGTTTTTTTTCGTCATTATTACGTAATTTTTGATGGAAAGAAAATTAACAATAAATAACAAAATTTTCGTTTCCATTTATCTAACAAGAAAGCGACAACGTTTGGTATTAATTTCTAAGTATGTCCTAGATTTTTTTGTTAATAGAAACGTATATGCATTCTACAGCTAATGCGTTTTGCCGTTTAGTTTTAAAGTATTGAATGTAATTAAAATATTATTTGTTACTAATATTGCCAGTTTATTTTTTTATGATTTAGATTTGAAATTATATATCAGTTTGTCTTGCATATGATCTACGAATTTACCTTGACATTAACTCTGAAAAATTAAATAAAAATACGTTTATAATTTATATGGAAATCCAATATAAAGTAAAATAAGTGTCGTATTTCTTTTTACTAAGAAAATATGTCTCCTTCGAAATACTTCTATTTAGGTTTAATGAAAATGTCACAACTCTACAATTATTTAGCATTGCATGGAAAATTTGATAATCTTGTTAGAATGTACGCTCTAATTTTTTAAATCCGTGTGTGGTGTAAACTGCAATGGGAGGAAGTCTTTTAAATCAAATAAAAATCGGGCAAAATTTAACAAAATGAGCATTCCAAATTTTTTTTATTATAATTTTATTTGTAAGTATAATAATAAAAAAAATACCAAATTATAACTTAATATTTTTCACGTTTGTCCTTAACACGTTCGCCCCTCAAACGATTTTTTGATGTTCGGAAAAAACTCACCTATTAACAATTATAAGACTCCTATATTAAAAAATGCCCAGGAGTAAGAGCATTTAAATTATCAGGATTCGTTGATAACGTCGTAAGTGGTCTGGAATTGACGACAGCTTCAATTTGTTTGATATGCCGTAAGAAATTCTTCGTGGGTAAGGGCAGCATTGGCAAAAATCCTTTTAATGTGGTGCTTTGTATTCTTTACAGCTGCTTCGTACAAACCTCCGAAATGAGGTGACTTAAGTGGTGCAAACTTTCACGTTGTCATATCATCTATACAGAATCGATTTATTTGATTTTTATTTAACTGCTCGAAAATACCACGTAATTCTTTGTTTGCACCAACAAAATTAGTCGCGTTGTCTGTATATATTGTTGTGCATCTCCCTATCGTGGCAATAAAGCGTTTTAATGCGCCAAGGAAAGAGTTTGTTCTCATGTCAGATACCAATTCTATGTGAATTGCCTTCACTACAAAACATACAAATACTGCAAGGTATGTTCTGACTGGTACCTTAAATCGGCCTTTGAAATGTACAAAAAATGGTCGACACAGATCAATCCCTACAATAGAAAATGGATCTGCCGGGGAAACTCTCTGTTTTGGTAGGTTCCCCATGAATTGTGACACATTAGGTGGCCTTGTGTGAAAACATCGTACGCAGCGGTTAACAATCTTTCTGGCAACTTTTCTTCCGCCGATTGGCCAATATTTCTCCTTGATCATTGCTAAGAGTGCTTGTGGACCTGGATGTAAATAATGACAATGATAGTGGTTAAAAATTGTTAGTGTAACTTTATGGTTTAACGGTAATATAATTGGAAATTTTGAGCAGTATGGTATTTCTGCGTTTTCAAGACGACCTCCTACTCGCAAAATACCATCTTTGTCAATGAACGGATTTAATGTTTTTAATGTGCTGGTCCGAGAAATACTTTGGTGACCTAATAACGAGACCAGCTCTGATTGAAACTGCTGATATTGAATGCTTTTTATGATTACGTTATGACTTTCGGTAAGCTCCTCAACGTCAAGCTCTCCAAATTTTCTGTTTCCCTTTATTTTTCACACGTGAGAAGGCAGAAATTATTCCGTTGTACTGGTTAAACTGGACATGGTTCTGGTAATGACTTTGGCCATTTGCACATAGGTTGGCGAAGATAATCAGGTCCTTGAAGCCAAAAACTGCATTTTATGAACTGTGCAGGTATCAAACCTCTCGAAATAATATCTGCTGCATTCCATTCCTTGGGATCAGACAACCGATAGATTTCAGCTATTCGATTTGCAACGAAAACTTTAGAATATGAGTTTGTTGATGTTATCCAATGCCAAACGATCGAAGAATCGGTCCAATAAAATATTTCGTTTATTTTAACATTCAGCTGTGACCGCACCTTCGACATCAATTGCGCAGTCAGAAGTGCAGCACAAAGTTCCAGTCGTGGCAATGTGACTTTGCTTAAAGGTGCAACGCGTGACTTTGCACAAAGCTACGTAGTTGTGATATTGTTGTGGTTGACACATCGTATATATATCGCAGCTCCATAGGCCACCTCACTGGAGTCTCCAAAACATTGAAGTTGTATATCGGTGGTGAAATCGTAAGTTTCAACGAATCGTTTTACGCGGAACTCATTCAAACAAGGAAGTTGGCTTCTAAAATCAATCCATTTTGAATGCATTAATTAAGGCAATGCTTCATCCTAGTCTTGCTTTAATTTCTAAAGATGCTGAATTAATATTTTTGCAAGTACAATTACAAGATCGATTAATCCAAAAGGATCGAAAATACTGGCTGTTTTGGAGAGCACTAAACGCTTGGTAACTCTTTTTTGATTCGGTGAAAGTTTGACCATATAGCAAAAATAATCCTTTTCAGGTTGCCAAAACATACCCAGGGTATCATGAGTTTGTGGACAGCTGGTATGTCACATATATGTGACACGAGTTTATGATTGCTTCTACGACACATATGCGAGACATGCGTCTTTAATTTTCACAATAAAGAGGACACATATGTGTGACATGAGGCTTAGGTGGAACATAAATTATTTTAAGGTGTACAAAGAAATTGTAAAATTCAGTATATTAGGTTTATATTTCTAAAGAGTTAATTATTATTTATATATAAATTATATATAAGTGTAATTTCAGTTTCTAATAAAAAAAAAGAAAAATTAAAAAAAATTATTGGGTATGCAATAGTCGAAAGCATGGATATGGACATAGACTGATCAACTCGCCTTGAGCATCTTTGCATGTGTCACACACATATTTACTCAAAATCCTTTTACCACTTTTGTAACAAATGCGGCACCTCCTGCTGTATTTGAAGTGGAAGTTCCTGCACGTCTTGAGCTACTTTGCTGGCCTAAAATCTGCCCTAAGTACGACGCTATAATTTTTTCTCTAAATTCTAGATGTGGCAGTTGTCGCTGTTGGTTTCGTTTGTTATATATCCAACACGAATTCCATATTGCTATATTCAGTATGTGAAAAAAAAATATTACAAGAGCAAGCATAATACGAAATCATTTCTTCGGTCCTATCGATTCCCAACATATCTACCACTATTTTTGGCTTTACTACTTTCTTATTTCTTTTTGTTATTTAATTAACAAGCTCGGCTTTGTGTTTGGTAGAAATCATCAAAACGTCTCGCTTGTCTTTCCATGTTAACACCATAACGTTCTTGCAGTTTTGCCGCCATGAAATTTGCCCTGGCTTTAATTTGCTTTTTATAACTTGAGAGGGATTTCCTGTTCGAACGTAATGTTCCGCATAAATTAGTTTGCACATTTACTAAGTGCTCTGCCTGGTCAATACTCCAGTAGTAATTATCCATATACAATATATGTCCTTTACCCAAATATTCCTTCATTAACTCAACAACAACACCAAATGCATGCCCTTTCTCGTTAGACACAGTGCCTCTTCCGGTATAATCAAATTTTTTAAAAAATTTTCGGGATTGCATAATTTATAGAATTTGATTCCGTACTTGTGCCTCTTATTCGGTATATGCTGCCGGAATGACAGTCTTCCACGCCATAACAGGAGAGCTTCATCTAATGAAAGGTTTTGAGGGGGTTATACAATTTCTTTATGTTAGCCAGAACGTGATTTGTGACATTTTGTATTTTGTATATTCTATTAGTTTTGATGTCGTGTTGTCTTATTCGACTTATTGTCCGGCCGAACACATTTTGAACATAAAGCCCAGTTTTGGCCCAATATTGTTTTAGGCTTGGTTTTCTATTTAGAAGCATTAGTAGACATATATGACAAGTATTTGTTTCAATTCACTACTGGTCACAATTTTCCATCGACGAAGGTTTGAATTTGCGGATAATTTCTTATGCTCAATAGTGAATTAAGCACGTGCGTTAGTCCAAATAACTATTATATCGAGCAACACGTCGTCAAATATTTTACTGAAATATTCTACTGGTTCGGCGGTAGGTGGTAGATCTATAGATATCAATTCTGCCCCTGTAAAAACTATGTTATTTGTTGCAGGTTCAACATCAGTTCACATATCATCGTTAATTTCAGCAACACTTTCTTGAACTGGAACCTCTTGAGGGTCAATTTCTACTGAGCATTCAGATGATATGCTGCCATTGTCATAGATGCGAAAGCTGCTTCCCGAATCTTAAAATTTTCCTAAAACTTTCTCATTGAAACCGTTTGACACAAATGTGTGTTATATACTCATAGAGACTACGACGAAACGAAAATAATCATAACACAAACCATTCCAAAGGTATACCTGTAAAGTTTCAGTAATTTATGACACAAATTTAGGCCGCTATTTTATGTATAAAATTATAATTTTGTGTGTAGTTATTTCAGTACTTTTATCTACAATTAAACAATGAAAGGTCGTTTCTCTTAGTTACTCAAGAAACTGTTTTTTTATTACAAGATTAATGAATTGAACAAATTCTAATGCATAATTGTGGCTGCGCCAACTTTTGGGAATAGATATATGTTTCCATATGCTCATGAATTTCATGTACACGAAGACATCGAAGTGTTAATTTTTATTGCAACTATAACGTTATCTATCAAAATTTTGATAGAGTTTTTATTAGATTTTTTACGTTCTATAAAATCTGCACGTATTTGCCGTTCTTCTGTAGAGGAATTTAACATTTCGATAATTTCAGCTTTTTTGCAATTTCGTAATTATATTACCTAATATAAATCTAATTTTTGGCTTAAATGCCTATTTAAGTAGTGTAATTTTCAAGGCGTCCATTTTTTGACTTTTAAACTCACTTTTAGCCTTTTGCAAAGTACGGTGAATGAATTGCGCAATCGAGCTATTACTAAGGATTTTTTATGACCGGAATTGGAGGATATTGATATTGACGACTTTTGTTTGCAAAACGGCGCCACACAAGCAACGAAATAATCGCAAGTTTGCAAGGAAATTTTCCTGACCGTGTTATTTCTCGAAGAGGTGATCACAATTGGCCACCGAGATCTTGTGATTTAACACCTTCAGACTTTTCTTTGGGGCCACGTAAAAGATAAGGTCTATGCCAATGCTCCACAATCGATTCAAGACCTTAAAGATATTTCGTGAAGTTATCGAGGACATACAGCCGCAAATGTGCGAATTGGTCATGGAAAATTTCATGAAAAGGATATGGTGGTTCAAGCGTTGCCGTGGCGGCCATTTTGGTGAACTCGTTTTTAAATGTTAATGGCATACCTTCCTCTTTACAATGAAATAAACATTCATTGATTTCTCTTAAAAAATACTCGTTTTTTAAAATATCGAAATGAAACCTCTTATTTTTCTACTCTGGAGAAAACTCTACTTTCCTTTTTTTGTTTCTTTTGTTTGGCTTATTTTTCATAATCTGCTTGAGTTGTTTCTTTTCTATTTTGGATGTGATCTCGAAATATTCGATTATACAATATTAGGCGCTTCCCAGAAAATGAGTCTTTCTCGACAGAAAGTGGATTTACCAATGTGATATTAGTGTACCATCTGAGGCATTAATTGCTTTTTATTGGTACCATTGGTACCATAGTTTTGATTGACTAATTAGCTATACTGATTAACTACTACGAAGAGGTTGTCGAGCCGTTTTCCATGACGATGGGAATGATTTATTATTTAGCAGATTATTGAATATGGTACATAAGTCAGCAATGATTTCATCTGGTAGATGTTTTAGGACTACGTTGGGAATTTGCTCGATACCAAAAAATTTTTTTTGTATTACAACAAGCCACAATTCGCTTTAGTTTTTCGATTGTGATAAAATAATTGTCTTCTGATTTGTTAGATTTGTTGTTGGCGCGTTTGCCCGATTATTATGGTTAAAATTAGTTTTGGTGATGTGGTTGATTTGTTCCCTGTGATGTTCTTCCTTTATTGTATTAACGTGATCTTCAATTATTGCCTTGTGTGATGTTTCCAGTTGGTTTAGATAATTTTCGGTTTTGTTTTTCCAGATACTTTTTATGGTTGCAACCATTTTAGCTCCCGGCTTTATGGACTCAATTTTTTTTTGCCAATATTGATTTAACTGAAGTTTTATATTTTCACCGATAAGTTGGTTTGTTCGTTTGATTTCAGCTTTTAGCAGGCTTAATTGGTTTGTGATGTTGTTGTTGTGTGCTAAACTGCTTCTGTTCCTTTTAATTCGTTTTATTGCAGTTATTATGCGACTTTTATGCTTATAAAGTTGCTCAATGTTTCGATTGATGTAACACTCCATGTTATATTTGTGACGTATTTTGGGTTGTGTCATTTTAATGTTTTGATGGATTAAATTTGTAATAGTTTTTATATATTTATCAACGTCCTCATTAGAAATATTATTATCATTTGGCACAATATTTGTTGTAATATTATGTTACTTTAGATACTTTTGATAAATGTGTGCGAGTTTTTTGTCCACCGAGCCCAATTGATGTTTGAAAACTGATAGATCAGTCGTTTTTCGATTTTATCAAGATCTTCCTCACTGCATTGTAGTGGTGAGCATGTGATTTCAATTGCTCGATGGTCACATTCATAAAAGTGGGTCGGTATTTCATCTTGGTCATTTGTTTTTATATTTAGCCGATGGTCTACGATTGCTAAGTCTAAATAACTTTCTGTAGGTATGTAGGTCGGTCTATTTGATTTGTATATTTTTGACTTGAATAGGAAGCCTTTGTTTGTTTGCCAACGATTTAGTGCGATCCCCCTCTTATTGTGTATTTCCCCAATTTGAATGCCTAGCATTCATGTCACCCGCTATGATGTAGAACTTATTTATGTCCATTAATTCTAAAGATTCAGATATTTCAGTCCACTCGGCTTCGAATTGTTTCTTGGCTTCTACACTGTTAATGGTTTGAACAATATACTGATACAACGTATAGTTGAGAGTTAATGTTAAGATTTAATTTGATGATTGTATTTTCGACATCTTTGACATTTTGTAGTTTATTTATTTTTATTGTTTCAAATTGTATGCTTCTTTTTAATTAAATCGCGGTTTCTGTCTTGTCGGATAATTTGGTACTTTTCAAGTTCAATATTATGTCGAAAATTTAATTTTCTTTCGTTGATCAATAATATATCTGGTTGATGTAGTTCCAAAAATTTCAGTAGATTTAGTCGTCGGTTTATGCTGACGATGGAGTTTACGTTTAAAGCCATAACTTTTAATTGATTCATAGTGAACTTATTATCGATATTAGTTGCGTTATTTGTTCACTTTGTTGTTTCATAATCTGAGCCATTTCTTCGATTTTTGTTGCCAGGCTTTAAATTTTCTTGGTGAATCAATTTTTTTTTCTTTAATTTTAGATTTTAATTTTAGCAACATTTGTTGATAAATTGGGCAGCCTTTAAACGATGCTGGATGACCTGTTTTCTGACAGTTAGCACAGTAAACTTCACTGTTCTCCACTTTTGATTTTATTGGACACTCGCCTGGCTTATGTTGGGTATTACATTTAACGCACCTGTACATAAGGTTGCAAATTAATAGCCGCATGCCCGAAATGTTGACATTTTCGGCATTGCATAATGTCATTCTGCTTGTTAAAGAGTTTCCCATTTTACTCGTTGGTAGTTGATTATTTTTTGTTTAATATAGCTGTAATATTGGTGCTTGGCTCAAATTGTACTATGCACAGTGGTAAGTTACGCCCCATTTCACCTGAACGTCAACTCTTCATCTGGCTGATTTTGATAATTTTAATGCCCTCGTAATTTTCTAGGTCTGTTTTTAAATCTACGACGTCTTCTTCTTCAGTTAGACCCTTAAGCAATACTGATTTCGGTTTCATATTTTTTGGCGTGTACGTAAAATACTGTGTGTTGACCTCCTTCAGTATTTCATTGGCTTTAGTGTAGCCATTCATCGAATTGACAATAATTGAGTGTTTATCATTTGTTACTTTTTTAATTTCGAAATTTTCAATTTGTCTACCTTTCATTAGCTGTGGGGTATCTTTAATTGATTGATGGTGGTGGTGGTTTCATTTTTTTCTCCGATAAATTTTCTTTAATTGCAGGTTCAGTCTACATTGACTGTAACACTGCTTAGTTTACTGATTTTAGCATTTTTCTGAGAATGTTTAGTTATTTTTGGAAAAACTTCATTTTTTCGTTTAATCGACTATTTTACGCACTCAAATGGTAATTGTCCATCTTTTATACAGTTCATTGAAATCGATGATTCTAGTTCTTCATCCATATTGGAGTCCATTAATGTCTCAAATTTATTTGATTTCAGTAATGATTCTGTTTCATTCGAGAGATTATCATTAATTCCCTGCAATTTCTCCATATTATTAATTCTTTCACGCAATTTAGCATTTTCTGTTTTTAAAAGTTTTATTTTGCTGTTGGCTCTTTGCTCAGAGTTAAATAAATTTGGTTTATTGATTCTAGTTTTATCCTTATCGGATCTCTTTTGATTTTTCGATGTGCCGTCTTGTATTTAAGGCTTGCATCGCAAGACATATTGTTTACACTATCCATACCGCTTACATTAATTGCATTATCCATAACATTTATGGGATATGCAAATGGGTGCACCCCTATTATTTCATTATTTTCAGCGTTCGCATCCACTTTTATATTTATTTTCGTTTTCAACTGTTTTTTGTTTTCTTTTAAATTTTTCTAAAAAAAGTTTTGATGTAACTGGATTGGAAAAAAACTTTTTTTTTTGTGCGCGATTTTCAATTGGTTTGAAATTTTTTCTTTTGATTTCGATGTTATTTTTTTCTGTTTTATTTAATTTTACACTGATTTTAGTTTATTTTCACTCTTTGTATATTGTTTTAAATTCACCAAATCACATATTAATTATATTTTATGAATAGTCATCATCACATATATCAAGAATAAATCTAATATTAATTACATAATAATTAAATTTTTCTTTAAGAAAACGATGTTAACTCACTAACGATTGAATTGCGAATCCTACATCTTAGAGATGTTATCTGGGTACCTTTAGCTTTATGACTTTTTAATGTATGGTTCTAAATCTGTGGATGACGACATATTTCAGAAAAAAAATTAAAAATACTACAAAAAATGTTAAAATGAAACAAACAACTCGGCAAGAATACAAATTATTAATAACTGGGTCAATCTTATGTTTACGAGCAGCATATATTTTCGATTGCTTTAAACTAAAATCAATTTATATTCCTTATAGTCAATTTACTCGTACATTCAACGAATTTTTTATTTTGAAAAAAACTGAACCACAGATTGACAAATTATGCAAGTCAAACCGAGAAAAAATTTCTTTTTGTAAAAATAAAAAGACGAAACCCGAGATCCAAACCCGCAAAACTCTGTTTTAAAAAGATGAACTTGATTTTTACAGGATGAAAAGTTTTATCTGTTTGTAGCAAAAAGATTACAATTCATGTACAAAATTAGTTTAATATACTATGCTTTGGTCACTCACACAAATAAAAACTAAATGTTATTGCAACTTTTGTTTTTATTTCAATTTTACAAAATTGATTTCAAGATCAACTTCTTTAAAAATTTTTAAAGGTAAATCAGCTATTAGGTGCAAAAATAAACCCAACACGATAACTAAGAAGCTATTAGACCATCAAATGCATCACGTTTCGTACAGACCGCAGTTCCAATGGTCTTCTGATTTTCTTAAAAATTCAATTTTTTTATGGATGTGAAATTAGTTAATATCTTCAATTAAATAATACATTTTTAACAATAAAATTGTTTAAGTTTAAAAGTTTCACTGTATCACCATATAAATCTCACTTACTACTTATACATTTTTAATTTATTTCAAAAGTCTAATCAACAATTCCGAGATATTTCAATCACTACTTGAAATTTTATTCTAACCTTTGATTGAAATCGATACACATGTTTATAGCTACGACGGAATGTATTTTTATTTACGGACAAGGAAGTATTATCATGCTTTTTCGCATATACAAATTCGGATCGTTTCTAAATAATTTTATTGCCAAAAAACGAAATAATCGTTATCACAGGTCTAAATATGGCTACGAGAACTAAGTTTAAAAATGGTACAATTATATTATAGCCAACTAATTTTATATATTTTGACCATAAATAGACTTAAGTACATTAGCAGAGGCGCGATAAAACTTTTTTTTTTGTCTTAATTTTTTTAGCTTAGAATAATTATAATTTTCAATTAATTTTAATTTATTAAGTTACTTAAAATTTTTAAAAGTTGTTTTATTCTTTTGTCATGAATAAAAACTAAAATGTATAGTATAAAATCTTATAAGTTTTAATAATGTGGCAGTATGAGTAATTTTACTAGTCTAATGAGTAATGACACACTATAAACATGTAATTTAGAATTATTTGCAAACGGATATTCTCTTTATTAGTCTTGTTACGTTTAAGTAAAAAATGTTTTTGTTCGAAAATCGTATATAGTAGAAGTATTTTGTAGAATTCATTATAGGAACATTTCAATTCTTAATAATTTTTCATAGAATCCGGAAAATGTTGGTGCTTTCATTTAAATGGTAATGTAGAGTTCACAAATAACTTAAACAAAAATAAATTAAAAGCCAGTGTAAGATAATGTACTAAGTTTTTGGCATTGTGGCTGAGAGTACTTACATCCACATGGCTTAAATATACATTCAAAGTATATGAAAGCACAATGTCTTATTATTTATACATACATACTCGTATATACTTGTAAATAAAGTATATATATATATTAACGAGCTTGATTTCCTTAGAATTTCATTACAGTATCATTTGTTTGTCGCAGAAGGTGAATCAACATTTGTAAAAACCCTAAGGAATTCAATTGTTTTAATTAAATCATCATCAATATCTTTAGTATCTGGAATAGAGCCTCTTTTGACTCACTCAGGTGAAAATCATCATAAGGCACGTCTTTATGATGAATTCTTGGTTCAACTGAAAACCATACTCCGACATTTAGAGGAAAATTGTGATAAAATACAGCTTCTGTTTACACTGCCAAAATCACTTACTATACAACAAATCCCGGAAGAATTCAACACAATATATAATACGAACAGCTAAAACACTAAAATCAAGAATGGGGTATTGGGCCTTCCAGCACCCAAATCTGGAAAATGGATCAGTGATGACCTGAGGCATTTAGTGCTAAAGTTTAGAAACGTCTAGCGATGTACACATTAAGAGTGCTATGAGGACTACAAGTTGAAATATAAGGATAAATAAAAAAAATTGTCTATCCAAATTTTCTCTGCTACGTCCTAACAACTAAGTTCAACCTAGAATAAGTTGAATGACGACAGTTTGCGTTTGTATGTAAATGCCAAATTAGTTATTTATGAAACCAACATCACCATAATGTTATCTTCTGTAATGCGAGAACTGCCCAGGATTAGATGTTTATTAGTATATACTAGGTTTGGACCTAACAAAATAAATGACTCATACCAAAATTTATTTTTTACTAACTATACTAAAAAGAATATACCAAAGATCGACGGAATAATTTTAAACAGTTAAACAGTTAGGTCGATCGTAAAGATTAGTTCAAAATTGAAAATATCACATTACAATTTGATTTTATGTTCAAAAAAAGGGTAAATCGTCATACTTAAACGTATTTTGCAAGAAAACGAAAAATTGTCCTATTCCAAGTTTTTAGTAGGTTCAATAAAATTAAATGAACAAAAATTTAAAATAAAAAAAAATAATAAAAAAATGGTCGTTCATTGAGAAAATATAAAAAGAACATTTTGGCGAGAAATGAAGAAATTAAAAACTTGCTATTTTTATAATATTTTATTATAATTTATCAGACCTATACAACAAATTAAAATTCCCAGGTGTTTACTAAAATCTGCCCTACCAACATCAAGCCAGTTACATGCCTTTTGTGATGCATCTGAGGCTGAATATGGCTGCAGTATATCTCCGAACCAATAATGAAAATAGGGAAATTACTTGTAACCTCGTTTGTGCCATAATAATAAGTAGCACCGTTAAAACAGATCAGTTTGCCTATGCTGGAACTGTGCAGTGCGGTACTACTAGCAGATTTAATACAATATTGTAAAATCGTATTCAAGATCGACGACATTAATATTTATGCTTATACCGATTCTTTGGTGGTACTACATTGAACTAGTGCTATTTTAGATATCACCGCAAGGGAGCGTTAGGGCCATATCACATTTAATCAAAATTCAGCTGATAATATTTCTAGAGGTGTCGAGCCACAGTTATTGCACAAGTCACAAAACTGATGGCATGGCCCTAATTGGTCGCAGTTGAACGAGTTGGAGTGGCCATAAGGCATAAGTAGAACTCCGCCAGAAGATGTAGATGTTGAGGAACGCACCAGAAGAATTTGCGTATTAATATAAGTCGAAAACAACGAAATTAGAAAAATACTCGAAAAAAATAAAATGATTTATATTCTACGGATTAGCCGATTGGTAAGGTCAAAGGACAAAAAACACGAAGGTGGGGTGGGTGAGACAGTACTTTAGTCGATAAACAACACGCCTGTTACTTTATTCTGATTGAGCGATTGATACATTTTTGTGGTAAAGGAAAGCAAAGCGTCTTCGGTACTTCTGTTCCTTCTGAAGCTGTGCTGTGCTTAGAAATTCAATCTTGTCTAAATAACTAAATAAACGTTGTTTAACAATATTTTCTTAAATGTTTGCAATACTGGTAAGAAACAGATAGGACAATAATTGGTTGATTCCAATTTTGACCCACTTTTGTATAATGGCAAAACTGCAGAAAAAACTCCAGCTTTTACATTAGTAGTAAAGAGGTGGTCAAGTAGATGAACAATGTTGCCTGCAGTTTATTTTACTACATAAGAAGTCAGCCCATCGACTCTGTGGGACTCAATCGGAATATTAAGTTTTTCTTCTTTAAAGATTATACACTTAGCATTAATTCATATTCTGAACTATTGTCACAGATAACTATACCATAGACGAACATCTTGTATGGATAAAATTAGCACAAGTAAAAGAGTGAAAATATGCGTTTTTATATGTACATCTATTTTTAGTTTGGTTACATTTCGGTTGCACTAATTTGCGTAGTATGAATATACTTGTGTAAATTTGACCCATACAAGATGTTCATCTGGTATAATTATCTGTGCTATTGTCAAAAACAAACGAATTTTGAATTATGTAAGAAGGAGGATTTCCCATTCGTTGATTATTAGCAACAGACACAAAATGGCAATTGAAGATATTAACTATATCCAACGAATCAGTGATAATCAAACCATCCACATGTTTAATTTCGTTCACAATTGCTTGTTTCTTATAGTTTTCTAGGATGGAATTAATCACACTCCATTGCTTTTTCATATCATTGCATACTGAATTTAGCCATCTAAAATAATACGGGTTTTTCTTAGACTCGATTTTTTGATATGCTCGTCTTTTTATTTTTCTATATCTTGCATATTTTACTTTTTTCCCTAGCCAATTTTTGTGTTTAATTAGAGCGCATAGAGAATCAAATATCCAAGGTTTTAATTTTATATGCGTAATTGCCTTAGACATTAAACATTCCGAGTCATTAACAGAATTATGAAACTTTTCAAGAAAATACTTTAAGGCTTCGGCTGCAGAAGTAGACATGAATTTCAACGATTAAACTAACTTTAAGCAAAATAGGTGAATAATCAGTAATTGACATACAGCCAACTTCACTTTCAATTACTCTGCTAGAAGATCTTACGAAAGCATGATCAATGCAATATGAACTACCATTTGATGATGAAAATTTCTACAGATTTGTCATTGATATTCGTGATTCAAAAATACTATTTCCAAACTAAATAGACTTTATTTTTTTAGACAGTGTTTTTTTTTATTTTCTAGGTTATCGTGTCAAACAAAAAAAAAAACAAATTAGGGTGTACATTTATTTGCTTAAGTAGAAGGTTAGTTTCTAAGTTAAGACAGCTTAAAATTTTCTTTTGGATACACTCAAGTAAAACGTCACGGAACCAGATTGTTATGGGTTGAAATTCAACTCCACATAGCAAATTTGTAAACAAAATGATAACAAACGAAACTCAAAAACAAAAGCTCAGCCAGTGCTAAATCGACTGAAGAGATTTCGACTAAATCGAATTATAAATGTTTCTTATTTTGTCAAGTAGAGGTATTTTTTTGGCGCCTACCTTAAATTTTATTAGTGATATAATTTATAGTTTAAAATAAGTAATTTAGTAAATAAAAAGAAGTCACCAACTTTTTTTTTAAACTGACATGCTTTCGATTGTATCATTAAATTTAAAAGAAAATTTTTGAAATACGAATCACGTTTTTATATTTACTCTATAATATAAATAATTTACGGTATGCTCCAATACGTTTCTAGTTTATTATTTTTATATTATAACAAAATCCAGTAATACAAATAAAGAATTTAATTTAAATTGAACAATTATAAATAACATATTGAAAGTAAAATAATTAGAAATTTTTTAATATATATGACATATTATATATTTATTCAATTTTTGTTATATGACATTTAGGAATGCTAAAATAATTTTTTGTTAATTAAAATCAACGTTCAACTGTTACTTTTTATTCTATATTCTTCGGTTCGTCAAAGTATGTACCATTTGTATATCTTATGAATTTTCAATGAATTCCTACAAATATTGAGATTAATGAACATCAATATGCTCTATCTCTCTCTCTCTCTCTCTGAAAGAAGGCCATTTGTAAGGAGTAGATTTTTTAGGTTAGGTTAGCTTAAGGTGGCCATCCAAAACACGAGTCATATACTCATATGTCCATAGCCTTACCACAAAGATTGCTTCTCCGCACTATCTTACTGAAACCAATTTGAGCTTCTAACGAGGCAGTGGATATTTATAACGCTCAATTTACTGGGATCCATCAGATCGCACAGGAGGTGAGGTCCTAATAACTTGAGTCTGTTTTGAGCCAGGCTAGGACAGATGCATAACAAATGTATTGTTTCCTCCTCTTCTTCGTCCTTGCAACTTCGACAGTAATCATGAAAGAAAACACCAAGTCTACTGGCATGCTTAATGACACCAACAACTGTGCTAATAATACGTCGTTGCATATAGATATTAACTGGTTAGATATTTTTAAGTCCAAATTAGGCCAAATCTGCCTTGTTATTACAGCAAGTAGAACTACAATGTTCATGGTAATGTTCATCTTGTACGGTGAGATGAGGCAATTCCTCTTTCATTTCCTCTTTGGAAGGAATATCATAGGAAGGATGATATTGAGATGGTATAGTCGATATATTTTAGGATTTCTTTATTCGTTTGAATAGACGAGTGCCCCATAAAGTTACAGGCCCACAGAGAAATTGATTTAAGCCTTATAGCTGTACTCGCAGCCATGAGTAGAAGTGCATGAGTAGAAAAGCTTCTAAGTGCACCAATAATACACAAGGTAGCAGTTCTTTACACTTTCATCAACACCTTTTGGTTTGCCACTGTATTTAAGACACCAAACTGTAAATCCATATATTACAATTGGTCTAGCTACTGAGATGTAAAGCCATTGTACGATGTGAAGCTTAAGCCTCATTCCTTTTCGAATGGCATTTTTATAGGAGTTTTGTGCTATAGTAGCTTTGTTTACTCTTTCCAGAATATTTGGCTTCCAGCTTAGTTTGCTGTTCAAAATAGGGATTAACATTAGGACCACAACTATTGGTCCATTTAGTTAGGGTGTCAAGAGGCATAATATCTCTAGGCATAATATCTCTAGGGTATAATACACCACCTTGCGATGTACGCCTTTTATAAATTTTCGGATGGATGAAACACCTAGATTCGCCGTTATGACCCTGCCTTTAAGCATATGATCAACCCAGTTTCCAAGTGCCACATCCACCCCCAAATTTGAAAATGCCTGTGTGATCGCCTTTGGTTTGACATTTTCAAAGCCACCTTCTATAACACAAAAGATCACCAAAGAGAATTCCTTATATTCGCGAGACTTCTTGATAGAACATAAAAGGGACTGGAGAGCAGTTTCCACCGATTTTCCCTTACAATATGCATGCTGAGACGTTGACAGCTTTACAGACTTGATTGAGCCTTTGAGGTAAGGTTCTATTTGTCTTTCTAAAATTTTCAAGAAATAAGAAGATAAGCTAATGGGCCTAAGGTCTTTAGGATTGCAATGAAAGCGTTTTCACGCCTTAGATATAAAAATTACATTTACTTCAGTCCATTTCTTTGGAAACTCACCTCAACGCAGAGAACAGTTAAGTCAGTGGTTTTTTGGATATCGGCAGGATTGACGCCATATTGCAGACTTGAAAGGCTTGAAATTGTTTACTGTCAACAATATATTTCTCCTGTTGACAATTTTCCCCGCGAGTTCAGTAGCTCTATTAGCCTTTGTCAAAATAGGAGGAGAATCAAAACTGCACGGAAAATAAGTTTCCAGAAGCAGCTCCAAGGATTTCTTAACCGTTGAAGCCCATTAGCCATCCGGTTGTTAAAGATAACTTGGAATGGCTGGACAAGTGGATAATATCTTACGTAGCCTAGCTGCTTAAGATGACTCCTGCATTTTATCACAAAAGAGTCTCCAGGAATTGCTTTTGGCACTTCTTAATTCATATTTATACGCTTTGGGGACTTCCTTATAGGAGTTCCAGTCCATGTCAGGTTTTGTTCTCTTTGCAACTTTGTAGAGCCGCTTTTATTTGAAACGCGTTACTTGTGTTTTCTTCGACTTCCATGGTGGACCCGTTTGGTCTTGATTCAGGAGGAGATTTAGGGTTCAATGCTGGCAGAGAGTTTTGCTTCTATTTCTAAAGGTTGGAGTTTTGAAATAAGTTATATCCAAGTCGTATTGAAGATAGCCATGATCAGAAAGGAAGTCAACACTCTCCAATTAATTAATCTATTCGACATGTAGCTTGAAATAAGGGTAATGTCTAAAACTTCCTTTCTATTCCTTGTTATAAAAGTATGCCTAGTAAAAGTAGACTTAGAATATAATCAAAAAGTGACTCACCTCTCATTTATATCAGTACTTATATCGAAGGTGGGAGGTCGCATCTCAACCAAGGATGAATCTAATCTTCCGTACCTGAGCATCCATTACTAGAGCGCGTACATTTGTAGTTTATCCCGTCATACGGCAAGTACACTGATATAAGCCAGAGGTTTTCTTTGCCGACCTCGATGCTATAATTTGTAAGTACATATTTAGTTTGCTTTTTGCAACAATGCATGATCGAATCCTACCGTCTTGCTGTACAAATAGTAATTTATAATTAGGACCCCGCGCCCATAACCTGACCTCATTGGCCCATGGGTCTTAAACCATAACGACATCAATGTCATCTTTTAATATTTGGAGCAGCTGACGCTGCCTTACAGTGATGGAGGTTGATTTGAATAAATTTAAACATTTTATTGCTTAAATTTAACCTTCACCACAGTGAAACCTGATTCTGTTGTTGAAACAGAGTCCATACCGAGTCCGCAAAGTGACTCCATTGATAAGGACAACTCAGTGTCCAAAGAAACCTTTTCGTTCGTCTTTCCAGGAAAAGCATGCGTCCATCAATTGGCAAACCGGTCTCATACGAGGTTCTGTGCATTGCGGAACTAACCTCATTTGGTTCTGGTGCCCCTGACTTAGCAGCCTCATCCTTTTTGAAGACAACGTGACTGTGCTAAGACCAAAGCTAACCACACCACCTGTCTTGGCTAGCACCGCCAACGACTGTGTGTTAATGATTATGACAACCGATCTGTTATCCTTTTTAGCTTCCTCCACTCTGGCTATTCTTCAGTTAGACGTTAGCAAATCCGGATTGTGTATCTGTAACCATTCCAAAATAGTCTTTGGATTACTCGGTTTTGCCGAGATGCACGCACGATATTTCGACCTACTAGGAATAACTCCCAACGCAATTTCATCAAGCCTTGCTCCAGGTGAAATCTCACCAAGGCTGCTGATCGTCTTTTTGTAAATACCTAGAGATCTTTGTATGGCACAAGATACCAATTTGACATGGTTCATATAGTTGGTATAGACCAACTTCCATCCCAACATATGGGAACCATCATTGGGTTCTCCCATTTCAAGAGGCCAAAGCCTTTGCCTACCAGCAGTTGAGTGCAATTTAGATCTTTTAGCGGCTTTTAGAGATTCATCCTGTGACCTCTGGTTTTTGGACAGAGAACACTCATATGAACTTCCTAGCATCGGCTCGACAATCTCAGTAGCCCACGAAAGTATGGCGTCCTTTTACCCACCGGAATCTCCTTAATCCTTTTTAAGGCTTTCCATGCTTTCCTCCTAGCATTGAATGTTGGTTTGGAGGGATCTGCAATGTCGTTGCACAAATCCACTTTTTTAACTTTATAAAGAGAAGGCCTACAGACCTATTTTCTCCTTATTTAGTTTGGAGGGGCCTGCATTATTCTTGCATATATCCCCTTCTCCAAATTTAGGGAGAGAGGGCCCAAAGACCCGTTTTTCCTTATTAGAACTGTACGGTTTTTTAAAAGTTGCGGACTCTTATTATTTGATGTTGGATCCATGTTTGTTTCACGAGTAGCGGAGCTCATCTAGCATTTAGCCGACCGAAGTCGTTGCCCGGGTGGTACCACTAGGAGGTATATTAGATACAACTGGCGGGCTTTCCATAGTTACAACAATAGAGAATAAGCCGTAACAAGTTACCACCATAAACCATTGCCAACTCTATGGAGACTCACTTACACTTCTCTCCACTCTACCTTGTAGATTTCTTGGTCGATGAGGATTGAAACAGTATTTTCAGTAAATCAGTATTCTTTTCGTTTTTTCTTTTGTATTATAAAAAAAAAATTTTTTAATGGAGTCATAACTACAAATTTCGTTATAAGTGCCGCTCTGGCTAATCGATCTTTATATGTTAAATTATGTATTCTATGAACGCATAAAAATGATATTTAATTATGCAAAATTGTTTCATAAATGTAACTTACGATTACTAAAACGTTATTTCTATAATAAAAGATAAATATAATAGACCAATGAAATTTTACCTTAGTGGCTACTTATTAGGAGCAAAACGAATATTATTCACAAGTATAGTTAACAATCACAAGAGTTATTATTTTACCTTCTTTTATCCCCGGTAGAGGCCTTATATTGAAAACAAGTTACAGAATACCATATAGAGTTTTATTTAATACAGTTGTCGATCCTTCAAAATATTTTATTATCTCCTCCATTTTAAAATAATTGAGGTATACATGATTAAAATTCTTGTACATCATTAATTATATCTTTATTAAATGGAAATATTATTCTAATTAGCAATATAATATTTAAATTCGTACCACACGCAATCCAAATAAACAAAAGAGTAACACAACATAATTTAAAGGCGCACGCTTCTTTAATTACTGGTGCATTTAAAGCAAATGTATTAAGGTCAAAATAGAGTTCAAACCAAAACTATTACAATTTCATTTGAAAACTAAAATGTCACAAATTTATTTTGAGTTGGATTTTTTTTATTTAGAATTTATTAAATTTAAATATTATAGTTATCAATTGATATGTAAATTAGATATAAAAAGCAAAAATATTAATACTCCAAAAAAATGTGTCTATTAAAATGCATAATAATTGATAATTAACAAACTAATTTTATTTTGTATTTTATTGGAGCAATATTTATTTGTTCTGAATCTATTAGCAATGTAAGTTGGTTTACTACTAATACTAGTTGGATTGAACGATTACAATTTCAAGAAGTGATTAGAATTGGGTTTTTATAAAAACTTAGTTATCACTATGGTGCGGCCAAGCTAATTATAAAGAAAAATAATTCGGTTGATAGTTAAATTGGTTCTGTTTATATTCATCAGAAATGACTGTTTATGTATAATAATTACTACCAACCTGGCAAAACTTACAGTAATTATTTTTTCCTATACAATCAATTTTTATAAATGCTAAATGTTTAAATATTCTGTTGAGCTTGTCTGATCATATGTCTGGGCCAGCCTTTGGTATATATCGGCTTTGGTTGTTGTTATGGTAAGTTCCTGTAATACGGTACTAGCTCTCTGTCCTTGGAGAGGTGAGGGTGGTTTGACTTTAGAAGCTATTTTTTCCCTAGGTGTCTTATGGTCCATATTATTCCCATTAGCAGTATGCCCAAGAACAGTATGTGAATCTCACAAGTGATGAATATGGTGGAAGCTATGATCTGGTCTTCCGAGAAAACCAGGTTGCTGAATTACCATTGCGGTCGTACTAAAATGTTGCAGTTTAATCCATATAACTACACACAGCTTGCTTTTAGCCCATAGTGAGCCACATTTTAATTTGTAATTTCTTCCGAGTAAGTGCTCATGTTCTACTGGATTACCACAGTCCACTCCGTAGCGACAGTTTCTAACTTGTTTAACTTCTCGAAATATATGGTTTTATTTCCATGTTGGCACTCACGTGTCCTAATAGGTAGCACACTGAGAGGATGGCTATTGCCATGTGGTTCATCTTGGCTCGACGGTAAGGTTGTTTTATGGCGATTATAATCGTCCTTCAGAGCGACTAATTCGAATAACAATAGATCTTTTTCGGAACACGTTAACTCTTAATGATAATGTGCATCCCGTGAGACGCCGAACAGTACGCACTGAAGAAGCTATAGCCGCTGTACAGGAAAGCATTGAAGAAGATCCAAATCAATGAATCCATCGCCGTTCTCAGCAACTGGGGCTGCGTCCTTCCACTTTATGGAAGATTTTACGAAAGGATCTGAGCTTAAAAGCTTTCAAGCTTCAACTTGTGCAGGAATTAAAGCCAAACGACCATTGTATGCGCCGCCAATTCGGCGAATGGGCTGAAGCACAAATTGATATTGATGTTGAATTTCCATTCAAAATTTTGTTCTCCGATGAAGCCCATTTTTGGTTGAATGGGTACGTAAATAATCAGAATTTTCGAATTTGGAGTGAGGATAATCCACAAGCTTTTGTCGAATCACCATTACATCCACAGAAAAGTACTGTTTGGTGCTCTCTATGGGCGGGCGGGGTCATTGGTCCATATGTCTTAAAAAACGATGATGGTCAGAATGTTAATGTCAATGGTGAGCGGTATAGGGACATGATTAGAATTTTTTTCGTACCTCGATTAGCTGGCATTAATCTTGCTGACATCTGGTTCCAACAGGACGGAGCCACATGCCACACAGCGAGCGCTACAATTAATTTTCTCAAAGAAACTTTTGATGAAAGAATAATTTCTCGTAATGGTCCAATTAACTGTCCATCAGGATCGTGTGATTTAACCACATTGGATTATTTTCTTTGGGGTTATATAAAGTCACTTGTCTAAGTCAATAAATCAGAGATAATTGAACACCTGGAAATCAACATTTGAAGTGTTATTGGCGAAATACGGCCGCAAATGCTGCGAAAAGTTTGCGAAAATTGGTGTTCAAGATTACGTCTTGTACGCGCCAGCCGTGGCGGCTACATGGTCGAAATCATATTTAAACATTAATGTCCTAAAATTTTCTATCCATTAAAACCCGTTTCATTAATATTAAAAATATATTGTTACGACTCGCCCCACGTTATATTTTCCGGCATGAGTGTCAAGAACCCGTTCCAATTTTAATCGAGTCACAGGTAGTTGATCGTCCTTTACAAACACCAGATCATTTATTGCTAGATTTGGTTGGGTGGTTTTCTGTTTACTCCGTCGTTCAAGTTGATGAAGATATTCAGAAGACCAGCGTTTCCAAAAGTTCTGGTGGTCTGCCCTGGTGTAAGCCAGGTTGGTTATTGAAGTTAGTGGTCGAGAATTGAGAACCGCTTCGATATGCGTGGTGATACTGTTTTGTTATTCGAACGTTAGAGTTAAATCTTCTATCACTAGTGCTAAGTTATTTCATCACTGGCCAACATGGCTGCTATGTCCTCAGGAAGTGTGGTCATAACTGCACGATACGTTTTCTTCATTACTGAATTTGCTCCAACAAAATAGGCTCGGTTGTCAAAGAATACATCTGTGCAAAGTCCTCGTTTGAAAACGAATATTTTGTAGGCCGCTATGAATGCTTCTGTTGGGAGGCTGTTCACTAGCTCGATATAGATGGCTCTTGTTGTCATGCATACGAATAGACCGAAGTATCGTAGGGCCCTGCATAGTCAATTCCCGTTTTGGAGGACGGTCTTCCCAGCTCCTCTATTCTTGGCGGTCGCCAGATTTGAGTTTTGAAGATGTTCTTCAAAGTTCTGTAAACAATGTTTAAACATTACACCCTGGTGCTCCCTAGAATGAGTCAATTATACTTACTTAATACTCGTATATTAAAATGAGAAAATTAGATACATATTTTATATGAATCTGTAAAGAACATAGCATAAATTAAAATTGCGCTCTTGTAAAAATATTATGCTGTGTTAAAATATTAGTGCACCTTAAATATTTATTATGCCCTCTTAGGTTTATAATTATGTCAAATGCTGAAAAAGGTTGGTCCATACCACCATGTGTATGTTGTAGATAAGTTCTTTGGGAGTTATGCCACGTTAAGCTGAGTTCGTTAGATTGCCTTGAGATTTCACATGATGCCATCTTGTTATTGGTAATATTTGTTTAATGGTCGAAATCCTATTTGCCACAAATGTGTTGGAGCGACTTGGATCTCCTTTAATCCAATATAGTGTTAAATTTAATTTTAACCGCAAGCGTGCGTATTAACGTCTCCAAGTTTCATTATGTTTTGTGCGTGTTTCGATAGTTTTGCCAATAATAAGGCCGCATTTAACTCTAGGGATTAAAATCTTTATTTTTACGGATGCAACTTGTGTTTTGGACAAAACCATGTAGTTCTATCTTGCACCTCGTCTTTATGTTGACCCATCTCGGAATTTTTAGGTCATCCTTGTATTCTGCCATATTTGGTGTTTATTTTTTCTGTTAGTTGTTCATCCCAGTTTATTCCTGTTTTCCAAATATCCTGCATCATAATATTGGCCATGATAGTTACTGGCGATAGTCATGCTATGGAGTCAAAAAGAAATGAGTGTTTGGTGGGCTGCTTGGTATTAGCTGCAGTCTGATTATGTCGAATTCAAATACATATTCTGCCGGATTGTAGAGTATTGTTTTGAAATGTATTGTTCAGAAATGTTTTGTAATATTTTGGGTGAGCTAGGCGGACATTTTCTCAAAGGAAATCCACCCTGTTCTTATAGAACTAGTAGTGCTTCCTCAATGTTGTCCACGCCAGTGAGAATGAGTATTGGAAACTTCCTTGGCTAGATGTTTTAATTTTTAGCCTATACGTTTTTATAGGTTCGGAAGGCTTCTTCCTCCATAATATGCGGTGATAATATTGATCGTTCGTATTGAGCCAGACTTGGCGAAATATTTTCTCGATGTCAGGTGTCATGACAATCTTTTGCTTTCTCTACCTTAGTAGTATGTCAGCTAAGTCCTTTTGTAGTTTGGTATCGTTCATCATAATTTCTTTTACTGAGATGCTAGTAGTTGTTTTTGACCACTCGAAGCTTGGTCGTTGCGCTACCTGGTAACACCCTGATTAGGTATGTAATAGATATTTTCGAAATCCATCTTCTGTTTTTTTTTGTTAATTCCATGTGGTTTAGTTCGATATATTCCTGCATGAATTGTTGATATAATTGTTTGTAGTCTGGGTCTTTAGTAAATCTTTTATCGATCTATAGCAGTCTAGCTGATGCTCTTCTTCTGGATTCTCCAAGCTTGACGTGATTGTCCTTAAATTGAATTTTTACTATAAATTGTCCATCAGTGTGCCGTTTCAATGTTGTTTGGCTTTTTTTCTATAAAATGCTATCAACCTCTATACAAATAATTTTAGTTGTTCCTCGATTGATTTTGCCATCATTATGGCGGTTATTCTTACTTGGTTGGCCATATTACTCATGCTGCCGATTATAATCCATTCGATATAGAATTCATCATGATTACTTCTTGCAACTCCAACTTATCGTTGCTCCGAATAACTTGAATAAATAACCGCTGTTTGATTTTCGATCGCATCGATCTTCGGCCCAGGTGGCATCTGCATACCCAAAAAATATGTTCTCTCATTTAACATCTCCCATGCGTAATTTTAAATCGCGTGTACCCTTTAGATAACGTACAACTCTCTTCAGCACTGTCCAATCTTCTTCATTCGGACAATTTGTCTTTTGTGCGAGTATCGCTACACTTGCTGCAATATCTGGCCGAGTGTTTATTGACACATACAGCAAGCTGCCAATCAGTTGTTGATATTCCACGTTATTTGGCAGCAGATCAGGCAATAATGCCTTCTGATATTCTGGTTTCAACGGGTATTTAGATATTTTTGCACCTTCTAAATTGAATCGATTCACCACGTGATTGATTTATGATTTCTGATTTATGTTAAATATTCCAATAATGTCCCTGTCGACCTCTATTCCAATGTACGTCTTTATTTGGCCCAAAATATCAACTTTGAATTTGACGTTCAGAATTTCCTCAACCAGCTTAATCGCATTGCTGTCACTACAAGCCACCATAATGTCATCGCCGTAGATTAATATATAACACCACCCATTGCCGATTTTGTTTAATGACATGTTCCAGGTGCGTGCCGACTGCTTCAGCCCATACAAGCTCCTTTTTAATGGACATACCATGCTTTTATCATTCGTTTCGAAGCATGGTGGCAAATACCTCATTGTAATCCTGGCCAAACCGTTGCGTAAACCCTTGGGCAAGTCTAGCCTTAAACCGCTTTACAGTGCCATCAGCGTTAGCTTTCAATTTAAACACCCATTTGCAACCCACTGCTTTTCGATTACTTGGTAATTCAACTATTTCCCAGGCGCTATTTTCTGCATGTGATTTCATTTCATCATGCATAGCCGTAAGCCATTGATCCTTTATTGCGGTCTCCAGTACGTCTGCCAGGGTTTTCGGCTCAGTAATTATTGAATTAATATTTTCGATTTCTTCGATTAATCGTTTTGATTTGCATCTAAATGGGTTTTTGGCAATTGGAATTGAAGCAGTTCCTTCTTCGCGGCCCTTATTATTTCGCTTGATATGTTCTTGAGCTGACACAGCGTCTGGTCCCTCCACTATTTGTTCACTTTCAATAGTGGTATTGTCAACTTGTGGTTTTATTTCGACAGTTACGGTATTATCTTCCCCTTCTATAAAGCGAACATCGCGGCTTATAATCAACTTGTTCGTCTTTACATCGAAACATCGATACGCCTTTGAGTTTTCGTCGTAACCCAAAAATCATGCCTCCACTGCCTTTATGTCCTATTTTCTTCGTTTCTCCTTAGGGATATGTACAAAACATTTTTTCCCGAAGATTTTAAAATTTTTCAAAATTGGTAATGTACTCGACCAGATTTCTAGTAGTGTCTTCGGAGCTCCTTTTCTTGGCAAACGGTTCTGCATAAAATTATGCTTCCGCCCAGAACGAATGGTCCAATTTAGCCTCAATCATCATACATCGAGCCATCTCGATTAGCGTTCGGTTCTTGCGCTCTGCTACTCCATTTTGTTCCGGTGAATATGCGGCAGTGTATTCTACTTTAGTCCCGATGTCCTTTAAGTATTCAATGACCTGTTTTTATATTCTGTGCCTCGGTCACGCTTGTCGATCTTTAGTACAGCGTCGTCTGCGCTATCACCATTTTCGTTTCACTTGCGTATAATTAAGCGTTTATGCTCGTCAATCAGTTTTGCCTGTACCATTTTCACGATTGTGTCATAGCTGCGCGATAACTTTTCCTCTCCGAGATCGTCAATCCGTTGAAACATGTCCAACAACCAAAGAATATGTTGATTATTCCATGAAGATTATTCCATCGTTTTCCATCAATCCAACCGGCGTTTACTTTCTCGGAATGCGAATTTTTTGGAAGTTCTTTTTTTTTAATTGCGCAGAGGACAATCTTTGGTCCAACTATTAATTGTATTTCCTAATAGTTTTTGTTGTGTGATATGCTTATTTGGGTACAGTTTAAACTCTAAAATTTGTATATATAAACTAGCGGAGATCCGTTAGAACGGAGGTCAAATTGTTCAAATTGCATTCATGATCTTTGGGTTTAGTTTGTTTTAGTTCTGCAAATTGACAAGCAATATTTATATAACTCCCAGGTCTCGTAAAAGACTTCTAATCGAGCATGATTACTTTAGAATTTAACCACATACTCCTTGACTTGTCGTATGAGGCGACTAAACAAAGTTTGGATCGTTGGGCTAGCTATTCGCATCCTTAATATCTTCATTTTTAAAAGATGAACAAAAGAAAATATGAATACCGCCAAAATTTAACCCGATTCCCACTTATGTTAACAGACACGCAGTTTAGGATCGGTACGTGGCGCATGCAGATGCTAAGAAAACCATGCGCATTTGGTGGTATTGTATCAGACATGAAAAAGTGTCGCTTAGAACTCGTCTCCAAGAAACTCGATGTCCCTAAAGTGGAGATTACGATTTCCAAGGCTTTACATTATGTTTTATAGTTTATACAGTTTAACATGGTGGGTTTCGTCCACATCCGTCAGTCTCTTAAAAACTTTTATTTTCATTGGCGATGATCCTTTCTAAATATTATGAAAAATCTCGTGACGTACATCAGGTGTTATTAAATTTCCCACAAACCTTTAACTCAATCCATCGAGCTAGCTTATGGTTTGCATTGCGATGTCTAGGAATACCTGACAAATATGTGTGTTTATGTAAAATGACAGTAATGAAGTAACAATGGTGTGTCAAAGTTGAGAACAAGCTGTCAGCAAGTTTTACAATTAGCTCAATTAAAGAGATGCTCTGTCCCCGATACTATTTAATTTCATAATAGAACTTATCTTTCGTATATGTGAACCCTCAGGATAACATCGTGTACCGTCAGTCCAACCAGATTCTGGCATATTTAAATGATATCTATATGCAATTGGATTGAATGGAAATGGTTTCAGAGAACTTATGGAGCCCCTTGTAAGATTCTCATCTTCCGTTGGGGTCAAAATCAATGAGTTCAAAACAAAATATATGATCACTGGTTTTGGAGACCAATACGCAATCGTTAATGGCATTTGAGAGAAGAATCATGCGCACGATATATGGCCCCAAACGCGACGAAGGCGACACTTACAGAGTTTTATTCAATATCGAGATCAGGATTTTAATTAAAATTCTTGATCTCGTTCATTAAGGAGCAGCGATCTCTGATAGGAGAGCCGGAAGCGCATAATTCTCTTACGGCGGCGATGGAAATTTGAGGTAGATAACGGCTTGGCTCCTTCGGGTTGCAAGCTCGGATTCGAATCAGATGTTTGACTCGGTACAGGTCAGTAATGACCTGTAAAAGCCGTTTGTTATTATTAATATTATTAAAAATATATAAAATACAAAAAATATAGAATAAAACACCGAACCGGATACCTAATAGTCCCTACACAACACAATTTTCAATTGAAAAAAAAATTACTTCTCACGTATTTTTGTCCACTGTCAAAAATAATTTATTTTGAAAGACAACGATTAGTCTTGCAAAACAAATTATTTTTCATAGATCCAAAATCTCGAAAAATATTATAAATATCCACATTCTATCTACAACAAAACAATTATAAACAGAATGAGCAAGAAAAGTAAAACAATAAAATGTTTAACGGGAAATAAATACGAATTATGTACATTTTGAGATGATTATGGTTTTTAATTTAAACTGCCATCTATTAATTAGTTGTAAGGACTAAATAATGAAAGATTTAATAAAATCTTGGCTTAATATTATCATAGACACAGGTGTCAAATCAATTATTTAATTGATTTAATTACTTTTTTGCAATTATTTTGATTAATACTTAAAAATTTCAAAAAAGCCACCGTGATTAAATCCAGATTTTTATAATACGCATTTATATGTATTATAGTCATAGTTTCTTCGGTTAATAATTAAGAAAAGCTACATTTTCTTTTCATAATTTGGTGAAAATGTATCATAATTACAATCAAATAGCAGGAATTGTAAGCGGATAATTTTGAAAATCACTCGTGATTATTTAAATTAAATCCTAAAGAATATTTTAAAATTTAGTTGGTGCTGAAACAATCCCTAATTTGTCCAAAAAGCTACACTAACTTCGAGCATTTTTTTTCATTTTTCGTGTATTTGGCCCTTAAAGTTTTTTCCGACACCTATCATAAGAAAGGAGGAATTCTTTCAAAGAAAAATTTTTTTTGTGAAAGATCCGACCATCTGTCACATCGTAGACGATTAGATATTGCGAAGGAACATTATTAAATCTATATTCTGTGGTTTGGTACTTCTGTTTTTCAACAATTTATGTAACCTTGAATTCTTTGTTAAATCACCATTCTAATATTGTCTTACTATAGTGTGTTTGTGTTTATAAAACATTAATTGATTTGCTTTTGGGGCAATGGGGTGAAACACCATTTTATTAGTTGCCTTAGAAATTAATCGTACAAATTTTTTACAATAATTACATTCATTATTTAAATATATGGACTTTCATTTTTTATTCAATCGGAATTTTATCTTATATTTAACTACTTAATCTAAAATATACGATAAGAATTATTTTGTAAAATATTTGAGTCGAAATCAAAGTGATAACAAAATGATTTCATATTCGTATAGTGAACTTTTGATTTACGATACACTGTGTTTTTATGAATATTACCAGTTCAATAATTAATCATTATGTAAATAATTCTTATAATGGTCAATGTTTACTTTTAATAGACCCCATCCCAATAAACCCACATTATTGGATTGTAATACATATTTTCATACACTGATTTTGTGATATTCATATTATTTGTTTACGACAAGTGGTAAAACTAATAATTTATAGTCTGTTTTCAATACGTGTTTCTTTTTAAACCAACTAACATAACTATTTAATTGAGGTCATTGGAAATCGAGACAGATAATAAAAAGTACAATTAGAAAATTAATTTTAATATATAGTAAGTAAACTTAAAGTGTTGATCACGAAATTTTAATAAATAAAAATACATTGTGATTTTTTTACATAAATATTCAAACAAAACGCGTTTTAAATTTTTTATTTATTACAGAATTGTATATTTAGGATCAAGTTCAGACATGCCTTATACGATTTAAATCGGAATAAAGAAACAAACAGTTTATGCATGTAATTTTGTGAGTGAAATACTTTACTAGTTCAATGACAGTGAATGTATATATGATTGGAAAACGAATGCCGTTTATCGTGTAAATAAGGAATTCTGATAAATTTTTTTTTTTTAGTTAGGAAGCTACCGGTACGTTGTCGCTTTATTAAATCCATGACTAACTCAATTTGTAGAAATAAAAAAAAAAATGTTTTCGATTGAATCTAAATTTCAAAAGCACCAGATTCTGACGGTAAGTCTCCTAAGACCGTCATATCAAATATTTTTATTTATTTATTGTTCATATAAAAGCTTAAAAGCTTATACAAAATATGACAAGAACGTAAGCAAAAGAAAAAAAGATACTTACATACTATACATGCTAAAAATACATGATTCATAGAAAAAAAAGAGAGGAAACTGTGTTACTATAAAACAAGGTTACAAAAAAAAATTAAGTTCAAAATAACGTTTTTTGAAGCCAGCACTTGTTCAGAACATTTAATTCACAACATTCCTTCACAATATTTAATGGTAAATTGTTACACCAAAGAACAAAAAACCACGAATTTTTAATTGCACGATTATTTTATAGGTACTTTTAAACCTTTGGTCCTCGACGAATGAGATTGTGTTAATTTGTGACTAGCCTAGACCATAATTATATTTAGTTTAGTTACAAGATTGGGCATATTTTGAAAATTACAACTATCATACATTTGAATAAAATGGAATTTCTTATCTCAGGATGGTTGTATGGTTTTCAATCAATATATCCTGTTGATTATGTGTTGTTAAATTGGGGTGAAAGGTACTCTCGAGATGATCCACGAACCTTTCATGCTTTTTTCATATCTGGCCTTTTCAGATATTTAGTTGCTTTCCACAATGAATAATCACTATCTTTATCATAGATGAGAGATTGTAGGTATGAATTTATTGAATTATTTTTAAAGTCCCGTATTTCTCGGTGTATTCGTTGTGTTAAATTATTTAATCAATTTTTGGCAGCTGGGTCTCGTGTACGTTGCCATTCCCTTCGGGCACTTCATTTATCTATAACTAGTGATTTAATTTCCATTGGGTAGCATTTAATAGCTATTTTTTTATTTGTTGTATTAGTGCTTTTCCACGCTGTTTGCTGTATATCTTTGACGAGCTTTTCCACCTCTTGTTCTAATGTTTCTTCTGATGAAAGTTGTGTGTTTAAAATGATGCTATTGTTAAGTTCATTCCTAAAATTTTTCAAGTCAGTATATTTATTTGTTAACATTGGCTGCTTGTCATTTGTAATTATTGTATCACTTATTATCATTAAAATAGAGGAATGGTCAGATGTGGAGTCAAATCCTTCCTGCACTTGTATATAATCAACCAATATAATGACCAATTAAATCAGGTGTTTTATTTTGATCGCTGGGCCAATAAGTTGGTTTTCCAGTAGAATGCCAGTTGCAGTTGTATTTAATTATTGCTTGATGAAGCTCTTTCCCTTTAGGTGTTGTTAGTCTTGATCCCCAGTCTGTATATTTAGCGTTGAAGTCACCCCTGATTATGAATTTTTCACCTAGCTGCTTGAAGAAGTGTGTATAAGCATTCTCTTTGATGCTGTATCTAGGTGTGCAATATATTGCGGCTACCACTACTTTGTGGTGGCGGATATTAATGCTAACGCTAATTGCTTGTATTTCATCACTTTCAAGTTTTAGTTGTAGATCGTATTTAATATCCTTTTTTTAAAATTACGGCACTGCTCTTTTGTGCATTATTATTAGGATGTACTGCTGAGTGAACTTCGTAGCCACGTTTTATATGACTCTCAGTAGTAAGGTGTGTTTCAGATAATAAGCATATATCTATGTTTTCTAAATCAAGAAATAGTTTTATTTCATTTTGTCGTTGCAATATACAATTGCAGTTCCATGCAAGAATTTTTAAATTATTTGCTATGTTAATTATCAAAGAGAGGCTAACTCTGAAGCTGTTTGACTTTTTTCGAGTAAAGTGAGCCTTTGCATGATTCATATGAGGGCTCTTTCTTGCTTTTCTTCTTGTGAACTAAGTCTTTTAAGAATATCTTGTAGTATTTTATTAGTTTGGTTATTATTTGAATCAGAACTGTGTTGCCTTCTCGAACTTCCAATAGTGCATATGTTACATTTGGATTAGTTGATAATTTGATAACTTGATTAGTTGATAACTTGATAATTTGCTTTATGTTTCGTATGTCTTTAACTTTGTAGATATTCTTGTTGGGACTGAGTTGATTTCTGGCCTGGTACTTACTGAAGTTTCCCTTGTTTTGTTGCGATTTTTTTGCAGCTCTCTTATAACAATGCAACCTCTGTAGTTGGCTGGATGGGCCTCCCCACAGTTGACACATTTTAGTGGGGTGTCTCTTTGTTTCATACATTCAGCCATGTACATTCATACATTCAGCCATGTGTTTTCCTATACATTTCACGCATCTAGGCTCCTTATTACAAAAGTTTTGCGTGTGTCCGTAGACTTGGCACTGTTTGCACTGGGAAATCAGTTTAGATTTTTTAACTGCTTCTATTTGCACTTTCATATGGAGTATTTCGGTGATTGCATAATGTCTTCTGTTCTTTCAAAAGATAGCATATATAATGGAAGCGGTGTTTTGTCACCTCTTTTTAGCAGCTGTGTAACTTTTATCTCTCCAGATAATCTTTTATCTCTTCTGGTTTGCATGAAGCGTGTAGTTTCTTAACAATGACTTTGGTTTGTCTTGTCAGCTTGAAATTCTATCCGATTGTTGTTCATGATGTTTCTAATACTTTGATAATTATCGCAATTGGATATTATAACTGGAGGTGGCCGTGGCACTTCTTTCTCCAGTTGTATATTCTTCCTTCCGGTTGAGAGTTCTTTACTTGATCGTTTCTGTTCCGCTGAAACCTCAGCTTTTTCCTCCTGTAGTACATTCCTACTTTCGGTTGGAAGCTGCTCAATTGATTGTTTCAGTTCGGGTGAAACTTGTGATTTACTCATCTTGCGTTTCTTATTTTTTTTTTGTTACTGTTCAGAATCCATCCCGTTTCTCTGTTTAGCTCTTCCTTGTCTGTTTCATATATAATCTTTATATGATCTGCAGCTTAGAGGTTTCTTTCTCAGATATTACTGCATTTAAAACAACTTTTAACCCCTTGTTTTCGAGGTCTTTGTTTAGATTTAACGTTATTCGCTAATGGTGGTGGTTATCTACCCACCCTGGATTTTTGTCCAAATGGATTGAGTTGCCTAAGAGGGCTTTTAAACAATGATTGACTCACCCCAGAATCCATTGAGCCAGCCTCGTTAGAGAGCAACTACCACTTAGACCAATACGAGTTGGTTGTGGGTCTGGTTTGAGAACTTCATTTACTAAGTTCTCGATAGTCGGTTATACCGCCGTGTCTCGGTCGCCAGAGCCTCGTTAGTTGCCTAGCAGAGTGCACCACGGCAGGTGAGGATGAAATTTGAGCTGTTTGTAGACCACTTAACTTAGGCCCCCTTTCCCACCCCAGGTTAGGTATATGGTCTAATTTAAATTCATCAGGATCAATTCGTTAATTTAAAGAGTATTGATTTTGTTTATTCTTAAACGAAGTTTGCTGAAAAATATAGTATTATATGTAAAAAGGGTCTTTCAACCAAACAATGTTATTAAAAATTGACCCTGTTTCCGTATCAATATCGTTTTTTATAATATTTATTTATAAAATCCGATTAATTTAAAATAGCGGATGATAGCACAGCAGGTAATATTAATTTGTTATTAATACAATTTGCTGGAAAATGTTTTATAATTAGTTTTATTAACTAATAAAAATTGTGTCAGATAAATTGTTTAATTGCTGTGAAAAGAAAGTATTTGTTATGTGTTCTTAGAGTTTTTTTTTATATTTAATTTTATCACTACCACAACAAATTATTTATACGACAACTCGTATACCGCATTCCGTAGAATAAACATAATCATTAATGCCTCAATGTAAGTTTAAAAAGTAAAAATTTCACATAAATTGAATCTATTAAATCCTTCGTCTTCAAATATCATTAATTATAGGCATATTTTTCATCCAGAAGACAAAAACTGACATTCATGATCCACAGACACAAATTTATAGTATTGTTTATACTTTCATTTACTTTTTTTTTATACTTTCATTTTTTTAAAGTGTACACAAAAAATCTGTGAAGTTTACCTACCGAAATCTGTTAAGTATATAAATTAATGCTTATACCCACCATTAAATTTCATTTAAATAGAAAAAAATTAATTATAGTTGATAATTACTGATAATTAACATTTGATAAAGCTGGCAATCGCAAATCTATCTGTATTATGACATATATATTAGAATCTTATCAGCAAATTGTATAAAACATTCTTGTAGACAGCTGTTTCTGTTTATTATCAAGCAAATTTAAAATATACATTCACACAAAGCGTTTGTATTTTTTAAAATTTCTAATATTAGATAATCTAATATAAACAGACAATTATTTTCCCTCCGCTTGTGAAACACATAACAAACTACACATTGAATTAATCACACACATAATGCTGATTAGCTGAAATTAAAACATACAATAACATTAATTTTATTATTTTTAATTGAACAAAACATAAAATTGTATAAGAGTTTGAGTACTCTATGTAACACACCACAAGGAAATAGTATAACGTTATAAAATTCACTTATTGTTTATTTGCAAAAAGATGGATTAAATTTATGATTAACGCAATGGTGATCACAGTAAATAAAGTAGTATTACATGTTAAGTAAATGGAAACTTTTTAAGTTGGAAATTAATTATAATTTGTGGGTGAGGTAGTGCTGCAATTATTGATATTATACCAGAATATTTTTTTAATTGTGCAATAATTTTGCAATTTTACCCGAAAGGCGTAGTTCCCATTAAAATTTTGGTGTTAGATTGCTTTTGTGTCATTGATATCAAATTACTATTAAATAATTTTAACGTGTTCTAGTTCTTAAAGTGTAGTAAAACAAATTAAAAATTCTAATAAATTTAAAAATAAAAATAAATGCAGTCGATATTCGATTAGGATCGTTATTTTTTAAAATCTTTATTAAAAATTATACTTTAGTTTGATAAAGTTGAACCATTTCTATAAAATAAAATATCAAAAATAGCCAACTAATTTTCATTTATTATGTGATATCGGCCTATGTTTTCCCCAATATTTTCATTAATTAATATACTCGCAATTTAGTATGTCAATTAGTTTTTCGCGCATAATATAAATTATGCAGTTGGCAAAATGATATATAAATATATATATATATATATATATATATATATATATATATATATATATATATATATATATATATATATATATATATATATATATATATATATATATATATATAAATTTTAATTATGAATATGTTATATTTGTCAAGGTCATATATTTAGATAAAAGATTATCGCTATTATAATAGGAAATAAACCGCAATTAGATCAATATAATAAATTTATCATTTTTATTTTTATTTTTTCAGCAATGAACCGCACAACACAGCAAACCCAGCAACAAATAATGGAAAACGATGCAGCAGCCTTGGCAGCCGAAATGTTTGACCATTTTTGTTCGGCAACAACTATGCGACAAATTTTTGGATTACATCGAAATATGTGCGATACAATTAATTTGCGACCAGGGCCGTTAAACGAATTTTATCCAAAACTAAAAACTAAAGTAAAAAATTGGAAAGCACAAGCTTTATGGAAAAAGTTTGATGCACGTGCATCACATCGAGTATATAATAAAGGCACAGCGGCGCAAGGTATACGAGTATTAGTTATTGGCGCTGGACCTTGTGGTTTACGTGCCGCAATTGAAGCACAATTATTAGGAGCAAAAGTAGTAAGTAAACAAATAAATTACTCAATTTTGAGCTATATTTCGTGCCATGGATAAATAAAATTATTTGCCATTTTCATTTTTTCAGGTAGTTGTTGAAAAACGTGATCGAATATCGCGTAATAATGTATTACATTTGTGGCCTTTTTTAATTACCGATTTACGAAACTTAGGAGCAAAAAAATTTTACGGCAAATTTTGTGCGGGCGCTATCGATCATATATCGATAAGGCAATTACAGTGTATCCTATTAAAAGTTGCACTGTTACTAGGCGTTGAAATACACGAGGGTATTTCATTTATAAAAACTTTAGAACCAAATGATGGATGCGGTTGGCGTGCCCAAATTACTCCAGAGGATCATGCAGTTTCACATTATGAATTTGATGTTCTACTCGGCGCGGATGGTAAACGTAACACACTGGATGGATTCAGGCGAAAAGAATTTCGCGGTAAACTAGCCATTGCCATTACAGCAAATTTTATTAATAAAAAAACAGAAGCTGAAGCTCGTGTTGAAGAAATTAGTGGCGTTGCGTTTATATTCAATCAATCATTTTTCAAGGAATTATATCATACAACCGGAATTGATCTTGAAAATATTGTTTACTATAAAGATGAAACACATTACTTTGTGATGACGGCAAAAAAACATAGTTTACTCGATAAAGGTGTTATAATACAAGATTATGCGGATCCGGCTGAATTATTAAAACCGTCAAATGTAAATACAGAACGACTTTCGGAGTATGCACAAGAAGCAGCCGGATTTTCAACAAAATATCAAATGCCAAATTTAGAATTTGCTGTAAATCATTATGGTAAACCAGATGTAGCAATGTTTGATTTTACATCAATGTTTGCCGCGGAAAACTCTAGTCGTATAACGGTTCGAAAGAATTATCGTTTATTACAATGTTTAGTCGGTGATAGCCTTTTGGAACCATTTTGGCCGACGGGATCAGGTTGCGCACGGGGTTTTTTATCAAGCATGGATGCTGCTTATGCCATAAAATTATTTGCCAACCATAGTAATAGTGTTCTTGCTGTATTGGCTCAGCGTGAAAGTATTTATCGTTTACTAGCGCAAACAACACCTGAAAATTTACAACGTGATATTGGAGCATATACATTAGATCCAGCATCGCGTTATCCAAATTTAAATAGAACCGCTGTTAGTGTGTACCAGGTTAAAAATTTATTAGATTCCGATGATCCTACACTCTTGGAACAAACATTTGTAGATACGAATACACTATCGGCGGCCATTGAAGCACCAGTCAGACGAAAAAGGCGAACTGGCGATACCACTCCACTCGGTACAGTGCTTTTACGATGGATAAAATCTCAACTAAACGATCACGAATTTTCACAAAATTTAATCGAAGTAGCACAATGCTTCACAAACGGTAATATATTATGTGCTCTTATTAATCGGTATCGACCCGACTTAATTGACATTAACGATATAAAAAATTTGTCGGCTGAAGAATGTAACGAAAAGGCTTTTAATATATTTGAACATGAACTGGGTATTCCGCGTGCACTTACATCAGCTGAATCGCTTACGCTCGACGGAATTGATACGAAAATATGGTTAAATTATTTAGAACACGTTTGCGAAGTGTTTCGTGGTGAAATACCTCATGTAAAACATCCTAAATTAGATTTCGAAGAATTACGTGAAAAAAATAAAAATCGAAATGCGGTTGACTTTTCTAATCTTCTGAAATTGCAATCAAAAAAAGTGTCAGATAATAATGGACAGGTACAACAACCGCAACAAGTTCAAAGGCGTCACTTCCATTATAACCAACAACAACCAGTTCCCCAGCAACACCATGGTACAGAAGAACGCCATCAACATAGAACCCGGCGATCGTCGGCAGAACATAATGTTCAAGGTAACAAAACGTTTATGGATTGGTTAAAACAAAAATTAAAAATATTTTGATCGTTACGCGATATAACTTAAATGGAGTAAAACAAGAATTTTTTTGTTATAAATTAAATAATTATAGATATTTTGTTGTTGTGTTTTAATTTTTATAATGCACAAAATTTACATCATGTTAAATCCAAAGTAACACTGATTTGAACTACTTTAAATAGTTTTCACTTTTGCTACCTGTCAAATATAATTCTTCTTGGCATGCATTTAACGGAGTTACTTGAACAATTATTGTTTAACAAGCTTATTTTATAGTAACAAAAAATTAATCCGAAAATGTGTTCCGAATTATGTTCTTCCTAATTTCAAAATGATTAATTTGTTAAATTATCTTCTTTTTTTTTGGTAATTTTTATCACCAATAACATTTTACTTCTATTTATAGTATTTTTAAAGTTACGTGATTTATTTTTTAAATTTCATTTTAACATTTTTTCCATCATTACAATTTTATGCTTAATTTTTTTATTTGTTTTCACTTTACAGCATCGGTTCCACAAGATATACCACGACGTGCCAAAAAAAGAAGAACAAATGATAAGAGTCAAAATATCGTAAGTATAAAAATTTCGTTTATTCGCATGTAAAACTGATTAGAATAAGTTTTTTGCCACATAAAAATAGGAAAAGGGTTCAGGTGCTGTGATGAGTTGGATATCAATATTATTTACATTTTTGATTTGTATTGTAGGACTGTGTTGTGCGTTGGAGCTCATGTATAGTTTAAGTTTTCATTTATATCATAAAATTTTACAATAGGTAATATAAAATACACAATATGAAACTGCATCCATACACAAATTAATAAATGCAAATTATTGAATCAATTACAATTATTTTTTATGTTTATTTAATTTTAAATATTTATACATAAAATCATTATAAAAATAAAAAACTTTTTCAAAGGAGGAACGTGCGGTACGCCTTGCTGAAATCGAATCGAACCGTAATGAACGACATAGTAAACGGCGTGATCAACGTCGTCGACAAACCGAAAATTTTTTAACAAGTCTTCACATGTTACAAGCAAATCAATTCTTACGCGATAGCGATAGTTCCAATACATTCGATGATTATTCGCTATACGTGTATCGTCAATCAGCCCCCCTATTCAATGACCGAGTAAAGGAACTCGAACGAAAACTACTATATCCTGTAAGAAAATACAAAAAAATCCCATAACGTTGTGACCAGTGTTGAGTTGTTTAACCCAAGAGTGAAACCAAAAACTGCCATAAAAGAATCAATTTTTTTTATATAACACTATGTTTAACAAAACCGAAAAATTAAAAACTTTAGTTTAGCAAAATCACTTTATGCTTTTAATATTAGTAATTCAACATTGTTGCTGATAATAATCTGTTATGTTAATGACGTAGATAAAAATCGTCATAAGGCTGAACATTCATAAATACTAATAACTCAATTCCATAGCTTGTATTTCTTTTATTTCTAATGCATAAGTTCTAATCATATACAATTCATATTCCTCAAATTAATTATTTTCCAATATTTTTAGGATCGTGAACGCGGAATACCTTCGGCAATGCCACGCAGTGGTCTAGAAGATCAATTTAGCGATAGGATAAAATCTATGGAGCAACGTATTACTGGCAAACATGGCGGGATCATGGAGAAAAAACCAAAAGATTTATTACGTGCAATTGGTAAAATTGAAAGTAACGATTGGAATGTTAAAGAAATCGAAAAAAAAATCGAACAATCGAAAAAAACGGAAGTTGGTAAAAATAGAGAAAAAGTGCCAAAATGGAGTCGGGAACAATTTTTGGCTCGACAAAATAAAATGTCGAAGCCACTCGACACAACAGATGAGAAATATAGAGAAATTGATACAACAATTAAAGCATTGGATAAACAATTAAAAGATCCAGTACTTTATGAACGGAGCAGTAACAAAGTAGCATCAATTGCTGGTAAATTTGTCAAGAAAGACGATCAAGAAAAATCGCAACAACTAAATACAGACGAGAAACTGAATCAAATTAAACAATCGAATAAAGTTGGCTTGGTATTCACGAATCAAAATATTTCCGAAGTTTGTCATTTCTGTAAGCAACGAGTATATTTGATGGAAAAAATAACAGCAGAAGGTTTAGTGTTGCATCGATCGTGTCTTAAATGCCACCACTGCCATACAAATTTAAGACTCGGTGGATACGCATTCGATCGTGATAATCCACAAGGTTTATTCTATTGTACACAGCACTATCGTCTTCCAGCTAAGGCTAAACCTACACCAAAACGTCCTCAACCGCGAGGCCGAACTACCGAACACGATGGTAAAGCTAAACCACAAGACATTCCGAGCACCATTACTGATTCTGTCAAAAACGATATTACTAAAATGGATCTAATGAATCGCGGCCAAACGCCCGAAAGAATCGAGTTTGAGAATGCGGATCTGTCAGATGGAGAACCGTCATTAGATAATGTGATTGATGAGAATGAATGGACGGATCGTAATTTTGGAACTGGTACCGATGCATCGGAGTCTGATATTACAAGTTCGGAGTCCGATAGTGATGACAATGATTCGGATCTGTTTGAAGAAGCAATTGGATCACCGCTTGGGCAAACTTTGCAAATTGCATCGGATTGGATAGGAAAACAGCGGTATATTGAAGACAGTGACGATGATGATTCATATGATTCGAGTGATGGTAAGTCGATTATATTAATTTTAAATTGTTAACGTTAGCACTTGGGTTTCATATCATAAATGATCGTCCATGTCAGTACAGGCTGGCTCGAGCAATGCAATGTGCAGATAGATTTAAAAACGAACCTGTATTCGTGCGTTCTCGATTTGGCTGGTAACGGCGTAAAGTAGGTCGTTACAAATTAATCACGAAAGAGTTGGTGTTCTAGGACATTTATTAAAACGCTAAATTATTCTTGTGTACAAAGCTAGCTACATAATTATTACTACAAATTTAATTCTTAATCCTTATTAATTAATTTAATATAATTAAATTAATAATTAATTTTTATTATTGTATTTTTACAATCGCGTAAATGATGAAATAAATGTCAAAAATAAATGTCTATTCTACCCCCTGCACGTATCACTATAAATAACAACATGCTGCTTTAAATTATTTGTCGTCATTAGATATTTATACGAGCACGAACTTATTTCATTAGCACCTTGACCACTCTTAGCTTTATGCCAAACAAAGCAATACTTAGAGTGTCGTCTCAATTTCTTATATTAAAATTAAAGGCCCAGAAGTTCTTTTTGTAAAATGCAATATTGATTTTTAAATAAAGTGTGGGAAGGCACTGTTGAAGGTCGATAGCCAGCACAGTTTAATTTTGAATACATTTATCGGTCCTTTTATTTGCATAAGCAAGCTCGGCCATCTCTTGATGATAGTCTTTGTCTCTCTGGATAACAATTTTGTTTTCTTCGTTTGCCAGTTTGATCTGCAATGCGAACTTGTCACACTGTTAGCATGTGTCTAACTGTGGGTGTTTAAATTTTAAAATAAAAAGTTTTAAATATTTCCTTGTATATTTTGACAACAAAACTGGTTTTTCTGAATACAGTTCTAAGTACATCTCGTATATTTTTGTTAAATTTTAACGTATGGGTAAATAGTTTTTCTGAGTATGAGACCGTCAATAGAGAGAGTTGTATTTGGGAAACTGCTAATGTGTGTTCTTACTAGATTTTCTAACTGGATGTAATTTTGGGTTTATTGCTAGATGTTCCTCCATCGTCTGGTAGTTTTGCTGCCTCCGGCTGCTTTTTTATGACAGTTCCCAGTATTCGAACATTTTCTCCTAAAACATCAACGAAACAACTTCAGCATACTTTAATTTCTTCAAATGTGATCCTATTAGTTAAAAAAATATTTTACACTAATATTTCGCTGCCTTTTAGGATTGATTAAATTAGTTATTGTTCCTTATTGTTCCTTTTAATAGGAATGCTATTCTCCCCATGCATGTAAGTACGGACCGATATTCATTAAAACATTGCAATCGCAGCTCATCTGATACTCTCTTAGCACATTTTGGTTTACAATTTTTTAGCTTTTTCGATTCTCTTTTTACGTTTCCGGCCTTTCGATATTGTAAAGGCTTGTCCAGAGTTTCTTTTTAGTTTCCTTAACTCTATTTATTTATATTTTATTTACCTACAGTTACAATCGGTAAAAAATCGGTAAATACAATCGGTAAATAATAAAAAATGCAATACAAAATAATACAATTGATTAAACAAAGTTATATAATTATAGCCCTATAGAAAATTTAATTTTTAATATTAATAGAAAAGAATTTTAACAACTCAAGCTTAAACGAATTTATTGAATTGTTAAAGTTAAAAATATTATAAACAGAATTATAAAATTTTATAAAGACTAAAGGATCAGAAAGAGCGAAGTTAGTAGAAACCGATTCAATAAGTAAGAGTCCTTCACGAGGGTGCAAACAACGTATTGGAGCATAAATAATGAATCGTGTGAGAATTTTATCACAATCTTTACGACAAACCAAAACACTTACCCGAAAAGTAGGTCAGCCCCGAAGCGCATATAAAACAAACTGCTTCTGAATACTTTCAATTCTGTCCGAATGACATTGATAGAATGGAGACCAAACCTGAGAAGCGTACTCTAAAATGGATCGAACAAATGATACATACAAAGATTTTAGAGTGAGCAGGTCACAAAAGTCTTTACAGTTTCGCTTAATAAAACCTAACATAACATAAGCTTTCGCAACAATGGTGTCAATGTGTTTTGTAAATGAAAGATTCGAGGAGAATATTATACCTAAGTCAGGTGTGAATTAAACTCTAATAACAGCCGTGCTATAAAGAAAATATTGCCGCCGTAAAGGTGAACGAATTCGAAAAAAAGAAAGTACTTTACATTTACCAACATTCAATAAAGTTTGTACCGAGCAATTGGCGCAGTGGTTAAAGCTGCGGTGTTTGGGACGGGAAGTACCGGGTTCGAATCCCAACGGGGGAGGGTTACAAAAGTGATTTTTCATCTGCTGGAGCAATGTAATGTGCAGATGGATATTTGAAACGTGAACCTGTATTCGCGCGTCCTCGATTTGGCTAGTAATGGCGTAAAGTAGGACGTTAATTTACCGCGAAAGAGTTGGGAGAGCTTCGGCCCCAAAACAGATTGCATAGAAATAAACAAACAAACAAACAATAAAGTTTGTGATTAATCGACCAATTACAGAATTTATTCAAATCACTTTGCAATTTTAAACAATCTGATACATTAGCAATGGGGCTAGAAATTTTTAAATCATCAGCGTAAAAGAGACATTGAGCAAATTCAAACTCCTCAACGAGGTCATTAATAAATAAGGCAAATAATAGTGGACCAATGTGTGGCTGTTTTGTGGAACACCAGAGGTAACACGAAATAAACGAGAACAAGAATCCTTAATCTTCACAAATTGGTAACGTTTAAGATTAAAGGAATGCAACCATCTAATAAACTCACAATTAAGTTTATCGAGCTTATCGATAAGAATTGAATAATCAATTTTATCAAAAGCCTTTGAAAAGTCTGTGTAAATCACATCAATTTGTTGCTTATTATCAAATATACAGGGTGGCTGAGACCAAGTGTTACCAAATGAAAACGCTGTAATTTTTTTAATTTTATTTTAATTTTATTGAAATTTCGTGGAATATGTTGAAAACATATTACATTTTATGAAAAACATGTTACTGCTCGATATGACCTCTTTTGGCTCTGATTATATAATTCAGTCTTCCATAGAAAGCATTGCATGCTGACCGAACGTGGACTTGCAGAATTTTATTCCATTCTCGAACAAGAGCTGACTTCAATGCATCAACACTCGCATTTTTTAGTGGACACCTTACTCTCCAAAATGGACCATATGGAGAAATCCATGAGATTCAATTCTGGTGAATATGGTGGCCATTCTTTCGACGAAATCAGCCACGGAACGCAATTTTGTAAAAATTGCTGTATCGCTCGACCTTTGTGTGACGGTGCCGAGTCTTGTTGGAATGTCCAACGGTTCATACCAAAGTGTTTACGTGCCCAAGGTAGCAAAGCATCGTTTAGGATCTTTTGGCGGTACACCTCTTGGAAGAACTTCCTTCTTGAAATTTCAGCCTTTTAGAGCCCTTTTTGACTTTCTCATTATCCAATTGGTTTCTCTTTCTAAATCTTCCTTGTCGGTTAGGTACTCGATTGAATTACCACCTTTCGTTTAAGGCTTATGTTTAAGGATTTTAACTCCTTCAAGAAGTATATGGTGCTGTAATCCATTGAATTGCTTTATTCTCTCGTCTAGGCTCGGCTAGAGCTTTGATTACTTCCTCAGATTGGGGGTTATTAATAGTTACGTGGGACCCAGCCGCGACTGCCGCAGCCGTCTTTATCACCTAGCCTAAATGTTTCAAATGTAAGTAGTGGTACACTACCACTACTTACATTTGAAATATTTAGGCTAGGTAATCTCAACATTATCGTGCTCTTAGGAAAGTTGTTCTTTTTATTAGGCAATAGTTGGTCCCACCCTAGATTAATGGTATCAGCAACCAAAAATGATGATTGATTTGGTGCTGTTAGAGCCACATCCGTCTCGTTTTCTAATTTTGTTAGGTTATTATTTCTCATCATTATAATTCCCACGAGTGGCACGAGAAATAACCGTCACCCATGACACAACTCTGCGTTATCATAGGAAGGCTATGGGCTCAAACCGAATGTCGCCAAATTTTAAGTTCACATACTAACGACTAAGAACCTTCTTAGCCACGCAGTGTGCTATTTTTTGGCCCGCCTCAAGTATTTATTTTTATAAACAAATTTTGAGATTGTTACTTATTAACAAACACACAACAGCAATTGCATCTATGATATTAGAGAGATATTAATTATTTTAAACCCTATCCTATTTTACAGATGGAGAAGTTGACACACAGACAGAAGGTGAAGAATTAGCTAAAGCCCGAGAACTTCGTATGCAAGAGGTAAAACTTCGTCCACCATTATGTGCCACAACCACGGACACTGAAACAGAAGTAAGTAGTGCATTTAAAGTCAGTCTTATACAAAAATGCTTTGTAGTCAGACATATAATTTTTATTTTTTTATTTATCACTTCTGGTGTTGGTACATTTATAGTTTAATTTTATTTTTCTGTTTTTTTTATTTACAATTCTCATCAATCAAACAAATAAAATATTAATTATTATAAAATAAAATGCATAATAAAATAGGTTGTGTCCGTTGAAACGGCATGTAAAGACTCTCAGGCTAATAGTAATAATTTAAATATTTCATATAGCAATGAAAATATTAATGATAACTTGGAGAACATTTTAAATAGCGATAAAATTGATCATTTTAACAAAAATGATAATATTGATAATAATGTAATGAATAAAATACATTTGTCCCGCGAAAATATTAACAGTCCTTTAAATGATAATATAAATGCAATCAACGAACAAATTTACGCAATGAATCATTATCTGACTGTTAGTAAAGATATACATGCTTTAAAAAAAGAGAATTCGGTGAAAAAAGATATTATGAAAAAATTGTCAATGAAAGAGAAATGGTTAAAATCTAGTTCTTCAAATAATTTATTGCCCACGAATTTGGCCAAATCAACAGAATGTTTGAAACAAAAATCTTTGACACAATTACCGAGTGCTTATAGTCAAGAAATGATTGATACACCTCGATTTGTATTGGATGAACTGAAACAGAATATAAAATGTGAAAGTATGACCAACATAAAATTGGGATCAAATAGTAATTTAACGAAAATGAGCCAAAGTAGTTCGTTTGAAACGAATCAATCGTCGGCTAATGATGACGAATTATTATTTTTAGATGCAATAACTGACGAACAACTTTATTTAACAAATACTCCAGGCAATGAAGATATGTCACTAGATTCACTAGAAATTGAGGACCTTAAAGAAAAATATACAAATCGTAAATTAGCGAAAAAACTAAAAGATATTGAACAAAAATCATTTTCTGAAACTATGGACTTTATAAAAACACAAGTTGACACTTGTAAAGTAAGTTCTACAGATACATCGCGTGATCTATCTAAATTTTTTCCATCTCAAAAACAAGTCAAAATTATCTCAAGTGATGTAAATAAAAATCAAAAGGAATTGAAAGATGTTGATTTATCACAATATTTTGCGTCGAGTTCTGTCGCACAACGACGTGGATCGTCCGGCTCAGCTGTCTCTAAAGAAAATTTAAATAAAGAAGCTACTAAACCTCCATTACCGAAACGTAACTTACTTGATCGTCCTATTTTACGCAAACAACAGTCAACACCAGTTCCACCATCGTTGAAAATGTACGATGATGATATTGATATGTTTGATCAGTTACTAGATGGAACCGTAGATCTACCTATCCAAATATCATCGTTAAATCGTAAAAAAATCAACGATAATCGAGATGATAGCATTGAAATGTTTGACAAAATAACAAATCAAATTCTACATTCTCCCAGCTGCGACTATACAAAAATGTTCGATAAACTTACTAGTGATATTATAGCTGACAAGCAGCTAGCAATCGTAGAAAAACAAAAGAAATTAGAAAAATTAGACAAGTCACATGAAAATTTGACAAATCCGGTAAAGAAAATAGTAAAAAAGGTTAAAAAAGTAGTGCGGAAAAAAAAAATTACTACACCAGAAATTATTTCGTCACCAAATGACAGTGTTGATTCGATAATCAAATCAACTCAAGCAAAATCTGTTAAAATTGAACCCGAATATCGCGAATTTGGCTTATATTTCGAAAATATTTATGAGATGCTGGAACGTCGTGTTGAAGAAGAGAACCGCAAAAAAATTATACACCACGATTTAAATGAGACAACGAATAAAGTAGTGGACGATAGTGGTTCATCTCGATTATTAAAAATTTTACAAAATTCTAAAGAAGATCTATCACAAAATGAGGAAAATATGGTGCAAGTATTAGTCGATGATTTAATTGATGATACAATCATTAAGATACAACACACCAATACGGTGGTTCATGGCATTGTGGATGAAATAGTAAAAGATGCGTTAATTGACATCAACGATGACAGTGGCAATGATCACATAGAAACATGTAGTTTTGCTAGTGATAAATACAAAGGTATAGATTTTGATACTTTTTTTGATGAAATTCTTGACTTTTCTGTGCCAAATGAAAAAGGTCATAATGAAAAACCACGACAAGAACTCGAAAAAATGCAGCTAAACGAAATCCCTGTTGTTAGTTACGAAAATGTTAACATTGTAAATAGCAATACGCAAGGTATAACTCCTAATATAGAAAATTCAGCTGTGGTGTACGCTAAAGTTAATACTTCCGGCAAGAATCGAGTTATCAATCAACCAAACCATGTTATAAATTCATTAAATCATGTTAATTTGAAAACAAATCAAAAAAATACAGAAGTAATGTATGAAAACATTAACATTTCAAGCACATTACAACAAAAGGATGAAATGGCACTTCAACAAATTGACAGTAAAATAAACAACGTTATAGATTCTAATCCGGTATCTACTCCTGAATATTCTACATGGACTAAACCACCCCAAAAAGTTAAACGCAAAAATAAGTATAATGAAGAAACAAAAGATAATCTTGAAAGTAATAATGTTAATTTTATGGAAAAGACCACTCCTTACAAAAAATCATCAGGAGATGTTTGTAAAGATCAAAACTCAATTGACGATTCATTGAGTAATTGTTTAAGTAACGAAATTGGCAATAGTGAACAAAATAGTAACCATTTCAAAGAAGAACAAACAATCGATGAAGATTGGGAAAAATATTTTCCGAATAATTTAGAAATTCCGGAAAATTATGATTTAGACGCAATTCTTGATAATAATTCTACTGAAGAAATAAGTTTAAAATATAAATCATCTGCCGATAATTCTGTTTCAAAATGCTACGATATAGATGCGTTAGTCGATGAGAAACCAGTGGAATCTGATTTAAAATTAAGTACTTGCCAAGTTCATGTTGGTACTATTATAGACAATTTAATAAAACAAAACTCAATTGATTCAACTGAAAAGATGGTTGACATTAAAAAAGAATGTGAAGAAATTAAATTTAAACCAATAAATAGCTTGCAAGAGGTATTGGTCGCAAATGTGGTAGGGAATAGTAAAACAAAAATGCGTACTCAAAGTTTTGATGATGAAACATTACAATCGGTGGAAACTATCGAATCACGTGCTAAGAGAATGCATGCAACTAATCCCCGTGGCATTGATAATAGCTTATTGTTTAGAGATTACAAAGAAAGTCCCGAAAAAATATTTATTTCCTCGAATGAAAATAATCAAGATTTTAATGTGATAAATTTACAATTGGAAAATACTGCTTTGACCGATAGTACATCCAAACTGCATGTTAATGAGTCAAATCAAGATTTTGAATGCAATAAAGTTATATTCAATAAAATGAAAGAATTGACAAAAGAATATAATCCAGTTGAACATAAAACTGAGGTTATAATTCCAATTGGTGATACCCCAGAACTAGCGGATGTTAGTTCTCCAGTTAAACCGGACCGTAAAAAGAAAAGCCTTGCTACCCCCAATTCACCTGTACCAGCAATGCGGTTAAAACACACGCATGATAAAGAACTTGCAACAAAACAAACATCCAATGACAATTCTAACTCAATTTCATTATCATCGTTGACACCGGATCGCACAACACGACATAAAATGCAATCCCCTGAGCAATCAATAGAAGAAACTAACGCTTTACTTGAACGTAGTCGAGAACTTCATCAGAAAAAGCAAGATTTTATGAAAGAACAAATTGTTGGAAATAATCCATATCTCAAACGTATGATAAAACGCGAAACAGAACGTCAAAACACTTCACCCACAAACGATACGTATTCATCCAGTTCAAATTCGGTTAGAAGTGATACGAATAATTCAAGATCTGTGCTAGACTATTTCCGTAAATCGCCATTGCTTCATCGAAAATCATCGGTGAAGCATAATTCACCATCTAAATCGAAAGACTCGTGTGTCATTTCATAAATGTTATAAATTCAATATAAATTGTTTATTTACAAATACAAATCAATATAATCGTAATATAAATTTAAAAATTAAAATTAATTAATGTATGGGCCTGCTTCTTCCTATATATTACTGTCCTTAAATATTTTATTAAAGCAACCAAGGGTACGATCTACTTTTATCTAAATAAAAACTGAAAAAGGTAATTGGTGTTATCGTGTTATTTGTTTGGTTTGAGTTTTATGTTGCTTTAAGCCCAATGGAGGCTTCAAATAACCAGGTTTTGTGAAGCGTTACTCACTAAGCTACTAGTTTTTTTAACATCAAAGCTGTGAATAATGATATATGATATATTTTGGGTGAATTAATTTGCCTCCATCATTTTTACATAAATAATTCCAAATCCATGGAAACATTTTTTTTCTGATTTTACTACAAATTACATTTTTATCGTTGTGGATGAGGCCATTAGAACATAACGTTCGTGATGTGCTCAAAATAAAAAAAAATAATACGATACTAGTCGCAATATCATTAATTTATCTGACTAATTTTATAAATTTAAGTTTTTGCTTTATTTAATAATAAGAAAGACCTCATCAACATTATATTAACAGGTCGTACCCAATCAATGTTATTTTTTAAAGTTTGTAGTTTTATGTTGTATTATTATGAATGTTAATGTTGTAAACAAAACTTTAAGATTTACAAATATTTAAGATTGGATACATTTTCAATAAAATTTATTAACAACTTTATATTTATTAATATTTAAGGCACAATCAGATTCTGATACATCATCGCCTGATGCTGAGCTTAATTCAGCAACGGAAATATCAACCGATTCAGAATTTGATTTGGATCCTGTGACAAAAAATCCCCCGCAAATTTATATTGATGACAGTTATATTAAAAAACCAACAAAAGTTCAGGTAAGAATTTTTGGTTAAAGTCTTATATTTTATTTTAAATTTGCAACAAACGAAAAATTTTATAACTATCATATTCGATGAGTTTTGGATTTCGGTTTGTCTTTACTTTGCCAACTTCAAATCGTGTTTGTACATCATTGCAAAGCAATGCATAAATAGATAAATCGTAATGGAATATGTACTCGTGGTTAGTACTCAGGACTACGTTTATATTTCTTTAAATTTATTGCATTACCAGAGAGTAGATATTTAAAGAGAGGGAAGTTCTATGAGCAAAATATGCTGTCGGTTATATTTTTCGTATTAGTTTGAACGGCTCTAGGTTCGGATTTTAATTTTATGTTTGGCCTAAGGAATACGGGTCCGGCCAACAAATTAAGTGGATACTTTGTTTTACCGTTTTGCTTAACCATTCAACTCATCGATAATGGTAATATGACAGGAGCTGTAGAATAATAAAAATCAACATGGTACACCAGTTCTTTATACACGATTCAAATGTATAAAAAAAAATAAAATTTTGAAATAAAATTTTTTGAATAAAATTTCGAACTGAAACGTAAAAATAAAACAATATTTTTCGATGACGATGCCCTTCAAATTTACTCTCCAATTGGTAAGGGTCGTTGTTTAAAAAAACGACAAGATATACAGATAGTTGTTTGACTAACATAATGTATACCTCCAAGTATAAAAAAAATCATTCTACTATAAAATTGTTAAAGTAAAATGGAAACTGGTGTTGTTGTTGGTAAAAAAACGACATCCTAGTGATGTACCTCAGCAATCCGTTGGATCCATTGCATCTGTAGCAGTTAAATTGGTACCACTGACGTCTCAGGACTTGCGAATATGGTTCCATATCATTGAGTCACAACAGTTCGCACTTGGAAAAATTACATGCGAAGTATTCAAATATCACCACCTTCTTGGTGTACTTAACGACCGAATCATTAACGACGTTAGCGACATTATCGTCGGTCCCCGTTCCTGCACACCATTCTCCGATATAAAAAAGGTAATTTTGGACAGATCATGTGAGTCAAAACAGGCTCAAATTAATCGGCTGCTACAAAGGATTGAGTTGAGCGACATGATGCCATCGCAATTGCTGAGAAAATTACAAGCTAGCCGTGGTTCTGAGGTCAACGACGAAGTCATTAAGACAATCTGGATGAAACGTTTTCCGGGCACAATAAATTTTAGTATCCACGGCCGTTCGTTATCGGTGACAAAACTGGCTGAGTTAGCAGCCAGAATTCTTGAAACAATGCTCAAACCCAGGTGATGTCTATTAACCCATGACCGGTTATGAACAATGATTCTTCACTTACTAATCAAATTAACATAACATAGATAACATGGATCGCACTTACTAGACGAGTTGTTCTCGAGATACAAGCAGAGCACGGAGCTATTCAAACGTGATTTCTCAGGCAATCAGCAGGATCAAAAGTTAAGGATACACCATGATTATTTTTTTTTTCATTTCCGATTTAAAGTAGCAGCTCGAAATTGCAAAACGAATTGTCCCAAGTGGCCAGAACTTAAGTCAAAAATCTAAATTCCGGTAACTCTCGTAACAGTCGCTTTAAAATCTATGATAGTTCTTCAAACAAAACATACCAGTAGCTAAGGGCGATCAAAGAAAACACAACCCTGATTTTAATTTATATGCAGAAAATGGGTCGCAACTTAAAACCTTTGGGATTCAACGAATCAACTTAGATCTAGGCCTCAAGCTTTGTGGCGACAGAAGTAACAATGCCGATCATTGAAGCAGATTTCTTGAACCAGCCGGGATTGTTAGTTGATATTCAGCAGGCAGGTTACTAGACCATCTAACTTCGTTGTTTTCACTAACCGTTAAAGTTCATACAATACACCCACTGTCCGTGTAATCAACTCTAGCGTAATCGACACCCGTATTCTTCCACTATTAACCAAATTCAAGGAAATCACTCCGAGATCAGGCACAAAAATGGTCCTTGGACAAGCCCGCTTCATCTCGTTCCGAATAAAAATGAAGAATTTCGACCGTGCGGAGATTATAGTACCAGATCGTTACCCAATGCCATACATACAAGATTTTACGCATCAACTAAAAGGATCCACGGTGAAATACACTCTGACTAAGTCGATTGTTGAAAAAATCGACTTAGTCAGAATGATCTTCGCATGACGTTTAATCAGAGAAATGCAGACAATTCTTTCCATCGATTTATGCATTCCATTCTACAAAATTTGAATTTTCGTTTTGTTTATTTGAATAATCTTCTGGTAGCATCAAAAACCATTGCCGAGCACTGGGAACCCTTGGAGATTATTTTTATGAAATTGAACGACACAGGTCTTGTGATTAACACAGAGAAATGTCAATTCTTGAAAACAAGTATCAATTTCTTGGGTCACGAAGTAACGCAGAGGGAATTAAACCAATTCCGGAATGCGTCTTAGAAATCACCAAAATGTGTCAATCAAAAACAGTTAAAGAATTACAACGCTTTTTGGGTGTGCTAAATTACTTATATAGGTCGTTTATCCCAAATGCGAGTTGAAGTCAGGCAATTTTTAATGGTTATTTAAAGGGTAGCAAAAAAACGATTCCAGAATCATTGAATCACTCATTTATGCGTTCAATCAAAAATCCAGCAAAGGCGTCACCAAGATAATTCCGCCAACTAGATTTTATAGATCAATTTACGACCGATATCCAGCATATATCTGGATGTGATAACGTGATCGCTGATACTCTTATCACGGTTGGATAGCATAGCCTTGCATGAATCTATCAATTACAATGCAGTTGCAGATGTGCAGCACGAACATAACGATCTAAACAATTTACTCGCATCATCAACCGAACAACAGATTGAGAAAATTCCAGTAACATTTAATTCCGCGAAATTATTGCTAAGTGATGTTTCCCCAGGCAAAACGCATCCATATATTCCCAGGGATTTCCATAAAGCAGTTTTTGAGGCTATCCACAACTTATCGCATCCAGTGGTACAAGCATCAGTAAAAGCCACGACGGACCAGTTCGTGTGGGTTAATATTAAAAGAGACATAAACGAATGGCTTAGTGTTGTTCGGCGTGCCAGCAGTCGAAAGTGACAAAACACACCAAGAGTCTCTTTGGAAATTATTCACCGGTAATTAAATAATTTCCGGAAATCCATCTAGATATCGTTGGTACCATTACCATTACCAATGTCGGAAGAGCAGCGATAAAACTATTGATCGCTTTACCAGGTGGACAAATCAATTGGATTTCTAGGTTTGGAGTGCCTTCTTTGATATTAACGAACTAAGGATCCCAATTCGAATCAGAACTTTTTGCTGAATTTTCCAAACTATTAGGATTCGAACACAAAAGGACTACGTCGTATAGTTCAAAATGCAACGCAAACCGTATCCTAGAAAGGTTTAGGATAGGGTTTCTTTTTACTTTATACCGGCCAACTTTGTTTTTTTAATTTTGGAATTTACAAGGTTATGGTTAAAGTCCCTTTTCTGAACATTGGTCGAATTAGCCATAGTGCGGCTAATTCGACCAATGTTCAGAAAAGGGACTTTAACCATAACCTTGTATTGTTTTCATTTGTATTGAACTTTAGGTTCCTTCACATTATCATCGGCCATCATCCAAAAAAGATGACAAGAATCAATTAACGAAAAAAGAATTTATGATAGAATTTTAAATATTTTAAATTTATATTACTAGAATATTCTGCGCATCTTGTCCGGCTGATCGGTCTTGTTTCATTGAGATTAAGTGTAGTATATGCATTAAAAAATAAAGATACAGACTAAAAAACAAGAAAATACAAAGTATACAGTATCTTCATTTTCACGTCATTTTATTCAAATTATACACTGCCTACTAGATTTTTACTTTTTTTGCACTTGTCGATGCTGAAAAAGATGATGAAAATAGATGATGGCAGGCGAAGATAAAAAAACACTATAAAATCTGTAAACATAAAAAAAAAATTTTTCGTATCATCGGATAATGTAAACGGACGTTTACACAAGAAAGTGTAAGTCTCTTCTATCTTTTTTTGGTTTTGCCGCTTGGGCATAGCTAAAATATGGATTTCTTAACCCAGAAATGAACGCCGCTAAGACATCTTTTTCAATAAAGCTGCATATCGCGTGCCAACCGCCGTTTTAACCCTGATTCTGTGTGGCTAGCGATTTAATGTTTCGAATTATTTCTTTTGTTTTGTTGAAAAAAAAAATATACACAGACATACCTTCCTCTTGTTTATTACCCCATAGCTGGAACTTGCAGTACGGAAGTTCTTATTTGTCTCCCAAAACTTCGAGTAATATTTGTCTGTATTTTTGGTTTAAATTTGCCAGTATGTAGTCGTATTGGACCTCGTTATCGCCTAGCTGGGCTAGTTGTTGTCTTATTCTTTGATTTTTTTGTCTATTCGCGTTTAGCGACAATTAACAAGTTCCTTAAATTTTTTGTCCATCTTATAGAGAAAAAAAAAAAAAATAGTGATCGATTTACTGTGTTTCTTGACTGCACAGTATCGAACTTACACGATACTTCCATTACGATTTATCAAACTCAATTATGGTTAACTATTAAATATTTAAATGTAACGATTATTACCAGTGGTCAAATTATAAGCACTTTCGGTTCATCATGATTGTGACGAAATAAAATCATCATTTAGTATTCATTTTTATATTTTATTTAAATTTTTTAATACTATCCAATACTCATCATTCAATGTTTTTGGTTTTGTTTTAGATAAAGCAGGGTGTAATCGAAAATGGTTTTAGTAATCGCCAGTATACAACACATAATATTGCGGCAAAGGACAAAATTGACAGAAATATTCATTTAAAATTCAAACCGCTTGTTCAAGTAGATCCTGATGTGTTAAATACAAATATTCAACCATTTAAAAATCCTCGACCCGGTGACTATTTACTTAATAAAACGCCATCAACTGAAGGTATTGCATCGAAAAAATCACTCGAACTTAAAAAACGTTATCTACTTGGCGAAACAAATCTATCCGGTGGTATTCAAAAATCTGGTTCCACATCAATATTAGACTCAAAATTAAAAAATTTCCATTCAAATATATCCGAGTGCCAAAAATTATTGAATCCTGCATCCGAAATTTCGCCAACAATGCAAATGTTTTTGCGAAACTCTAAAGTTGGAGAAAATAAATCAGCAATCAAAAATTTAAATAACAATAATAATGATGAAAAGGAAAATATTAAAATAGATAACAATCGGAACAATGATAAGAATAAAGTTAACGAAACTATTAATACTACCCTACTCGAAAATAAAATAAAAAATTTAGAGAAACGGCAGTCGATTGAAATAATCGATTTAACACAAACATCGCCCAAATCAGAAAGTAATGCTAAGATTATTGATGTCTTCAATATTGAAATACCTTTAAATATAATTAAAAAAAATCAAGAATTTATTGAAAATTTGGACTTAAATTCGGATGTGATTGATTTAACATTAGATACTACAATACTTGATCGGTCACTTGAGGAACAAAATGAAAATTTTAATGCATCAATTCCGGATTTAATAAAATCTTCTAATTTATCAGAACGAACTAAAAATACAATCGATTTAATGTTTGATAAGCAAAATGATAATATTGTAGAAAAAGATAATGAAAATGATGAGCCGAGAACTCGTAGTCCAGTGCACGAAACAACAATTCATGTGCCTACGATATTATCTTGGGAAAAAAATTTGCCACCGAAAAATAATGATATTGAATCTGATAGTTTATCGTCGAGTTCGTCTTCCTTAAAATCATCAAGTTCATCAAGCATTGATGAAATCCCTCATTACATTCTCGATTCAGCTACCAGTCCAGACACACAGTGCGGAGCAAACGATAAATTTATACCACCACGTGTTGAAGTACGTGATACGGCTGGTGAATTAATGCAAATAGATAGCCTTATGATAATTAATGGTAAATATGTGGGAGATCCGGAAGATTTGAAATTACTGGAAAAGTTACCTGAAGGAACTGTCATCCCGCAACAATCATCATCATCATCATCAAATGATGATCGTCAAATTGAAAAATGTGATACTAATGATAAGTCTAGCATAGATAATTTATTAAAGTTTGAATATAAAAAGCCTGATTTAAAATTTGATACTAGAAATGAAAATAAAATTGATACACTACGAAGTATTCCGGTAACAGAAATAGCAGATGCGGCCAAAGTAGAGAAACCAAAAAATTTAAAATTCATGGATTCCACTGAAATAAATTATACAAACCATGATTATGATAAAACACCGACCATTGCTAATCCTAATCCTACCATCATGAAAGTCAATCAACCAGTTGTAAATGATCAAAATTCGGATTCAGAAACAGAAGCCACCGGACAAGCATTAACAGAAACTGAACTATCAGATTGGACGGCAGACGATGCTGTTTCGGAAAACTTTATAGACATTGAGTTCGCTTTGAATTCAAACAAGGGAACGATTAAACGTAATAAGAGAAGAAAAAGAATAGCTGCAATTGCAAAGGAAACGTCGTTACTAAAATCACTTGCCAAAATAAATAATAATGAAGTCACAAAAATGGGGGAGTCCCTTGGAAAACATTTAGATTTTGATAATATCGAATTTATGGATACGGGTTCCGAGGACAGTTGCATTGAAACATATTCCACAACAAATAAAACAATGTTGAAAAATCGTGGATATGTAGAATTTGTTGAAATTGATTATAAGTTGGATTCAAAATCCAATTCTAACAATAATAAGTCACCGACTGTGAATAATGTTACTACGAAAATACCAATTATCGAAGCGATCAATAAGGATATGCCAAAAATAGATTTTATCGAACAAGGAGCATGTATTTTAAACAATGATTATGATCTTAAAACGCCGATAAATGAACCGACGAAAACAATTTTAAGTGAAGTTAAAACTCAACCTGAGACTAATATTGATTCGATACCAAACGACATTGAAGAAGATAGTCTTGTTATGTTCGGATCTCAAACGACTACAACCACTGAAGATAGTGATGCTTTAACCGTTGTTACAAGCCCTCTTGATTCGTATCCATTAAAGCTTGACAATTTATCAGATTTAGATCGACAATTGCATTCTATTGATGATAGCAAAACGGTCGACAAAAGTACATCAGAAATTGATAAACTTTTGGAGAAAACAATAAATAATAGCACTGTGCCAGCTTCAAAAGAAGTTATGAAGACCCCTGAGGAAATGAGCTACGAAGAATATGTGCGACAATTACAAACAAAAATTCGTGAAATAAGTTTTGCTCGTGATTCATTAGATATGAGAAAAACGCGCCGAAAGTCATCGAAAGGTGACGACCCATCGATTACTAATCCGACAACTCCGATTACTACACCAACGAAAATTTTAACGATATTCAATCACAAAAGTCAGGATTTATCGCCGCCGACAGTTACAAAAAAACTCGAAGAAATAACAAAAGAGCGTACCAAGCAAAAAGATTTAATCCATGATTTGGTTATGGATAAACTTCAGAGTAAAAAACAATTAAATGCAGAAAAGCGATTAAATCGAAGTCGCAATCGCAATATGTTCTGCAGTCCAACTACCGTTGTATCACACAATCCAAATGGTGCGCCGAGTGAGATGATTTCACCTCTCGATCGTGTTGGACCACCAAAAATGAGGCAAGAAACCGAAAGACGTCACAGTTTACACTTGTCCACATCACCGGTAAAAAATAATGATGACAATAAAGAAAAAGGTAAGTAATTTTTCTTTGTGTTTCACGCTAATTTACACAAATCCAAATTTTCTCAATAGGTATCCGACCTATAAGTGATTATCTGCAAAATTCAATCACAAGTAGTACACCAACCAAACTATCAAAAACGCAATCATTTTGTATAACATCCACAACACAAAAAAATGAATTTCGTACACCCATCATTCCATTGCAAGAACAACACGTTAATCAACACCTACCACCACCATCTCGTATTCCAGTTAAAAATTGCGTAAAATACGAAGAACAAATAGCATCAACAGAAAAATATCGCCAAGAAGCTCGAGCACGAGCCCGTTTGAAATCAAACGAAGATTTAGGTTTAAGTCCGGAAGATAAAATCAATTTAATGCGTAAACGATATAATTTAGATGTAATGAAGATCACAAATAAATCAGATGACATTAAGTTCCACGAGAAACGTTTAATGTCGTCTAAAAGTGTTAATGATATAACAACTGCACATAAGCTTGCTATGGATTTACGTAACAGCTATATTGATACAACACCAAAATCCCAACCGCAAACACCAAAATATAGTAAAAATTTTAATTTTATCGATAATAATATAATTTCAATGTCATCATCATCGTCTTCATCGAATAATACGAATCAAATTGGCGCATTAAATAATAAAGCAATAGTTGCCGGCAAAGAATCCCGAAAAGGTATAATCCAAACGGTATCCGATTTCTTCCATAAAAAAAAAGATTCAGTGACGATAAAAGACAGTTCAACCAAGGGTGAGCTACGATTTGGTGGACTGTTCAAGCTTGCACCGAAAAGTAAGGCAAAGGTAAGCTCATCGGTAATATTTCCAATATACATGGGAAATATACAATTATTTGATTTATTCATTTATATTTGGCTTATACATTTATTTCTAGTCATGTAATGACTTAAGGAATCTTGGTGATGGTGTAAGAATTAAATACAATTTTATTTGATTTCGCTTTAAAATTTACTGATTGCATCAATCACATTTTATGTTAGATATAATTTTATTTAGATGTTAGAAAGCATGATAATGTTTTAATTTTTGTTAACGGCTAAATAGTACAAAATTCATCCAGATTCATAATTAATCACTTCATTATTACGCTTATGTTATGTTCGTTTAGACAATTATTGTGTACATCATTAATTTATTACATGTAAATTTATTTTTAACAATTTTAAGCTTAAATTTTAAATTAAATTTAGTTTGCCATACAAACAACATAAATATGAAAACAACACATTTAATCTCTAACCGATTTCCATTTACTCCAAAACGTACATATGTAGAACTAATTTAAACCTATAATTATTAACTAGGAAAAATATACACCAATCGTGAATGATCATAGTAAGTCGGAAAATTGTTTAAAATACGAGAATGGTTCGAAACAAGCGTCTAGCTCAGATAAAAATGATGACATTGCTCCACCAATTCCACCATTGCCTTTAAATTACCAAAGATCGGATGATGAAAACTATTCAGTGAACGACAAAGAAATAAATAAAAAATTCCGATCGATATCGAAAGCATCACGACAGGGTGAATTGAAACGGTAAAATGTTTTATAAATTTATTTAATTAAAATATGAAACTAATCATTACTACATTTTTGTTTTGTACAGTTTACGAATTGCTCAAGAGATTCAACGAGAACAAGAGGAGATCGAGGTTAAACTTAAAGAACTTGAAGCGCAAGGTGTTGCATTAGAAAAAGCATTGCGAGGTGAAAGTCAAGACTTTAATCTTACCGATCCAACGAATTCAATTGGAGCAAACGACGAACGTTTAGTACAGGAATTACTTGAAATATGGCGAAATATTACAGATTTAAAGTAAGTACAACGCTTTTCTATTTGATGATAATTTTATGTTGCAGACTTTGATTTTGTAAAAAAATTATTACTAAGCCTGTGTGCGAATCGGTTAAATATTTTAACTGTGGTAGAAATAAAACTAGATAAAATAAATTACTCAAAACGTCAAAGGAAAATATGATATGCACCGCGCGGTGGTTGCGACCCGTTAAAAATTTTGTGGTGAATAAAAAGTTAAAATCTTAACTTTTCACGCGTCTTTTATTTCGTTTCGCACACAGCTAAATATGTGTGCAAATACAAAAAAAAATACCGCAGTAAAAGTTTAAAATTTTATTTTTTATTCACCACAAAATTTTAACTGGGTGGTGACCACTTAACATTTTTTGCTATGTATTCTTTGGGAACCGCTCAGAACTGGACATTTTAAAACTTGATATTTCAAAATAGGATTTGACAAAACGACATAAGGTACAAAACTGGATATTTCAAAATTGGATATTTCAATACGAGATAAGGTACAAAACGAGATATGGTACGAAACTGGATATTTCAAAACACGATATTTCGACATGTGATTTAAACTTAAAATGATTTTTAGGAAAGTTCTGGAATATGGCCAATTACGAAGGAACTCGGCGGGTTCTTAACCGATTTTAATGAAATTCGATATGTAGGATGAAAATAGGATTTAAAAATGATGTTTTGGGAAAGTTCTGGAATATAGCCAGTTAGGAAAGAACTCGGCGAGCTCTTAACCGATTTTGATGAAATTCGATATGTAGGATAAAAATGGAATTTAAAAATGATTTTTTGGGAAAGTTCTGGAATATGGCCAGTTAGGAAAGAACTCGGTGTGTTCTTAACCGATTATAATGAAATTCGATATGTAGGATGAACATGGGATTTTAAAATGATTTTGTTGGGAAAGTTCTGGAATAAGGCCAATAAGGTTCTATACTTGAATATTTCTAAGGAGAGAAATAGAATTTTCCTTCACTTAATCTCGTTTTTTTTCATTAATTGTATAATTAAATTTGAATTTAAAAACTTTTTTGGGAAAGCCTCTAGAATATGGCCAATAAGGTTTCATACTTGAATAATTTTAAGCAGAGATAGAATTTTCGTTCACTTAATGTTTTTTTTTTTTAAATTGCTGCTTTTCTCATCTTATTAAAATTAATTTTCACATTTTCATCCTACTATTTTCATTTTAAAATCCCATTTTCTTCCTACGCAACAAATTTCATCAAAATCGGATAAGAATTCGCCGAGTTCCTCCGTAATTGGCCATATTCCAGAACTTTCCTAAAAAATCATTTTAAGTTTAAATCACATGTCGAAATATCCTGTTTTGAAATATCCAGTTTTGTACCATATCTCGTTTTGTACGTTATCTCGTTTTGAATTATCCAATTTTGAAATATCTAGTTTTGTATCATATCCCGTTTTGTACCTTATCTCGTTTTAAAATATCCAGTTTTGAATTATCCTGTTTCGTCAAATCTAGTTGTAAAATATCCAGTTTCGACCGGTACCCGTATTCTTTCTATTCTTTCGAAATAAAAAAAATATACGGATATGTACATTACAATAAAAATTATTGTGTGTGCTTAATTTTCTATTTTTTGTTATAATGATAAATGATAGAATGTCAAAAATTTTAATTGGTTTCAACACAGCAAAGCGGTTAAAAAATGAGAAAAGGTTTTTTAATATTTACCACAGTTAAAATATTTAACTTTTTAACTAATTGGCACACAACCTTATTAACATGAGGCTCGTCTAATGCTGAATTGTCGTTGGTTTAAAATGGCGACATGAGATTTGTTTAATATAGGTTTAAGTGATTTGTGGTATGATAGATAGTGATTATATTTGAGAGTTATGAGAGTTATGCAAACTATAAACGCAACAGATGAATTTACGTATCGAGTTGTCTAAAAAAACAAAACTAGGAATTTCACGACAATTCTTGATGTTTTTTGTTGGGGTGACGGTTGACATACTTTTAGAGATGGTCATGGTTTGTTTAGATGCGAGTTCACTATTTATTTATTAAATTACATTATAAAATCTGTTGGATAGTTAACTCGTATAAACATAAGGTTTATAATACTATACCAATATTTTATAAGTAGATGTTTATATCTAAAATTAATCTACAAATAGATTGGCCAGACTCGTCTGTTGTATGATTTGCCATCTAGCTAGATTTGCCTCTTCAGGTGGATAAAATGACTGACTTGATGTTTAAGCCAATTACTTTTAAGTCAATTACCAACATTTTTCCCGTTTGTAGGTAGGTGCATATTAGTTCGACTCGAGAGCTTGATATATTGTCCATTAACTGCTGCTGACACTGGATCCTGAATTTGTTAGAACTGATGCATTTCTTTGCTATTTCTCGTGAAGAATCAACATAGTGAGTTTGAATTTTCCATGATAGGGAGCTTCGTTGAGTTTGGACTAGACTTTCTGTAGTCTGCCGCAGGTATGTAGTAGTCCGAATTCATCTAAGAAGGTTTACGAAAATGTATACTAGTGCCTTTTTATACTTCACCCTTCGATTGCAATGATTATATGTCATTTTTGTAATATTTGATCTGTTCGTGGTGGGTTAGTTTGCGAATAGCTTCAACAAGCCCCTCTCAGTCGGTTAGTGACCACCTAACTTATATGGGTTGTGTAATATTGCCGACAAATTTGATGATGAAATTCTAACGATGCCTTGATTAGTTGGCTAAGTGGCGAATACTTGCTGATTATTATTTGCTGCTTTTATGTCTATTCTCTTCTTCGCAATTTCAGTCAAAAATAAAGCTGCACACAGCTCGTCTCGATAGTTATTTTTGTTTCACTGATGCCACTTTAGTTTTTGCGGTTATGCTTCTTACGGATCCCCTTGGTGTTTGATTATCTTGAAAAACACTACTGCTCCATAGGCCAGGTGACTCGCATTGAAGAATATACAGTTCAATGATGGAACTACTTGTCGGTTCTTCGTATTCGAGCAAGGGATTCCCATTATATAATTGGACATATTTTTAAAGGTAATTTCACCATGAATCGACCTGGCTGATGTTTTATTAGATTCTGCTAGAAATGACGTTTGCAATACTTTTTTTCTGGTGCTAATTTAATAGATTCTAGTTCGCAAAACTGGCATAGATTTGTATCAATGTCTTGTTTTATATACTTGTGCTAGCAGAGGCAGTTAGTGGCACAAAATAGCCAGCAAGAGCTGATGCCGTTTTAGCAGTGAACGTAAGCTATTCCCACGTACAAAATGTCCTTAACGGTATTGCAATTTCATAAAATGAAAAACCTGCATCCGAAGCAAAATAATTAAACAAAAAATTTGAGAAATATGAACACGAAGTTCTCATGTTTTAGTGGAATCGCCTTCTACAGCAAGTAAGTGCTATAAGTAAATTGTTGGATTCAGTTAAATGTTAAATAATTGAAGTTAGAAACGATTATATTTTCATGAAAGTTATTACCTTAACCGATGCAATTTTAACTTCTTCTGAAAGTATTACTGCTCAACGACAAATTAAGGCAATACAAGATTAACAATTCAAGATTTCTAATAATTTGACAAATTAATTATGTCAAAATCTGGCAGATAAAGAGACATTTTTCTCCACTACTACATACAGTATAGTTTAGATTTTTTGAGATTTGTAATACTTTGCGCAAAATTGCTTAATTTAAAAAACCTTGAGATAATGTTTTAAGTGAATATTCTCTTGATATATTCATTGGTTTAAAGTAAGTCAAAAATTGAACTATGATGTAAAAAAAAATTGGTCGGAGATCCATCGATCTTAATGCACAGTTCTTGATATCAAAGATAAATCCTTAATCATAAATTGGCTGCGTTTGATTATTCATGGTTCTGTCAAGGGTGTCTATTTTACGAGTTAGGCTTGGTGTAATTTTGGTTTAAGTTTTAGAGGATGATTTTATTTATTTATGCGTACTTAGTTCATTTGGATACAATTTAGTAAATGGTAAATGTAAATGATTTTAGCTCTACTTATAATGCATCTACATGCTGCACGAGATAAACTTCCCGATGCTGGTGTTTTACGTTTTGAAAAATACGGAATTAGGTGAAATTTGCCATTCTTTTTCTTTTGTAAAAGTTCGCTCCAATCATAAAACGAGCATCACAATGAACCTCGTCTCATCTTGCGGTGAGAAAATCCTAAGACTATAACGTTTAACTATTTTTAATTTAAGTTTCGTAAATGATTCTAACTCTTCTACCTTATTTTCGAGGCTATGTTTTAAACCGATTTAGACAAGTCTAGAAGAATTGAAAGCATCAAAACCATTGTGGTATGTACTCAGTAGACATTGATGCAGCCGTTTTGAGGAAGAATTTAAACATTTTGATTACATTGCCACTGCACACTTCACCAAGAAATGTGTTTATAAATTGATTTGTTAAGTTAAACTTTTGACCTTACCCATCTAATACTTCTGATATTTCCCATCTCTAAGTGTATGTTTCCACCAAAAAGTTGGTTGTTTTTTTTATATCGCACCCCACACGGATGATATACATTCTCAAAAAATTGCGCCTCAACACAAAATTTATTACCTACACATGCAAACAAAAAACAACCGATTTGTACTAATGAACAGAACTTTTGCTGTTGTTTTTTTTACATTGGTACTAAAATAAAAAATTTCCTCTAGGAAATTTTATGGACAACCCTTAATTTATTTAAAAAATGTCATTATCATGTATTTTTGTTGCGTTTCAAATTTAAATAAAAGTTATTTAGTTTTTTAAAACACTTATTTATTTTATTTTTTATTAAACTTTAAACATTTTAGATTTGCAACCATTTACAATACATTTTTAAGAAAAAAATCAACGTTAAAATTCAAATATTTAAATGTATAATTCGAATACATAGAATTTCAATACACATACATAAAAAAAATTAAAATATTTCCCTTTTTAAAAAAAACAACCGATTTTTTGGTCGAAACCAAGAGTAATTGTTTTTAACCAACACAAAACCACCTTTTTTTTAAATCGTTTGCAACAATATCTTCTTGGTTGGTAAGGGTTAAATAAAAATTTCCTCATTATCGTTTAATTCGTTTTATGATTGAATGGGGGTAGTAATTTTAGACATTACCATAGCTTCTATACCCACCAAAAAATCTTTTGAAGTCGTTGAACCAGTTTGATCTCACAAATTGAAATGCATTTCGTTTCCTAATTGTAGGCATTGCGTATATCATCCAGTTATGAAACCATCAACATGATATTTTCTTGCCTGATGCTTCGAGAACAGAAATGATAACTGTTGGAAGTATTGTAGATAGATTAAATTTTGCTGATAAAGCGACTTTACTTTCTGGCACTGAGATGACTCCTTTTGTTTCGTCATGTTATTTGATGGTTTATAGAAATTCCTAGAAAATTGACGCATCTGTTTGTTTTCTTCTCCCAATATTTTCGTTTTCCTGCTGCCATGCTGTTTAATTGGTTGTATTGATATAGAGAATGACCATCAGATGTTTTATGCTGGGTGCCGATGAATGGAGTGTGCCGATGAATGGAGTGTGCCTTCGTAAACACGATTCATTAAAATGCCGAATGTACTCGAAGTTTTTCTTAGAATTTCAGTTTATTTCTATATTTCTTAACTTACTAGAAAAATTATTCCTGCTGAATCCACCACAATCTTTCCTATATTAGTCTTATAAATACAAATTATTTAAATTGTACAAAAACTTGACACCTGACAAAATTTCAATAAATTATAATATTATTTTTTAACTAAATTTAATTAATTTTAGAAAACGTGATGAGGAATTAGGAATTCGTCAAAAGGAATTACAATTAGAACATCGACACGCACAACTCAAAGAAGAATTAAATGTCCGTTTATCATGCAGCAGTAAGTTTAAACCAATATTCGTTATAATTAATATTTGTCTATACCAACGTATGTAATTTTATATTAGAATTAGATAAAAGTTCATCTGATATTGCAGCCGAGGGTGCTATACTAAATGAGATGTTAGATATTGTTGCAAAACGGGCCGCATTACGACCATCCGATACAATAAGTGGTGGGGCTTCATCAAATCATAGCGATGAGCATACAGAAGTAAGTCTCAAATCTATGATTAGTAGTTTAACGCATAGATTTTGTAGACATTATGGTTTGGTTATGATTTTTTTTCAAGTTTTTATTTTATTTGCATGTATTATTATTTATGCTAAAGGTCAGCAAGTTTGAGAAAAAAACTCATTTTTATTTTTGCCTTATTAAAGCATGATTTTATTTTTGTAAATTAATTTTATTCTCATTAAAATTAAACTAACTACATATTAAATATTTAGCTATTATACTTTATATACATACAAAGATATCAGTATTATTGTAATTTTGAGGTAGCACAGAGTTGATTTTATTCAGTTTTTTTTTATGTTGTATTGAAAATGTTTTATGCACAAAACCAGCTTACGTATAAAAATGTATTCAATTTTATGTAAAATGTCACGCACGTCGGTTTTATTAGAATTATATTATTGTTAGAAAATTAATTTTAGTATTAAAATATATTTTTGATTATTTTCTAAGCTTTTGGTTAATTTATTTTTTTATTACTTATACTTTGGATAGTAAGTATTTTTAATTACCTGTTTAACTACTTGTAACCAAGTTTGACATAACTATTACCCACCTTGAAATTACATTTATAATAATAAAAAAATAAATGTGGTTTACTTGCTTGTATCCTTGATGTTCATCTCGAGCTACCTATTTGTCTTATTCTAGAGAGTTAGAAGAAGCAAGTCGGTCTTTAAACTTCCACTAAATAATATGTATAATTGCACTCGAAAGGTATACTGTTTTCTCATATTTTAAAAATTATTTATCAAATCATGGAATCATGGTATTTATTAAAAATAAAATTAACCTTTCCAACTCATACTCATTCCTGTTTTAAGCTTTCACGCAATAATATTTATAAGCACTTATTAGTAAGTAAACAATAAATTAACTTACCAATTATTTCAGAACTAAAATATATTTTGATATGTTAAATAATTTGTACATCAAAAAAGATCGGATAATAAAAATACTACATTTATTTAGTAGCATAAATACTTTGAGAACAATAGATGGCTGCACCATAGATGGTTTGGAAATGGAAATTCTCTTATTACGTAATGAAAATATTTGATACTTTAAATGTTATATAGCGAGTCATCTAGTTCCAAATTCCCCGAATAGAACCGTATTCAAATTTGTTAATGTTTCGGACTCAATCTTGATTCTGATCAACTAATAAATTGATTTGTTTCAATTATTTTCAAAATTAAAAACTTTTAATCCAAATCTGTATTAGAACAGTAAATTAACCAGATCCTACAAAATAATGAAAACGTTTTATTTCATTGGATAAAATCCATTTAAATTAATTACAATCGTATTATTCTATTAATTCTAATAATATTGATTTAAAACAAAAACAACAATTTATTTTTTTCTTTGTTTCTTTCACAGATTTGAACATATAAAAATTAAATTTTTATATTGATTTTTCAAAATTATTAACGTATTAACGTACCGAGAATCAAACATTTGTAATTAAATCACAAAAAAATGTTTAATTGCGAATTGGTTTTTTTTTTGTTTTTCGATAGTAAAAAAAATTAATTGATCGTAAAAAATTTTACACGTTTGAAACATTTTATTTTTTAAATTGTTCCATTTTTAAAAATAGACTTTTTAAATATTTATAAATATATTTTTTTATAAAAAAAAAAAAAAATTAAAATAATAATTAAATAGTTTGTGTTTTTGCCGAACATTGTTGAACAATATAAAAATAATCAATTATATTATTGTAAATAAAATATATATATAGGTAATTTGTATTTTATTATTAAATAATAATGCAAACAAAAAATTTAGATGAAAACAAAAGCAAAGTGGAAGATAAGGATTATTCATACATTTAATAAAATGCCTTGCATTATTCAAAACAAAAACTTTTCCGTTAAAGTAAATAAGCAAAATTAACTGATATGAAGTGAAACAAATTTTCAAAAATATTGAAAAGCTATTATTTATTTATTAACAATTATGATTAACTATATACATTTTTTAAATTTATTTTTAATATATATTATTATTATTTAATGTTAAATAAAAATTGTGTGATTTTTTAATTTTTATTTCTTTATTATTATTTAGTTAAATTTTTATTTTATATTATTAAACATTACATGTATTATTAATTTTTATAAAAATTTTAATTTATGTCAAAAACTCAGAAAAAATAGTCGATGATTAAAAAAATATATAATGTATTACTAATAAAACCAAGCAATTATCTAATTAACAATTTTATTGAACAAAAATTAATAATTATTCTTATTTAAATAAATTGACGAAATAATTATGTCACAAATATTTTATGAGATTATTTTAAAATTGACAAATATTGTAAAATTTATTAAATATAAAAAAAAAAATGTATGACAATTTTTTTATTAAAGAATTAATAACAATCTTCTTTAGTTATGACAGTACATTATTCCTAATATTGACTGTTATATTTTAATGAAAATCATAAAATTAATGAAAAACAAAAACAAGCAACATTACTTTGTTTTAAGTCACAGTGTCAAGGTGAATTCAAGTAAGTGAAAAATTAAAGTTTTTAAAAAATTAACAATAATAAAATTAATACTAAAATAAAATCGGACATCTAGAAAACGAGGTGGAATTTGATATACATTATCGACTCAAAAACTAATTCACATCTTACTCACGGGTACCGGTCGAAACTGGATTTTTTAAAACTGGATTTGACGAAACAGGATAATTCAAAACTGGATATTTAATTTAAAACGAGAAAAAAACAAAACGAGATATGGTACAAAACTGGATATTTCAAAATTGGATAATTCAAAACGAGATAAGGTACAAAACGAGAAATGGTACAACACTGGATATTTCAAAACAGGATATTTCGACATATAATTTAAACTTAAAATGATTTTTTAGGAAAGTTCTGGAATATGGCCAATTAGGGAGGAACTCGGCGAGTTCTTAACCCATTATGATGAAATTCGATATATAGAATGAAAATGTTGATGAAAATTAATTAATTTTTCTCACATAGATTCTCTAAAGTGAAGAAAAGTTATATTAAGTAGAAGAATAAAAAATAGGTGAAGATATATTTTACTGACAGTAAACTCGATCAAGTCAATGATTATTTTAATAAGACGAGAAAAGCAGCAATTAAAAAAAACCATTAAGTGAAGGAAAATTCTATCTCTCTGCTTAAAATTATTCAAGCATGATACCTTACTGGCCATATTTCAGAGGTTTTTCCAAAAAAGGTTTTAAAATCAAATTTAATTATACAATTAAAGAAAAAAAATATTAAGTGAAGGAAAATTCTATTTCTCTCCTTAGAAATATTCAAGTATGGAACCTTACTGGCCTTATTCCAGAACTTTCCCAAAAAACCATTTTTAAATCCCATTTTCATCCTACATATCGAATTTCATCTAAATCGGTTAAGAACTCACCTAGTTCCTTCCTAATTGGCCATATTCCAGAACTTTCCCAAAAAATCATTTTAAAATCCCATTTTCATCCTACATATCGAATTTCATCATAATCAGTCAAGAACTCGCCGAGTTCCTCCCTAATTGGCCATATTCCAGAACTTTCCTAAAAAATCATTTTAAGTTTAAATCACATGTCGAAATATCCTGTTTTGAAATATCCAGTGTTGTACTATATCTCGTTTTGTACCTTATCTCGTTTTGAATTATCCAATTTTGAAATATCCAGTTTTGTACCTTATCTCGTTTTGTCAAATCCTATTTTGAAATATCCAGTTTTAAAATGTCCAGTTCTGAGCGGTCCCCTTTTATCACATACATGAAAGAGCATCGACTGAAATTGGATTTATCCTGGGTCTCGTTACTCGCTAAAACATGATAGCGTTAGAAAGAAGACTATCTCTTTTAAAGCGTTACGTTGCTTTACAGTATAGATGACCTCGAAAATCGTATGATTAATTAAGTTGCCGTTACGCTACTAGCCTAAGTTGTCGGAGGTAACTTTTTTACTCTAAAGGCGCCTTTGTGGTTGTGTTCGTTCGTTCTGTAAAATTATTTTGATTATTTTATGGTTGATGAAAAAATCGCTGAACGATTTGATATTTTAAAATGATTGTGTTATCTCTTTTATTTTATATTGCTTTGTCTCTTTTACTCCATGTTCATTCGATCAAAAGATTGTGTTGAACCAACTGTTGTAAAAAAATCCTGAAGAAAATGCCATTTTCGGGTAATAATATTGGTTTAAAAAAAAATTAGAAAGAACGAACGCAACGCTAAAGGCGTCTTTCAATTTCAAAGCCTAAATACCTTACAAATTTAAATCGTTTTTTCATAGGAATATAACTTTACCAAATAGCATCAATATCTTAAACATAAGCTTTGTTTTGAATTTTGACCCAGCAATTGGTGTAGTGATTAAAGCTGTGGAGGATGAAGAAAAGATTTTTAATCACTTGATTGCGATCGCTGGTTACTCCTCTTGGAGAGCAGAGTCTATGGGCTGATCCATCGACCATGTCAGTACAGGCTGGCTGGGCTAATGCAACGTGCAGATGGATATTCGTACGAAATCGATTTTGCGGGCAACGGCATAAAGTAGGACGTTAAAATAAACGCGAAAGAGTTGCGTGAGCTTCGATCACAGAAAAAGATTGTATGTATTAAAACAAAACGAAAATCTTTGTTTTGATATTATTTAATGCTATATCCTTAAGCGCCTTAAGTACTTTTCATACCGACGACTTCGACTTTGGACTTCGTAATTGAATTTTTTTTAAAAAACATTTAAACTATAAAACTTAAGTTGATTCGATTAATAATGTCAAGTTTTACTATAATAAATCAAAATAGTTATAAAACTAATTAGTTTTATGTGATAAATCTAAGAAAATTAAAATAAAGTGCAATGAAGTTAGCTGCAAAGCAAGTGCAATACGTTCCACATCTCGACATTGCCAATTTAAGTACTTTTCATACCGACGACTTCGACTTTGGACTTCGTAAATGAAATTTTTTTAAAAAGCATTTAAACTATAAAACTTAGGTTGATTCGATTAATAATGTCAAGTTTTACTGTAATAAATCAAAATAGTTATAAAACTAATTAGTTTTATGTGATAAATCTAAGAAAATTAAAATAAAGTGCAATGAAGTTATCTGCAAAGCAAGTGCGATACGTTCCACATCTCGACTTTGCCAATTTGAAGTTGTACAAAGCAACTTCATTCATTTTGAAATGTCAATGGATAAACAAAACATCAAAATGGCAGCCGATGATATGTATAACTATTCTGTGGAATATTATTATGAGGACGAAAATATAAATAACAATCAAATAAATATTAGGGAAAGTGAAGAAAACTTTATTAGTGACAATAATTTTGAGGATTGTCTCATCCTTGAGGAGATGCAATCAAACTTGGTTTTATATGATTTGTCAGATACTGACTATACAACTCACGATACAACTCACAATTCACCAAAGACATTAAAACTGTTATACGTTTATGCAATTCACAAATAAAATATCAAAATTTTGACAGCTGTCAAATAAAGTCGAAGCTGTCGGTATGAATATATCAATGCTTTGCATTTGTGGAATTTAAATTTTTTGCAAAGTCGAAAGTCGAAGTCGTCGGTATGAAAAGTACTTTAAAGTTGTACAAAGCAACTTCAATCATTTTGAAATGTCAATCGATTATTTAAATCGGTATGAATATATCAATGCTTTGTATTTGTGGAATTTAAATATTTTGCAAAGTCGAAAGTCGAAGTCGTTGGTATGAAAAGTACTTTAGTCGACATAATAAATATTTTTCAAATTCATTCATGTCGATTATAGAACTTGTCGGATTAACTGCGGTGAGAGTAATCCGATTCGCATTTTAAATTATTTGCATTATAGAATTCGACGGAAAATTGTATTTTCGCTTTGCAAAACTGCGTTATCGAAACTGCAATTTCTCTAGCTGTCAAAATGTTTAAATAGAAAAGAGTACAAGATATAAAAAAACAAAATATTATTGATTACCGAGCGCAGTGGCGTAGTGGTTAAAGCTGCAATGTACAGATGGATATTTAAAGCGAACGGGAGAACTTCGGTCCCAAAAAAAGATTACACGATAAAAACAAAACAAAATTCAAAACGATAAATTCTTGATAAATATTTTTTTTTAATAGAATAGATTTGTTTTTTGTTATTTTATTTTTAATAGGGTTGTATATTTTAATACTTGTCCGAAAAATTTCGATATTATAACATTTGATTTTTAATTCTGAAAGTTTAATTCGAAGAAAAAATAATTAAATAAAAAAAAAAGTACAATATAATTATAGTAATAATCATAATAATAATAATAATAATAATAAGACGGTTTTTACAGGCCATACTGCCCCGTACGGTATCAACATTCTGGCTCCATCGGATTCGATCCTGAGCTTGTTCTTCGTATTGTTCTAGATAACCCGAAGAAGACAAGTCGTTCTCTACCCCTAAGAGCCATCGTCGCCAACAGCGCGTCTCCTTTCTGAGATCGCTGAACCATTCATTTCGGATCGGCTCGCAGACTTGGCTTAGCCAGCGTACTCGCTATCCTTTTATTTTATAAACGAGATCAGGGACTTTGGTGGTTGAATAAAACTCGGTAAGTATCGTCATCGCCGCGTTTGGGGCCATAAATCAAGAGCATGATTTTTCTTTCGTATGTCATTAACCATCTCTCATACTCATCCGTCTGGGTCCAGCTCTCACACCCATACATAACAACGGGTTTGATCAAAATCTTCTACAACTTCAGCTTATCGGCTTTTGCAAAGTATTTTGACTTTAACAGAGGACGTAAAGCATACGAAGCACGCGCAAATGCTCTTTAAGAATACTTGTACTCTTTAAAGAGTACTTCTAGTAATCCTACGTTTACTGCATTATTGCCTTTCTTTTAATAAAATAAACATTTTACACTAAATAAATATTAAAAGTTTATATAAATAAACTTAAAATAATAAACAATTAATAATTAAGCCAATTTTTACATTTTACCGATGAAGTAAAACCCAAAGTTAAGAAACGAGAAAAATACGAAATTTGTCAAAGAGCATACATATTTCAGTTGTCAAACGCCCCTTTCTTTAATTGGGGGCCCTTGCGAATTTAATTATTTTCTCAGATATACTGATGATTTAGTTTAATTCTTCGCAATATCTTGAAGACTTGGGGCTGCTTCATAAAGCCAACTATTATCTCAAGCTGCTTTCATTAAACCATTCTGCAGAATAACAAATTTTTTTAAAAAATTCTTATACAGTGTTATTCTTCATATTTCTACATAATTTTTGTACACCTAAATATCCAACCTAAAATCCTAAAATATGATCAACTGTATGAAATTCGCAAATGAATTCGATGCGGATACGGCATGCAAAATGAAGTTATTTCTATTTTCATCAGATAGATCACGTAATGATCAATAAGAAATTCCTCACATCACTACAAGATGTACGAACAATGAGAGGTTCAGATGTACACAGCGATCATCAACTGGTAATAGCACAATTCAAGATCAAGCCAGCAGCTGTAAACATTCGAAGACAAATAGGAGGAAATTTAACACAAATAGATTGAGAGACACTGAAACAAGAAACACTTTCAATAAAACGCTCCAACTAAATCTCCAGTCTGAAGCCACCCGTATAGAAGAAAGATGGAACCTACATCAAGCCTACATCAAGACTGCCACGGACGTACGCGGCTACAGTGAATACAATCAGAAACCTTGGATCAGTGATGATATATGGCAGAAAGTTGAGGAACGCTGTCGATTTAAGTTGCAAATGTGCCAACATAACACGGAAGAGGTGAAACGTAGATACGAGGAAACAGCGCGTCAAGTAAAAAAGATGGCAAGGAATGATCGAAGAAAATATACAGAAAGCATTCTCAAAGCTGCTGAAGAGGCAGCAGCAATCCAAAATATGCGAGCACCACTGTGTAAGAAAGGTCACTGGTAAAATCACAAATATGCCACCTATAAGGGACACTAATGGTCAAGTACTAACAACAAATGAAGCGCAGTTAAAGAGATGGAAGGAATATTTCGAAGAAAACGTCGTCGCCCTGACGATTCCAGCCATCAATTGACATCAATAACGAAACTAGCAACACCCATTCACCTACGGAACGGGAAGTTAAAGATGTCATTAATAGACTGAAGAACAATAAAGCCGCTGGAACAGACAATATAACCGCCGAAATATTCAAAGGAGATTCATCTAAAACTGCAAGCATATTAACACCAATAATCCAAGAAATCTTGAATTCTGGGAGAGTTCCACTGAAATGGAAAGAAGGCTTGATAATAACGATACCCAAGAAAGGTGACCTAAGAGAATGTAAGAACTGGCGAGGTATCTCCCTCCTCAACACAACAATAAAGGTACTCGCAATGATCAATGCAAAATTAAGAAACGAACAAGCTGGATTTAGACCAGGAAGAAATTGCACTGATCACATCAACACAATCCGTATCATCACTGAGCAATCCAATGAATAGAATTCACCATTGTATATGCTCTTCGTCGATTTCGAACGCGCATTCGATACGATAAACAGGAACGCAATATGGCAGATACTTTGTGAAATGGGCATCCCAAAGAAATTAATTGAACTCATACAAGAAACGTATCGGGATGCTTGGAACTGAATTCAATGCAAAGGCAAACAAAATGAAACATACTACAATACTCGTGGAGTAAAGCAAGGTTGCGTACTCTCACCAATGCTGTTCCTAGTCGTATTAGACAGTGTAATGCGAAAACTAGATAACAAGTCCCCTAATGGCATTCAATGGGGGTTAACTGGTAAACTCAATGATTTGGACTATGCAGACGACATATGCTTGCTCACACACAAACACTCCGACATGCAGCAGAAAGTGCAACAGCTATCAGATCTAGCTAACGAAGTTGGTATCAAGATTAATATTTAAGAAAACCAAGACGATGAGACTCAACACAAATATAACCACACCGATGAACATCAACAATATACAAATTGAAGATGTAAATGAATTCGTATACCTTGGTTGCACAGTAACGAAAACAGATGGAACAGAAGAAAACATACACAAACGTATAAATAAAGCCAGACATACATTCAACATGCTACACAAAGTCTGGTATACTTCTGTTCTGTCGCGCATGACCAAGATACGAATGTTCAACTCATGTGTGAAATCGGTACTACTGTATGGGTGTGAGACATGGAAGCATATAGAATAAATCATACAGAGGCTACAGGTATTCGTAAACAAATGCCTTCGACGAATACTTAAGTGCTTCTGGCCTAACACGATTAGTAACATCAATCTGCACAGAACAGCATGTCAGTCAGACATTGAGACCGAAATAAAGCGACGAAAATGGAGATGGATTGGCCACTCACTGAGAAAGGCATCAAGTGATATAACGAGGATGTCCTTAGACTGGAACCCACAACGAAAAAGAAAGGTTGGAAGGCCAGCAATGACAAGGAAGAGAACGATGCTAGCAGAGGCAAAACACCTGGGAAAATCATGGGTGGAAATTAAAGCAATAGCCCCAAATAGAGTAAGACGGTTCAGAATAGTAGACACAGGAATGTGAGATATAGGAAAAAAAATTAAAATATTTACATTTTAAATTAAAAACAAGCCTAGTAAATTCGAGCACTTGGGCGAAATGTAATAAGCATATTTTAGATTTTATTAATCAGACAAAGTAAACAAAAGTTATCATTTTCAGTAATCATTAGAATTTTAAACATATAAATTACATATTTGCAGAGTTAATACCAAAAGAAATAATCATAATTTGCTAGCTGTTTGATAGTAAAACTAAGTATACTTGTGTGCCAGCTAAAACAAATATGTTTCATTCATAATCTATCTTTATATAATTTTTAACACAAATCACAAATTTTAAAATAATTTTAATTAAAAGAAAGATTTATTTATCTATTTAAAATAACCAATCGCTTCATGAATTTCTTGATTACCGTTTCTGTTTTTAATGACACAACTTAAAAATATTTTAAAATATTAAAATAGAGTGCGTTTAACTCGCAGATTCTATAATACGTATTTTTCTAACCTTGTACGTCATTTGACGTCATTCCGACGTTTTCAATAATACGAAAAATGTCAAAACCGAATGAAACTCCCGAGTTCTATAATCGACGTGATTTTACATACCTCTGTAGCGGTTGAGTCTTACTCATCCGTACAAATAATCTTAAAATATAATTTAATTATATGTTTACAATACACCACAAATACCAACAGGCGCGTTCACAATAATTATTTGGTTTGCAAATTGCAACCAATTCATAGTTTCGGTGCCGACCACCAGAGAAGCGCTACCAAAGAAGAAAATGTTAACACGTTACATTTGTCTACCAAGATATTATCTCGACAACAACAAGAGTATCAGGATCATCCGTCATCAAGTAAAAACATCAGTTTTATAATTAATTATAACTCGTAATTAATTATTTAAATTTTAATATCAACTGTAAGTGTTTTTTTGTGTTTTTATTATTAGCATTGAATATTAGGTTGAAGCAAGTTAATTGTTTACAATACATTTTGTGTGCATTGTCAAAAAAAAGAACGTGAAATAAATGTATTTTATATTTATTAATTTAATTATTTTTGTTATTTATAATTCTACTATTTTAATTATACATGTAAGAAATGGGAGTGAAATTCTAGTTTATCTTAATTTTACAATATATGTCATTTTTGTTCCTAAATAAAAATTTAGTAGTTTGAGCGTAATATCGTCAATATTCAATGGTTCCATGGTTATTCTAGTCTCGTCCATTTTATAGGTATCTTTCACAAAATATGGAATTTAATGAAGTATTCATAGCAAGAAAGGTGAGGGGTATTAACTCCACATGGGAATTTACTTAACCTATGTGAGAATTAACCACAAAATTGAGGTGAACTTAGTTCCCGCTACCATTGAGAAATAACCACACAAAATTTAATGGGGTTAATTCTAATCAATGTTACCAGTTCAAGAAAATTCCTTTTCCAGGATAGTATACTTGCTAAAATTATTATTAGAATTATGTTATGACGTGCCAAAGTTTTTAAGATCTTCATAATTTTTTTTAGCATTACATCAGCTGGCAATTTGGACTATTTGGCAGAGGTTGTTTTTTATTTTGTTCAAGTATTTACTGTCAGTAAATGTTTCATTGTGAAATTCTCGCTTGATTTGAATTGATTCGTCATTGATATTATAACGGAGCTCATCAACACATTCTTTTGAAGTTTATGTTCTCTCTAATGACTTGTTAGTGCAGTCTGCTTTCATACCATTTATCATTTTCATTTTTTTCACCATTATTTCTTGATCATCATGTTTATAAAAACCATAATTTTTTAAATTACTTCATTGGTGTCTTTATTTATTATTACACTCGCTTTACAATTGGTATTATGGTAGCATCTGTATCGATTTATATTTTTGCTGGTGTACTTCATTACATTAATCTGTTTTTCTACAGGTACATAGAACGACTTACTATTTTTCCGTACACCCGTGATAAATTCGAAATAATTTTCACTTAAATTCTGCGTTATAATTATCAAATTTAGAAATTTTAATGAACTTATTTGATAGCTTCACTGGACATACTTGACTGTTACGATAATAATTCAAGACTAGATTATATTTCAGTTATTTGATTTATTTTTATTTAATAACAGGATTAAAATAACTGTACTTCGATATATCAAACTCTCTTGTTAAAAAAGAAACAATTGAATATTAATTGATTGCATAAGACTTAGCTCTCGTAGAAATAATTCGTACATTCTATTTTTTAAAAGTGGAATTAATTCTCATTTATTTGTTTTTTAAAAGTGAAGTAAATTCTCACCAACATGTGGTATTATAACCCACTGATATTGGGAATTAAGTTCACCTCAATTTTGAGGAGTTAAGTCTCACATAGGTGGAGTAAATTCCCAACTTGGTATGCCCTTCCGAATAATCGCATTATGTAATAAACGCAATTTGGAATAGAAAGTAGTCGGGTGTACATCCCTCAGCTTTGTAAATTGAAAATTTCATTAAAAAATTAAACCAAAATAAAATTGTTTCTTTCCGAATAATCGCAATCCATCATAGTAGTAACCATAGTAAGAGTAGCTACGAGCAGCTTTGGCTCCAAAATGAAATTGGAAGTGTGTTTGGAGCCGTGGAGCCCAATGGAGCTCTTACGATTATAAATTGGGGTTAATTTATAACCCATAAGGTAGGGTTCAGGCAATATTAAAACCTACTAATCCATATTTGTTCACGATCACGTGAATATTAAATTATATAAGTCAATTGTACTGCAACTATAATTTATATAATTAAGGATTTTTTTTTTAAATTTGGTTTCTGGCGCCCATTGATGCTCAAATAAAAATTAAATGGTTCTTTTTTTTGTAAACGACAGCGCTGCGTATAAGTAACTGTGCAGTGGTCGATTGGAAAGCAACTATTAGGTACCGGGCGATCGATGCGATTTATTTTTATTTTTCAGTTTGAACTATGTTGAGGTTGTGAGTGAAATGGATCGTGAACTCTGACGTTTTTTCCCAGAGAAGAGGTATTAATGCATCATTTTTAAGTGTGCATTTTTTATTTTTAAGCAATTTTATTATGGCACATTTTTTTGTGTATATGGGTATAATATTTATATACATATATCCCGTTTTGTTAGTCCCGTTTTTGTTTATACATTTTATAGTATTATTTTATGATTATTTTACAAATGTATCAATATCGATAAAAATTTATAGTAGACAAATCCTGTTTCCAAATAGTTTCTTGTCAGCAATTCGTTATCACTTTTAACCTTTTTTGAATATGACTATACTAAACATATTTGCGGGTTAAATTGCTCAATTAAGTTACTCACCTCTCTCTCTGGCTTTCACATCCCATGAAAGGGTTTTGTCACCCACACTAAGGTCCTCCATCCATCTCGGTCCATCGCTCTCGTCCTTCAGTTTCGACATCCTAATGCATGTAAATCTTGTTTGACGTCGTCACGCCAGCGCAATCGAGGTCTTCTTCTACGACGAACAACGTGGCCGTGCCATCTAACTTAATTTGATTTGATGAATCCGATAATATCGCAGCCTCTAAGAAGTTGCCTTATCTCGTGGTTCATACGAATCCGATATTTGTTTTCCGCGACTTTGATTGGACCAGAGATTGAGCGAATGACCTTCGTTTCGAAGGTAGATAACAATCTGCAATCATGGATAACAATCTGCAGTCATGGTCCAGCTCTTGCTTCCGAAAGCCAGCACAGATGGCTCACTTTATGAGTGCTTTATAAAGTGCGAGCTTGCACGACTGCGACATATGTTTAGATCGCAATAATTTCGATTGGGCGTAGAAAACTCGTTGTCCGGCAGCGATTCGGGCTTTTATTTCTGCCTGCATATCATTCGACGATGTTATAACTGACCCGAGGTATTTAAAGTTTTCGAGCCGTCGAGCTGTATGAAACTGTCCTTGATATCGCTAGGTTTTCGGCCAAGAAGCACGATATCAGCTGCATATCCAAGAATTTGGCCTGATTTATTAAATATACAGCGCGAAGTTTTAATGTTGCTTTTTCTCAGTAAGTACTCAAGCGCCAAGTTCAACAGCACAGGCGCGAGTGCATCTCACTGTCGAACACCAGATGTTATTTCAAAGGGGTCTGACACAGTTCCCTCCATTACGATTCTACAAACAGACCCAGAGGTTGTTAATTTGCACATAGAAACGAGTTTCTCTTGAATTCCTAGGCATATGAGCGAGGCCCATAAGTTTTCGCGGTTTATATTGTCATATGCCTGTCTGAAGTCTATATACAGTGGGTGTATGGCTATGTTGTACTCCCAACATTTTTCCAAGATCACCTTATGGTCGTGGTCGATCGGTTGGGACGAAAACCACGTTGATAGTTGCCAATGGTGTTTTCGGCGAGAGGGATGTGTCTGTCAAGTACCACATTAGCCAACACTTTGTAAGCAGTGCTCAACAGAGCGATACCACGATAGTTTCCACATTTAAGACGGTCTCCTTTTTTGTGCAGCGTACATATGAGTGCGGTCTTCCAATTCTCCGGCAACTCTTCTTGGTCCCAAATAGAGACGATGAGATCGTATAGATTTGCTTTAGCAAGAGTAGCGCCTCCGAGTTTAATCAATGCGGGGATTCCGTCAAGACCGGGTGCCTTTCCATTTTTTAATCTACTAATAGCTGCATCTACTTCCTCTATTGTGGGATATTCAACAAGGACCTTTTCGCCTGGAGGAGCTATTGCTCTAATGGGAGTCACTTCGTCGTTCTGATGGAGCAGATTTTAAAAGTAGGTTTGCCATACTGAGAGAACATCAGCCACGTTTGTTCTCAGCTCTCCCTTTCCGTCTTTGATAGCTGTACTTCTTGGGTGGAAGTCTATTTAGATTTCTGGCGTTAGCAAAACAGTCCCTTGAGTTTCCTATTTCCATTTTTCACGAAGCTTTCATTAATTTTCGATGACCCCTCGGCATTGATCATCGAACCAAACATTGCGGGACCTCGGAGGCCTTCTTCCGGTGGAATTTTGCCCCGATGTGGTTATGGCTGACTGTATAGCGTGCCACTGCTCCTGGATGTTAGGAGGAGCTTCTTCGTTGTTACTGGGCCGGTCTAAATAATTAGTGACTGCTGATTGGTAACTCTGCAGTGACGCTTGGTCTTTTAAAGCATCGATATTCCATCGAACGGTCTTTTGTGCTTGTCTGTTGAACGTAGATGACAGTTTGCACTTATACTTTAATATGACAAGCACATGATCGCTGTCCATGTCTACACCTCTGTAAGATCTGACGTCGGATATGCTGGTGGAGTGTCTCTTAGGCACAATGACGTGATCGATTTAGTTTTCCGTTCTTCCATCATTCGATCTCCACGTTACTTTGTGGATTCTCTTGGGTGGGAAAAACGTACTTGATACAACTAAGTTGTACGTTATTGCCAGGTCGGTGACGCGTTGGCCGTTGTTGTTACTAGTTAGGTGCAGGCTGTTAGGACCGATGTATGATGTATTTTCTGCACTCCTACCGATTTTTGCGTTAATGTATGTTATTGATGACTTCCTCCAGCTCGACAAAGAAGAGATCTTTGATGTCATCAGATTTATCTTCAGTGATGGATAAGGAAGCCAACTCCAAATTCTCCTCCATTCTGATGGTCGCTGTAATGAAGAATGTAACCATTCGTGGTGTCATGGAGCCCACTCCCAGACCATCTAAGCTCTTGTAGTGCAAGCACGTCTAATGTGTAACTCTGCTTGGTTCGAAAGGATCTGGAGATCTCCAGGTCTTAAGAGGCTAAGCGCGTCCCATGTTCCCATTTTTAAAACGTTGTCCGTATATAATTTCCGTCGTTTTTGTGCTGATTCCGAGGCCTTTGATTCCAAAGTTACTCACCCTTTTCTCTAAAGCTTTTATTATGTTGCTCGATAGGAGTATGCAATTTCTATTAACTCAAACATTATGCGTCGCATCGAGAAGTTTCAGTATCTCCCAAACATACTGAGTCTACTTCGTTGGATCGCTATTTTGCTTTGCTGCTTGTTGCAGCTCACTAAATTTTTATAATGACTGTTATATTTTAATAAGCTTTTTAATGATATAAGTGAGAATGCTTTTAGATACATTTTTCGATAATAAAAATGCATATAATTTTTTATGATGCCCATATTGTGAATTCAATAAGCATAATCATAATTTTCATTGCTTTTTAAATATGTTTTTGGCCTTTTTTGACTGACCATATCGAGTAAACGTTATATAAAGACCATTACAGATTCATTTAAGTTTTATTGCATTCATTGAATCTACTAATGGTATTTTATGTTCAAAATTGATTGGTAATAATAAATGGCCGTGTACACTTAACAATCTCAAAGTGTTTATTGTTACCATACCATAAAATGCGTAACTTGTGTGCGAACACCAATATAACTTATCTTCATATTCCTGGTTTTTGTAACCCATAATTTCAATAATCAGAACTAATTAGGTAAAAAATAATTGATTATGTATGTATGTGGCCAATGTGGTTGGCGGTACTTACATGTTTCGTAAATTAAATATTATCGAGCATGATATCCTTAGAGTTATATAACAGTGTAGATACTTGTATAAGAAGACGACTAGGCGGTTGGATCGCTGGGCTGAAACAGATTAAACATAACAACTGTCGGTATTATGAAGAGTGCCACTTTCTTATCAAACAACTGAATATAACTTATAGAGAACCTGCTAAGTACATATGCAGACGGAAAAAGCGTGAATGTAAGAGCAAAAAATGAAAGTATCCATATTATCTTTTAAAAAGGAGATTGCAGAAAAAAGACTTCTTAGCAGTGTTGTGATGGCACATTTGAAAAAGTAACGGTGGTTCGATACCAAGAGCTGAATCGGGATCGAACCATATTAAACCGGATTGGTGATACGTTACGGACAAGCAATGGTTAGTAAAATCCGATTATTATTTATGTATATTTTAACAAACAATAATTTAAAAACCGCATAGGACAAGAATTTTCTTATCTGATTAGCTAATCAAATTAATCACGTTTCAACTAAACACGATTAAGAATTACGATGCCGATTAAGTATGCGGAGGCACGCGCATACTTTAATATAAAGTATGTTCATACTATTATACGCTTTGATATGGACAAATTGGAATCAAAATTTCATTTAATCAAATTAAATATGTTTTTGTATGCCATAATAAATATAAACCGCGATATCGCAACAGGGATGTATTTACATTTTTTTAATTATCGGAACAAAAATCGGTTCATATTTACCTGTATTTGTAAAAATCTAATAATACAATATTTAGATACATTTTACACAATTTTTAGATAATCCAGACATTTTCACTTTAAGACGATGTTTATGAATGACACATTTCTTAAGTATGTATTTCGTAAGTATTACTACGACGATACTAACGACAAAAAAAAAAACATAACGAACATTATATTTCTACTTGCTTTGAAATGTTTCTATTTATTTTGCGGTTGAATTGCTCAGCTGCGAGGGCAAATGTAGCATACTAATCTCGTCGTTTTTGTTTATTAAAGTTTAGCATTTTAAATCTCTTTTAGTGTATCGTCGTTTAGTATGTTCGTAGTATAGTCTAAGTGATGTGTTAATCGAGTGATAGAAATTATATGGTGATAGCTTCTGATGGTAATGATAATTTAACTGAAGTGAATTTTATAAAAATTACTACTGTTGTGATTGTCGTAGGTCAAAAGTATTAAAGTGTGCAAATATAGTGTCGCTTTTCGTAGGATAACTTCCTTGTGGTTACAACTGGTGAGTTTATTTTTATTTATTTCCACACGTAAAAGTGATTATATGTAGTTTCAATCGTACAGTTAACAATTCAAATTGATCTGTTGTTTCCCTCTGATGATATTATTTAACATTCAAGAAATAATCTTCAAACTTGATAACATTAAACTCATTTAACTTAGCTGTAGTTTTCGTAAGCCTAAGTTTAAAAAATACAAATTATAATACTATTCCTTGCAATAAAACGAAAATTACCTCAGTAACCTGTGTGTTGAATTTTCAGTCGTCACTTCTTTTTTTCATGAAATGTTGTTGTATTGAAAAATAAATACTCAACTAAAATAAGGTATAGAGTCCATTAAGGTCCCATTATGGCATCCTTCAAATCTTGAACGTATTAAATTAGTATTATTCAAATTATTTACAATTAACTTGCACGAAAAAATAGTTAGGTACAAAACCAACTTGTTTGGTCAAAAAATGTATAATTGTAAAAACTTAGTAAACTTTAAAATCCTTTTGTTTTTAGAAAGAAAAAAAGAAAATTTTTTGTTTTCGTTTTTTACTTTCAATTTTAACTAAATGCCAAATGCAAATACATGAAAATAAATAAACTTGTATTACTTTTAAAATTGATATTGGTTTCTCATTTAAATAGTTTAATACTAATAATGTAGTAATTTTTTATTTTTTATTTTTTTTTATTGAAACTAGTCTTTTCAGCCTAATCATCAATTTACATCTGAATTCTTAAAAACTAAACTATAATGAGGTCACTGTTGATCCAGCGATGCTCCAATGCCTGTCCGTTAATAGGTAGCTGCTCAAATACTGACGAGCTCGAATGGTTTGGTTCTCTTTAGTCTTCTAACCAAGTGTTCATTATCCAGTAGCCGAGAGACTTCCGCATTAACATGTTGCAATAGGCTCGATTCATGGTTCGTTGCAAATCGTTTTATTTTATGTTTTACATACGGTATCCCCAAATCTCGATGCTAATCCTTATTACGAATGTACTAGCGTACATTGACTATACTCCGAAGTACCTTATTCTGGAAGTTTTGTATAGGTTTGATGTTAGCATTTTTAGTACAGCCCCAAAGCTGAATACCACATAGCCAGACCGGTTTTAGGATTTGATTGTAAATCAATATTTTGTTGCGGTTAATTTTGACCTTCGTCCAATTAGCCAGTACAATTGTCTATATTTAAGATCAAGCTCCTTTCTTTTCTTCTTTACATGCTCTTTCCATTTGAGCTTAACATCCAGTCTCATACCCAAGTATTTGGCGGAGTTCTCATATGGTACCATGACATCGTTTATGCTGATTGGCGGCGGATTAACCAATAGTTTGTTCGTAAAGTTGATATGCGCAGATTTTAATTCATTAAGTTTGATTTTCCATCATTTGGACCACTGGTGAATTTCTTCACTTGCATATTGAAGTTTATTCGCCGCCTCTTCGACAGTTTGCGCTGTTACTAGTATAGCGGTGTCGTCAGCAAACGTTGCTATGCTTACATGATCGGCCTGTGGTATCTCACTTGTATAAAGAAGATATAGGAGTGGACTCAGAACACTGCTTTGTGGGACTCTTGCCCTTACCTCTCTCAGTTCAGAATACTCATCTTCTTGTCTTACTCTGAAAAGTCTTTCAGATAAGTACGACTCCAGAAGTTCAAAATATGGTCCCGGAAGCATAACTTTTAGTTTATGTATTAATCTCTCATGCCATACCTTATCGAAAGCTGCTGCCACGTACAGCAATAAGGTAGAACAAATTTGTTTATCTTCTAACGTCTTTTCTATAATGTCTGTAATTCTGTGAACCTGATCAATTGTTGAATGTTTACATCTGAATCCAAATTGGAGATCCGGTATTAGGTTTCTATTTTCTATTATTGGTGTCATTCTTCTCAGAAGAAGTCTCTCCATTAGCTTTGAGATGATAGGAAGCAGGGATATTGGACGATATGATTGAGCTTCATTTTGCAGTTTACCTGGTTTCGGTAGCATTATAAATTCTGCAACTTCCAGGCAGAAGGAACATGCCGTAATCTAATAACAGCATTAAACAAATGGGTTAGTTGAACAATAGCTTTTTTTGGTAGTTGCTTTAGAATTTCTCCTGTTAAAAGATCATATCCAGGAGCCTTTCCGGTCTTCAGATTGATTTTTTTTGCCTATTAACTTCTTTCTGGGTTATTAAAGTGATTTTGCCCCCATAGTCGTTGCTTCCATTTTCGATTATAATATCCGATTCGGTCTCATTCGGTTGGAAAATACCAGCCAGGTGACCAGCAAACACTTCAGCTTTTGATTTGTTATCCCTGGCCCACGAGTCATCACTTCACTTAATAGGAGGGATCTGCATGATTGGGGTTTTCATTCTTTTGGTTGCCTTCCATAATGAGTAGTCTGTATTTTCATCAGCCGTCAACTTTCCAAGAAACGAAGAAAACGATTTTTCATTTATCTTCTGAATTTCTCGCTTAAGCTGCTGTGATTTGTTATTTAGGATCGTCTTGTCAGATGGACTCCTCGTTTGTTGCCATTTTTTCCTAGCTTTCCTTTTTTTTAAGGCCAGGTTCCTAATTTCTCTTGGGTAGCTTTTACCAGTAGTTTTGGATGCTGTTTCTTTAGTGTTATTCCACGCGGCTAATTGAATGATATTTGTGAAGTTTTCAACCTCTTCCTCTAGCTCCGTTACCGTTTTTAATCATGTTTGTAGGTTAATATTGCTTTCTAATTCAGATCTGAAGCTAACCCAGTCAGTTGTTTTATTGACAAGAGTTGGTCTTGTTTCCTTCCTAATTATCTTGTCGCTCATGGTAAGTTTCACTGCTAAATAATCAGAGACCATATCTCTACTTCAATAAAATTTGATGAAACTTGTTTTGATATAAAGAAATCCAGTAGATCAGGAGTTTTAACTGCGTCCGTAGGCCAATATGTCGGCTTGCTAGTGGAATGTATGTTACATCCCATTTCATTTATTGCATTTTTTAGTTCGTTACCTTTGGTTGTTGTAAGCCTAGATCCAAAGTCAACATGTTTTGCATTAAAATCACCTCCTAATATAAATCTATCATTGAAATGTTGTAGGATATTCAAGTAGTTTGATTTCTTCAGGTTGTATCTAGGTGGAAAATATACCGCTCCTATCTGAAGGCGTTGCATGGTAGATGTTATTTCTACTACGGTAAGCTGGGTTTCAGGTGATTGATAATGCTGGCATTCATGGTGTTTAATATAATTTTTTATTATAACAGCGGTTCCACCTCTTGCTTGGTTATCCGGATGAATTGTTTCGTAAAGTTGGTAACCCTGAATTTTTAAGTAAGATTGTCTTGTTAAGTGGGTCTTAGATATCAGACACACATCGATATTTTGCATTTTTAAAAAGGCTTCAAGTTCATGTTTTTTATTTTTAATACCGTTAGCATTCCATGTAGCAATTCTCAATTTTTCTTGGTACATCATTTTGGGAGAAATAATTAGAATAATAAAGCAGCATTGCCCTGCTTCAATCTTTGTAGCCTTTCAGAAAGGTTGCTTATGGCATTCGAAACATTCTGCAGCATTTCCATCAGAGTATTCGAATGTGTAGGGTTCAACACTGATCCTGAGCTGACCTTTCCTGTCGCAGCCACCTGTGCATAAGATATACCACCTCTGACATGATGACTAAAGGATTCTGTTGGTTGACTCTTTTGTAAACTCTTTGGTTTATTTTGATTATTTCTTCTTTTTTGGAGTTCTTTCGCTACCAGATATCCTCGGTAGCTTGCAGGGTGGGCCAGCGCACAGTTTCAACACTTTGCCGCGATGGTCCTGGGTTTCTCACAAGCAATAGTTAATTGTTTCTCAGCACATTTAACACATCTAGGTTCGTGTTGGCAGAACTTTTGAGTGTGGCCATATCGCTGACAACGTTTACATTGCGGAATTATACGATTACTTCTAACTGCCTAGATCTTTACTCCCATATGGCACATATGTTTTATTTCGTAAAGTTTTCTTATGTCTTCTTTGTTATCGAAGGTTAGCATGAATAATGGAAGAGGATTTTTTATTTCTTCTTCCCCTTTCTTAGACTTTTTAATTTTATTGACGACATCAAGGATTTTAAAACCCCTTTCGCATAGTTCACTTTTAATGTCTTCTGGGTTGCATGATTGGTGTAAATTTCTAACCATAACCCTTATCGGTCGCGTGTGCTTATTTTCATATGAATGCCACTGTTGCTGCGAACCGTTTAATTATTCTGTTAGATTTCTATAATCTATCTCGGTGTCTACATTTATTTTCAGTTGATTGTTGTTCTTCATTCTAGCTTGAAAATTGATGCTGTTATCCTGTAATGACTTGTTAGTGACTGAATAGTTTGTCACAATGTTAAGTATTACGGGGGGAGGGTTTTGTTTGCTTTTTTTTGGTTCTTTAGTTTTTTGAAAGGTTGTATGCTTACCTGGTGTTTTAATTTTTTGAGGCTGGGATTTTGTTTTTGGATTTAGATGGTTATCCGTTTTGTCTGATGCAGTACCTGCTTGATTACCTTTTTCTGATGAACGCTTCCTTTTTTTTGATTTTGGTAGTAGCCATGCTATTTCTTGTGTTACTATGTCTTCTTCTTTGCTCGAATTAGGTATAGTATAATCATTTGTTTGTGGCTGACTGTTCTATCATCCCGATGATCATTACTTTTTGCTAAATTTTCCACAGAGATACTTCGTGGCCTTATAGGAGATCTCATCATTAGCTTGCCCATTCTGAATGGGTTGCCACTAGTACTTCCGCTCATGAAATTGTCTGAGTCAATGGCGTCATGTTTGTTTTGCAATGATTGACCCTACCCGGAATCCATGGGGTCAACCTCCGTAGAGGGTGGATTTTCCAGACTTTAAATACTGCCGACCGATTCGGAGCAGACGCAGACCGAGATGCCACTCATTGTAAGACAGATGCTTCCTAGATTTTATTACGCTGCTGTCGTTCGTCAACTAGGTGCCTACTACGCCAGAAGTTCACCATGTTTCCATAGCTATCCTGACCGTTTGGCTGCCATAGCTGTCCAGGATGCACCGCGAGGATATTATTCAATTAAATATTTAATTTATAATTTTCCTCTACGTGAAGATGTCAGTGAGACTCTACGCCCCAATAATGTAGTAATGACATCAGTGATTTGCAATGCAGCTATAGTATTCCAAATTAACTTTTTTATTGCAAACTAAATTGTACTTTAAACCAAACTAACGTTTGCTTATTCAAAGAATAAGGCTATACGACCAGTTCCCAAAAAATGCTTAACATTTATGTGTTCAGATCAAATTCTTTGGTGAATTCACACATATCATGCCGAGAGACTTGAGTAGTTTGCAATAATTTGTCACACTTTAATGAAACTTAATGAATAAAAAGTTTTGATCAAACAAAGTTTTAGCTATGAAAATAATTTTATTGTCCATTACATTAAACTTAATTTGAACAATTTATTATTTTTATTAATCATGTTCAATTTCTTATCTTAAATCTATAATTAAAACAAATTGTATAAGTATCAAAACATTAAACTATTATTACTATTACCTTCTAAGTCAGACCCCGAACTGATTGTGACATCCGTAGAAACCGCCTGAGCATTGGTTTGGAAAATAAGGTGTAATAACCAACTGCATGAGGTGTAATAACGTGATGCAAATACGCGATGGTTTTAAAGATTGCCACGCCACCGCCATCTAATCCGGTCTCTTGTATTGAACATTACAATTGAAATTTGAAGTTACTACGCACTGATCATCCTCCGACCAAGTTTCCGATAACATTACGAAATCTAATTTTTCTGTAACCTTTCCGAACATAGCATCACTATGGGCCATAATACTTTGGCAATTGAATGAGAAAACGGTCATGTTTCTCCTTGCCATTTTTCGGGTATTACCTCATTATATAGGAAGAAGTGTTCCACCACCACCTTCTCTTCGGCTATTTCAAAATTTCTTCAGATTTTCAATATTGCCAGCAGCTCAACCAAGAGTTGACACTTTTCAATAGTTATAGGACACAAGGACTCTGAAGAGAAGTGAATTTTACCACCCTAATAGATGTATTCCGATTCATTCGCACAAAAGGAGTATCATCAACCCCATACATACTAATTTCATTGATGACGATTATTACCATATAGTATTTTAATAAACTCGCGTATAGATTTCTCATCTCTATTGATAAAACGATTTGGAGGCCTCTCGTGATGTATTTAAATGCCGTATGAACGGCTGTACTTCCACTAGCTAAAACAGCTTTACCTCCAGCAGCTTTACCCTTTGATTCACAGCCTAGATAAATGTTTGCATATCCGTTAATTACTCAGCCCAGCGATCCAACCATACTTTCACAATGAAATATATTCGACCAGGGCCGGCGCTAGACTATTTTTCACCGGGTAATTTCTAAAAGTGGTGGCTTAAACCAAAATCCTGTGCAAATAAACTCGAAATTTAGTATTTTATTCGCAATGAGCGCTTGAAGTTTCCACTAAAGCTTAATACATATCAAATAAATGCAAAATTATCGGTTGCAACACATCTATATATATCGCATCTATAACTTTAACGAAAATAAACAATTTAATTCATACTTATTACAACAATTATTAGCGTATTAGAAATTCTATTCTGTTTTTCTTTTTTTTTAACACGTTTCCATTAAATTAACTTAACAAAACTTTTTCAGTTTAACGTCCCAACGAAATATTTTACTATTTTGACTATATAACGTTTTTCAAAAAGTATTAAATACATTTTTTTAAATTGTACTCAAACAAATTAACGAGTACATATTTAACGAAATATTATAAGTTTTTAAAATTGTTAATCAAAACAATTTTAAACTTCAAGTAATTTAGTTCAAACATTTTCATCTCAAACTTCTATTACTCGGGAGGCCTAATTTAAGATGAATTAACAATAGTAGAGTCAACAAAGTAATTCTGTATAACGATGAAAAATTTGACGAAATTATGACAGAAGTTCACGACCAAAAAACCAAGAACTATACAAAAACGGACATAACGAAAACAACTTAACGCAAATAAACAATTTAAACCATAGTTAAATCAAAGGTCTACTCTCATTAGTAATTTATGTAAACCAATTATTTTTCGTACTTGACGAAACTTTCCAAGTTTAACGAACCAACTTTAATTTTGATTATAACATTACTCAAAAACTAACCAATAAAAAGTAATTAAATTGTACTCAAATAACTCAACGAATATTTAACGAAACCTATTATAAACTCATTTTACAAGTTTTTGAAAATAAATTAACGAATTGAGAATCCGAATCACTTTTTACATTTTAAGTATATTTAGTTATAAAGGTATGGAAAATCAATATTTAGAAGCCAAAGATTATTGGAGCTGGTAAAATATAAAATATAATAGCTGTTGGCATGAAAAGTATAAAATACAATCTAAAGCTGATAAGTTTTAACAAGCGTTAAGAATAAGTTTGAATAACTAATTTAAACGTGTTTATGGAGCTAGAGATGGTTTTAAATGGCAATTGGAAATATTATTGTAACTTAACACTTTTAATTAATCATTGAAAAACTTAACGAAATGTGTGATTCAATGATTCATGGAACTTAAAGGAAAATTTAAGAATTTTAAACTGAAATGGTTTATTCACTTGATAAGTTTATGGCGACGCACTTGCGAATGTCGACATCGAAACGAAAATAAAAACAAAAGCAATTTTAGCAAAGGGTTCGAAGCACCGGAAAAGTACATATTTAAATCAGGTCCACGACCCTGAATAAATATAACTTGCAGACGCCACCGATAGGTGAAAAGAAAATTTTTTAATATTCGAGAACAAAAATATATGGAGACGCCATTACGCTTACAAGTTTTACAACGTGCACCGCGATACGCGAAAACATGAAAAAATATTAAGACAGTTTCGTGCGATAAAACTAAAGAAAAAAATCATTAAGGATAAAATATAGTTGTAATTCCAGTTTAACATAAATGTAAACCACTGTGACCTAAATAAAAAAAAGTAAAATTTTTATAAAAAAATTCGTGAAGAGCGTAAAATATTTGTCCGGAGTCATTTACTGGAAACGGTGAGTGGGAGCCATTCCGGTAGTCCAACACTCAACAACTACCCCACAGGTTCTCATCTTAAACTTCGAATGCTCCGGGCGTATTGTAAGATCAATTAACAATTATAAAAGCTGTCTGCAGTAGAGAATACAATTTTAGAAAGGTCGGCCGAACTTTTTATTCGGAAACTGTGAAAATATCAAATCTAAGAAAATAATTAACGCTACATTATAATTATATATGGACAAATCATCAATTTCTGTATATAATTGACAAACTTTGTCATCACCTACATAAAAACCACGTATATATTTGTAAAGCTCGTATTAATACCTTTTAAATGGTTTACGAATTTCAATGTACCTTATCGTTGTTTTTTATCCCGGCCCTAAGGCTAAATCTTTAATTATACCTTTTCACCATATAAGGACGTGGCGGTCGGTTTCAGTAAAGGAAATAATAGGAAACTAGAGTTTTCTTTCAGGTCAAATGATATCATTTGAATAAAATGATCCTGTCCACAGAGACGGAGTGCTGACTCTGCTTGGAAGAAGTAGAAACCGCAGAGCACATACTATGTAAGTGTATTGCTCTGAGTACACTTAGGTGGCTTCATTTGACCTCTCTGAAGAGATATTTGACCCCGGAGAAATGTAAATTGGTCTCTGCAAGCAGTATTCTCGCCTTTATTAGGAAGGTGGAAAAGCTTTTGGACTAATAACTCCCAATGGCACAAAAGATCTTTTAGGTCGCAGTGCTGGCCGTTTGGGCAGGAAAAAAAATCGTTGTTTTTAAACGACAACACCTTTTTCAAATCTCATTTTCTTAATGAAGGTTACTTCTAACAGTTCGACGCTGGAAGGATTTTTTTTATAGTTGCAGATCTACATTATGTTAGTCAAGCAACTATCCGTATACCTTGTCGAAATTGTATTATCCTTTGAATCGGGTATAGTGAACCCGCGTACCATGTCGTTGATTTTTTTTACTCTACGGCTTCCGGTCTACTATTAGAATCAAGACGAGTATTACGAGTTCAACTGACGTAATTAATTAAAAATTGTTGTATATTTTCTGATATCATCAATTGTAAATGTTTTTAAGCATGTGAATGACAGATCGAATTTTTATAAGCAACAGTTAACAAATACCAACCATTCTTCGTTTATATTCCGGTATACCGTTAAAGTTCTGTCGATTAGACCTAAACCTTTGGTATATCTAAATTTCTCAAACTGCCAACAAAAATAAATTATTTAAAAATATATATCTATATAGATATATATATTATACAAATTTTATATTATTAAATACTATTAATTTATATTAATTACATACTTCTATATCGATATTCTGTTAGATTTTTTATAAATTAACATTTTTTTTTTGTTGAATGTATTAAGTAAAAAATAAATCTGCCCAAGTGAAAGCAGTTTGAAAGGAGGCAAGGAAATAAGTAAATTGTCATCGCGATAAATTTTTAATTTATCTTTTTGTGCTTTTCATTCATGCTTCTATGATTTTGATTATCTGACTTATCTAAACTATCATATAAATTACTTTCGTAATGTTCAATTGCGCATGGCCGCGGAAACCATCCACGCAGTCTTTTTCTTTCAGTTGGTACCTCATTGTCGGGCAATTTTTCCCCGAATAGCCAGTATTTACGCTTTCGTGTTACACTAACTAAATCGCCTTCTTTTAATCTAAGGCGCGGTTCGTCTGTACACGGGGGATTACATGTAATTTTAAAGCCCTGAGACCAAAATGGGATCCAACTCCCACTAACCGGTTTTATAATTAAATAAACTCTAGATCGTGCTCGTTTCTCATTTTTTTGAGCAAGTTGTTCTCTTGTTAATGTATACTGATCGGTACCCGGCACCACTTCCCATGTAATCCCATCGCCTACCGGTTCACAATTCCAATTTAAAACTTGTTGAATATTTCGTTTAGTTCCCAAGTCATATGGATAAATAAATTCTTCATTTTCATTTCGCCGATATTTTGCTTTTTCTAAAATCCACTCTTCGATTCCAGTACGATTTCGTTTAATTGCTCGAAGTTGAAAATATAATAACATACCAACGGCAATTACAACACCAACAGCCAGTCCCAAACTAAATACACACATAATTAAACTCCAAATAGTTAAATGAACGGTGGCTAATTCTCGAAAGCCATAATAAAGATACCATTGCCGATGAATTCCTCGATAAAGCGTAATTGATAAAATAATGGTCGCTTGTAGACATCCAAGTACAGCAAAACCAAGAAAACATGTAAAATGTGCATGATTGCCCCAGCCCACACAATTATTGATCCATGGACAATGATGATCCATTTTCATGACACATCGATTACATTTCTTACAATGATGTGATCGAGGTGCTTTATATCCAACACAATCAAAACAATATTGTAAATATAATTCATCTTTTTTATTTATTGGTCTCCATCCAAGTGGTAAATAGCGTGGTCCATTTAAACTGCCCATCACAAAATTAAATGCGGTCAACGCGGACAACATTAAAAATATGGTTTGATGTATAAATCCTCCTATACTTCGATTAGGGGGCCACCACATAGCATTCATGTACAATGAAACAAAAGTGATACATTTTATTATTCCTGGAAATAGTAAAAAAAAAAAAACATAAATTGTAAACATAAACAAATCTACGGCTACAATTAGCCATCTAATTAATAACAGGTAGAGGAAATTGACTCAACAAGTTATGTAATAATATTGAAGAAAATTTATTTTCAACAAATTTATTCGATGGCTATATTTGTATACAAAGACAGATATGCTAAAATATTATGGCTAGGAAAATTATTTCGGAAATCAAAATAGGAAATTATAAGTCACGATATAAATTTCGTCTAACGTGAAAACATGTGCGTTGTTCGTTTTTACTTTTTAAACCTGAAATTAAATGAAAACGTATACTAGGTAATTATAAAATTAATTTGCGTGATGGGATAGGCTTGGATAGTATTGATATTTTGTCGCAAGGATTGTCTTTTGGGAGATTTTTTGATTACTATCGTACTATACAATAATAATTACTTAAGTAGTTTAACTCTATAAATACATTTTAGTAACCGGATTTTTATTATTCTCGTACTAACTGTAAATAAGTGGCTTGACCCACTGTTTGAGAATAATAATGCCTATTGTTTCATGGTGCTACCAAAATCACAATACAATTTTGAATACTGAAACCGCACTAAATTAATTATGTGGTTCGTGACGAATGTTATTTCTTACGGCAAATTTAACAAGTTGGCTAACTTTGAGGTTGCTTATAAAATGAGTTGACATTTCCTATAGTTTGTTCTTTAATTTTCGTTTTGTTAACTTTTGTAAGTAACAATTAATTTAAACGAAACTTGTTCGTTCAGTTCAGAGTCGCTCTTATACTTAATTTCCAATCGACCATCGCAAGTACTTGGGTGTGTGTCTTTGCTAAATTTGAACTACTAAACCCATTTTTCATGAGCAGTTAGAAATAGTTACGCACCATTTTATCGCTAGGTGGGTGTGTTGAACCGCTTCACAATTAAACATTTCAAAACGACCAGTTTTAAATGATTTTCTTAGCAAAGACTAAAACCTAACAACTAGCGGTTGGATACCCCAAAATTTAACAAGATTTCCGCTTATGTTAACAGACACGCGGTTTAATTGAATAATGCTAGATCTGGCAAAAAACAGACATGAAATATAAGTCCGTTTTCTCGACACGATCTAGCGACCGATAATGGGGAGAGAACGATGTGGTTTGTGATCGCGCACGATCTTATTATGGACAGCACATAAATGTCCCAAAGTCAAATTGATCATGTGTTAATTTCTAAGGCAATTATGTGTTAATTTCCCGGGTCATCCAAGATGTAAGATCTTATCGGTCGGCTACCAAATATGTAGGCAGAGATCATCAATTGCTCGTTGAAAAGCAATTGGCACAGTTGGTAGCCGCAGAGTTCATTGTCGGCCGAGATATTTAATGTTTTGATTTTATGGTAGCACGATATTATCGATAACATTCTAAGTGTTTCTGCAGATTTCATGAAGCTCTTTTGATTTTGATGTTAGTAGATCTGCAGTATAGAATAAATATAATATTGGGCCTAACACGCTGCTTTGTGGAACAACTGCATGAATGTCGTATAAATTGGTGGATGTACTATAGTAACTACTTCAGCAAAAATTTTTGATTGAGCAAATAATTTTTAGTGATTTTATAAAACTTTGCCGGTGACTGTGGTTTCATTTTGTATGTGAGGCCTTCATGCCATACTTTATCGGGGAAAGCCCGTGCTATATCCAAAAACGCTGCAGAGCAGTACTTTTTTTGTTCTAGGGCGTTTCTGATTTCAGATACGACTCTATAAACTTGCTCCGCGGTTCCATGTTCTTCTCTAAATACAAATTGATGATCCGGAATTATTTTTTTCGTAGAATTGGTTTAAGTATCTGAAGGAGTATTTTTTCGAATAGTTTTGAGAGTGTCGGAAGTAAACAGATATGAGTTTACATTTGTTTCCACTTTGCCTCTTTTTAGAATCTTTGATTTGTGAAATTTTCCAGGTTTCAGGAAAGTAGCCCGTTTTCATTATGGCATTGAAAATATACGTTATTAGTTTGATACATTTTTCCGGAAGGGTGTTAATTACCTATGTTTTCCTTGATTATTTTTTGTACTTGACGCCACTTGTATTTAATTGGCTGGATTTCCGAAGATTCCGATTTGCTCGTTAGGTGTGAATACTTTACTAAGATGTTGACCAAATATGTTTGCTTTACCTGCATCACTTCTTGCCCAGTTTCCATCAGGTAGACGAATCGGTGGGCATGAAAGTTTAGGTCGTTTCAGGTTACGTGAGGCTTTCCACAGAGAATAATCTGTTCCTTCAGTCGATGTGAGTTCATGGAGATAATGTTGAACATCTTCATCGCGTTCTTTTAACAAGGCTATTTTCAGATCTTTTATCGCTTTGTTAAATTTTGATTTAAGGTGATCTATGTAGTTGCCACTGCTTGCGTATTGATCGTTTTATTATTTAAAGCTACTGAATATTTTGCGAGGGTTTCTGCAACTTTATGTAAACTGAACTGAGCTGCTGGGTAGCATCCGTTGTAGCTTGTTTGAATACATCTGTTAAGGTTTTCTATTGCCGCATCAATTTCATCTTTTGTTTTTTTAGAGCGACATTTAATGAACACTCTCTGGTTATAATGTATACTTGATATGAGTCCAATTAGTATGTTGATTAGCCAGGAATCCTGGTTACAACAGTTTTAGAACTTGCATGTTAAGAGTTATTAATACCGGTGACTGATCAGAAGACAGGTCGTAGCACGTTGTTACCTTTGTTACACAAAAGTTCAGTAAGTCTGAAATTTTTCAGTTGGCCAGCAAATATATGATTCAGTTTTTCATCTTACATGCATTCTCACAGTTGTTTTCCTTCCGAGGATATAAACCTGGAACCCCATAGGATATGTTTGGCGTTGTAGTCGCCTCCTGCAATAAACTTATCTCTCAGGGTTTTAATTTAATTTGCAAATTGATGTCTTTTAATCAAATTTTTTGGTGGACAATAAACTGCAGATATGATGTATTTCTCCGTCCATTCCTCTAGGCAGACGCTAGTTGCTTGAATATGCTTCTCACCATATTTTTGGAGTTCATAATGTCGTATTCTGTTCCTTATAAGGATAGCGGATCCACTTTGTGATTTTCCACTAGGATGCTTCGTATCATAAAAGTATATCCTTTGATTTTGACTCGTCGTAAAATGTGTTTCAGAAATCAGCATAATATCGATGTTGTGGTCAATAAGAACATTTTGTACTTCTAGTTTACGTTTCCAAACAGTTAATTCCTAATTTTGATTAGGAGTTGCATGGGGGTGTTCAAGTTTTGAAGCATAATACTAATATTGGTCTCCATCATTTGCATAAATTTATTCATTGATCCATTGAGGTTATTTATTACGTCGTAAATTCCTTCGTTGTTAATCCCATCGTCCTTGGATGATGGATTATGATTACCTTTGATGGCTTCCGCATGTGATGTTTTTGGATTAATTGTAGCAGACATTTTCGTCACATTGGTTTGTCTATTGAAAATTTGGTTTAGCGTTTGTTGTTCCAATCTTTACTGTGGAGTAATTTCCAATCTTTGCCGTGGAGTAATTTTTTTTCTTAACTTCTTGTACACCACACAATCTTCTATAGCTTTCGGTGTGGTTTTTCTGCTGGTGTCATGTAGTTTGCCACATATTACAAAAAACAGCTGGTAGTTTGCAATAATTCCGCGAGTGTAAATATTCATAACAGTTGGTGCATTGTAAAACAGAATTACGTTTATATGGTTCCGCCACTACTATTTTGCGATACAACAGAGACCTGATATTACAGATTGCGAATTTACCTTTAGTTATTACTTCAGGTTCTAGCTCAACTTTAAACAGACGTTGAGGTTTTTTCTCGCGGTTTATAATGTTTATTACATTTTTTAACTGGAAGTTCAACCTCGTCGTCTTTGCTTTCACCTTCCACGTGCAGAACTTCAAATCGGGTTTCAGATGTTTCTACAGACGTATTTAGTTTTACACTCATCGGCCCTCTGTGCGGCTAAATTTGGTATTGACGGTGACCGTTGTTCAACTGGAAGCTTTTTCGGAGAAAATAGACTCACGTCACATTTCAAACATTATATAACAAAAAAGCAAAATAAATTTTTAACAGACGTAACTAAGTTCGATTTTTAAAAAATAAAATTTAAGTAAAAATTAACTAACGCATTTATCAGTGCACGATGGTTTAAATCGAATCTAATTGAAAAGTTGGACAGATACTTTGCTTATAATCGAAAAGTCAAAGACAAAAATTATATGCTTCAGAATTAATTTAATCACTTTATATTTATTCTCTGCATGACTGGGTGTATATTCTTATATGAGGGGTTTTGTTGCTTCAATTTATCATCTTGAATCTTTATAATCATATCCTACACGAAATTGCCTAACAAGTAAATCGATTTATTTTGTCACAATTTTAGTTTACGAATACCATTATTGACTCGAGTCAGAAACTACAATATATTTACATGGTCATTTCAATTCAACATTAGGGTAATTTTCAGTCTGGTGTATATATACGATGAAACTTTGTTTTCGACGGATTTTTATATTTTTCCGGAATTTCGCGCCCGAACGAAATAGAAATAAGTAAATCGAAATATAGTAATAGCCAAAATTTTTTTGGTGATTAGAATCAAACGGATGTATATAAATTATGGTCATGCGATTTTTGTAGCGCGAGAAGGAAAAATGACACTCATGTAATTTTTCAAAAAAAAAAGTTATGTAAAATAGGGAAGGTTTGAAGAATGTCAAACCCATCGTCTCGAAGCCTAATTCGGACCTATATGTTAATTTGGAAGGGACGATTTCGGGCTGTCAATTGAATGATCAATTGAAACTGGTAAATAAGATGACAAAAGTAATACTAACATCTTTTTAGAAATACATTGTGGAATTCGGTCGAGTAACGGTGTTTTTCATTTTTAAATCATCAACTCTGGTCGAGCTCTAGCGTGCTGATCGCGGTCTAGTCATGGATAACGTGACAAAATATTTAAATTTCACACTTTAATTTTGAAAACAAACATAAATTTAATTGAATATAATTAGAAGAACATTTAAATTATATCACAAATGTAAATCGCAAAATTTCGTTTTCCTATTTATTTAAATTAATTTTTTCTAATGCAAAAAGAAAAATAAATAAAAAGGATTACTTTACAAACAGGTTACTTTAAAACAGTTCTGCTAATTTAAAATACGATTTAAACATTCATCACACTGTGGTTGTTATAATTATTATTAAGATTCTAAATTCAGATATATTTTAATTTAAAGAACATTTTTAACGAAATTCTTTTTTCACCAGTTTTACTACTATAATGAGTTTTACACACGCAATCTAGGAGAATCTTATTTAAATGAATGAGTTTCGTTTTGTTAAAATTTTCAGTCAAATTTTTTATATTGGTCGACTGTTGGTCAACATATAACTAACACAAATAAATTATGAGTTGATATATTTCAACCGATTTCAAACCGGAGAATTTGATAATTCAGGGAACAAGTATGTATACTGAAATGGAATGAAGTTTAAAATATAACAAGTCTAGATTATATATAGATATTCATAGTTGCAATAAAAAGTTAAATTCATTTGACATATTGCCAACGGATGCATACTAGTGTTTTAAATAATTTGCATAAAGCAATGAGTAAATACAATAAAGTTTTAATTTTTTGTTGTTTTATTTTTCTATTTTATGGAAATTAAAGATTATCATAATATAGAACCTATTCCAACAAGTGTTTACACCACATTATATATTATGTACAGTAGCATTTAGAAAGTAAAATTGGAAAAACAAAAAATTTAATTTTATGTGATAGATAATTTGTAACATTAATAATATCGTGATTTGAAATGTTTTATATGCGGCCACAACTATATAAATTGCAAGTTTACTATATACACATAAAAAAAAATTAAATATTTATACGGAATATAGGACAAATTACAATATTATTTTGTTGTACATAAAAAAATCTACCCCATTATCACAATAAATCATTTCCTCTCCCAGTTGGAAATTATAGTTTACGGAATTAAAAATGTAATAAAAAAATTTAATAGTTTTCACCGCATTTCATTATTTTTTAAAGGTGAAACCGCAAATTTAATCCAAACAAATACAGTAAACCTCTTTTGCTATATTTGCTGAAATTAAATATCCTTGAAATGTGACCTAATTTTTTGTACTGTAAAATTTAAGCTAAATCCAAGTTCTAATATTTGGAATGAGTTATTATTTGGTTTCAACATTTTGGCATACATAATCTGAAATATAATTGAGCACAAATATTGGTAAGATTTACCTGTATGTGAAAACTAAGTTTTTAGATTTTGTGATATTTGGGAATATCTTAAAACTATGTGCATAGAAACCCTCGGAATCAATGAATGGACATGGGCGAACAGTGGTGAAGTAAACACAAGTGAAGAAAATTACCTGATATTCTCTGGACGAGATGATGACCAAATGTTACTGACTTCTTGGCTGAGACCAAATGTTACTGCCTTCACTCTGCTGTCATTTGTGTAGTTGTCATTTTCGCGCGTCAATTTTTTGAGATTGAAGTTTGGTTAGTTGTGTACATGTGGTCAACAAATAATTGTTCTAAATTAATATCTTAATAAAAAAATCGTAATGGAATTCAAACGTAATAGTGTAATTGCATTGTATTTGGGTGGAAATTCACAAACAGCAATAGTTCGTCAGCTCCAGCAGTTGAATGTGAATAAAATGTTTGTGTATCGAACCATAACTCGATACAACGAAACTGGTAGCATCGCTAAACGCAACAGAGGCGGTCCTAAAAAGACAGCAACATCAAAAGAAATGATACGAAAGGTGAAGAAACGAATCCAACGAAATCCTCGTCAAAGTGCCAATCAATTAGCCGCACGTCTACATGTTTCACGATACAGCATTCAAACCATATTGAAAAATGAACTACACTTGAAGCCCTACAAGATACAAAAAGTTCAAGATCTTACGGAGGCACAAAAAAAGTTAGGCTTGAAAGAACACGAGCATTGAAGGCCTTGGCCGAATGTGATGAGATTCCAAAAATTGTCTTTTCTGATGAGAAAATTTTCACCATTCAACAGTTTGTGAATAAACAAAATGATCGTGTTTGGTTAGAGCACAAGTTCAACGATAATTTGGACACAAGAGTTGCCAAGCGCAAGCAATCACCAGCTTATGTTATGGTTTGGGCTGCAGTTACTGCAGATGGACGCACTCCTCTAGTTTTCATCGAACATAGAGTCAAGGTAAACCAAGAGGTATACCGCCAAAAGATCCTAAACGATGCTTTGCTACCTTGGGCACGTAAACACTTTGGTACGAACCGTTGGACATCCCAACAGGACTCGGCACCGTCATACAAAGCTCGAGCGACACAGCAATTTTTACAAAATTGCGTTCCGCGGCTGATTTCGTCGAAAGAATGGCCATCATATTCACCAGACTTGAATCTCATGGATTTCTCCATATGGCCCATTTTGGTGAGTAAGGTGTCCACTAAAAAATACGAAAGTGTTGATGCATTGAAGAGCTGACTTCACTTGTTCGAGAATGGAATAAAATTCCGAAAGCCCACGTTCGGTCAGCATGCAATGCTTTCTATGGAAGACTGAATCAAATAATCAGAGCTAAAGGAGGTCATATCGAGCAGTAACACTTGGTCTCAGCCACCCGTAAACAAGGCGTGTGCATATTAACAATAGCAAAAGTAAAGAAGGCACTAATGGAATGTTATACCCTAACAGAAGATGAACTAAGCAAGGATGAGTTCTACGAACAACTACAAGCCGCAATAACAAGGACACAAAAAAATGATGTCAAGAAAATACAAGGAGATTTCAATGCAAAAATTGGATCAGATAACTCCGACCTAACAACCATCGTAGGTAAATAAGCATTAAGCCCGTTGCACATTTCAGCTAAGCTAAGCGATGAAAATAATTCAGCATAGCTTAGTTCATTACGTTGCACATTTCAACTATAACATCGCTCACATACATGGACGTAATGACCGATATTCAATTTTAAAAACAAAAATATATTGTATTTTAATTTTTAACATAGTATGTTTTGATTTTATAAAAACATTTCAATGTACGTGTGAGCGATATCGCTGAAGCTAAGCGATGTGAAATATATTATCGCTCATATGTTGTATATCACGTATTTAAATGGATCGTTGCACACTTAAGCTAAACTATGCTGTATATATTTTTTTTTTGAGCGATTCAAACTAAGTTAGCTCGAGTTGTATTTCCCTTACTAATGTCGTCCATATCGCTAGGCATACCACCTTTGCAAAATGCCAGAGGAGCACTTAAACTTTTGTTATAAATACTGCTGGGGATAAAAACATTTTACTATTTTGTAAGTTCAAAACATGACACATCCATTTTGGTAAATCTTCACTAATGAAATATCTTGATAAAGCTGGCCAAACAATTATAGTTCTATCTATAGCAGGAAATAAAGGGAACCATCTCGTCGATATGTGCCGAAGAATTTCTTTAAATTCAGTTTCCGAGTAGTTACAAAATTCAATCTATTTTTGTCATTATTCCGATGTTAAAAACGTTGTAGCGGCGTTAAAAATGTTTCATAAAAAAACGTTGATTAAAAATATACCCTCGGTCCCCCGTGACATTTCCATATCACCTTCGTTATAGATCCTTGGTTTCCGGTGTTTACTATCAAACGTCTCTTTAGTTTTAACCGCAGCTCGATTCATTTTCTTAACAGCCATTTTTTTTAGTTCGTTGAATTCAGCAATTGGATTTTTGTCTGTATAGGCGAATAATAATTTGTTTTTCGATATACTTCATCGGGTTATAGGCGATAATTCAATATTGTGGCGAATTTCCAGTAGTTGAATTTGGTATGTTGTTTATTGACCATTGCAATATAATAATTTTAAAATCCCATTTGTGGTCTTTTTTGAATATCGTAGCCCACAGCATAGACAGTATTGTGCGGTTATATCTTTCACATTTTTTTGTTGAACAAGTTTGTAATACAAATGTAGTGACCATGGCACTTTATTACATCTAACAACCGCTCTAATTTTCCCATTCCCTTTGCGATCTTAGGATGATCTAGATATACCCCTATTTCTCTATTAGTCTCGTCTATTAAATTCACAATTTTCTGGAAAATAGCTGGAAACTGACCAACCCAAATGGCATCCTGAGAAACACTTAATGTCCATCAGCAGTAACAAAAGCGGTTAAAGGTATTGAATCTGGGGTATTCTGAACTCCTCGCTACCTGGTTATATCTTGATAATAAATACAAAACGATGAAATAATTAACCGCGAATAAACGTTGAAGTATATCTTCCATAATCGCTAAAGAGGATCAGTCTTTCACCATTATAGCTTTTACCCGTCGCTAATCTACTCACATTCTTCCCTCTCCTGTTTTTTTTTTATTATTTTTCTTTTAACATAACCATTTGACCATTTTTACTCGTTCACGTTCACCACCGTACTTCTTTGTTATTCACATTCCACGGTTGCACTTTACAAAACATGCCATTTATTTTTCTATTGGAGGATATTTTCATGTTCGTGGAGGCAATTTATTACGTAAGAACGACTGTCCTCCATAAAGGATGACGAGTGGCAAGCCTACATATCACTCACACGTACATTGAAATTTGTTTATACTACATCAAAATATTCTATGCCTCCTATATGAAAATACAATCTAATTTTGTTTTTAATATTGAATGTGCGTCAATTACATTGTATGTGTGAACGATGTTATAGTTGAAATGTGCAACGTAATGAACTAAGCGAGCTATACTAAGCTATGCTGAAATATTTTCATCGCTTAGCTTAGCTGAAATATGGAACGTGCATTAGACTCTGTGCGTAATAATAACAATGGAGAACGATTCATCAACTTTTGCATCACAAATCAGGTATTCATGGGAGGCAGTAATTTCCACACAAAAATATACACAAATATACATGAACATCACCTGACGGCAGAACAAGGAACCAAATAGATCACAAGAAATTTTTCACGTCATTACAAGATGTCAGGTCGATGAGAGGTGCTGACATCCATAGTGACCACCAACTGGTAATATCACAGTGCCAAATAAAACCTGTTGCTGTAAAGCGCACCAAGTCAAATCGTGAGAAATTTAATACCGACAGATTAGAAGATGTCGTTACAGGTAATAAATTCTGCGAAGCGCTCAAGCTGAAACCAATGAAGCAGCCATCAGTGGACACAAGTCGAAGAAGTCTATATCGTAACAGCTACTAAAACACTCAGGAACTAAGAATACAGACGCAAGACCTGAATCAGTGATAATACTTGGAAGAAAATTGAAGAACTCAAGTTGCAAATGTGCCAACAAAACACGTAAGAACGGAGGCGTCAATGCGAGGATAGGGTACGTGAGAAACATTTTCAAGGCAGCAATCATTAATGCTTACGATGGATCATACAAAATTAGGAATTAAATTTGGAATTCATACAAGATATGCACAGGGATGCAGATAATCGAGTTCAATACAAAGGCAAACAAAGTGAATCCTACAATAGGAACTAACAACAAGACAAGGATACCTACTCTAGCCACTTCTGTTCCTAGTAGTAAATAAGAAAATTAGACAGCGTGTCTCCCAACTGCATTCATTAGGGATTAACGGAGAAACTCGATCTGGATTACGTCGATACCATATGCCTGCTAATACACAGACACGCAACAAAATGTGCAGAAGCTATTAGACTCATAATAAATATTAAGAAAACCAAGACAATGAGCCTAATATACATTTGCTAAACACACAAGCTACTGGTGTTTCAACACAATTGTCTTAGGAGAATACTGAGGTGCTTCTGGCCCAACAGAATTACAAATGTTGAGCTTGTAAGGCAAACAAATTAAACAGTCATTGAGACTGAAATTAGGAAACGCAAATGAAGATAGATTGGTTACACACTAAAGAGTGGAATCCGGAAGGAAAGAGAAATATGGACGACCATCAGTAAAATGGAAAATAATGATGCTAGCAGAAGTGAAACAACACGGGAAATCATGGGCGGAAATTAAACAAATAGCGCCTAACAGAGTTAGATGGTCCGTTCTAGTTGACGCCCTGTGCTCCTAAACTGAAGATGAAAAAAAATGTGCGTTCATGTAAAATGACAGTAAAGCAATCTCAATGTTTTGTTGAAAATTGTATGACAACGGTGTCAAATAACTATTTGATCCACAAACGATAATGTTACAAAAATAAAAAATAAATACTAATAAAACTGTTTCACAGGCCATTGTTGGTCCGTACCGAGTCAACATTTTGGTTTCGATCCCAAGCTTGTTCTTCGTATTGTTTTTGACAACCCGAAGAAGACAAGTCTCTACTTCGAGGGCCTTCGTCGCCGACAGCGACCTCCGCGCCTGCCAAATGGCGGCTCTTCTCTCAGAGATCGCTGGACCATCCGCGTAGGATCGGCACGCAGAATAACCGAGCCAACCTACTCGCTGTCCTTTTATTTCTTCAACGAGATCAGGAATTTTTATTAAATTCCTGATCTCGTGAGAGAATAAAACGCGGTAAGTGGCCATATATCATGCCCATGGTTCTTATCTCGAATATCACTAACCATCTTTTACTCATCGGCCGGAGTCCAAACTCTCACACCCATACATAACAACGAGTCTGATCAACACCGTGCGTAACCTCAGCTGGTCGAAATTTGCAAGGTATTTTGACTTTAGTAGTGGAAGTAATGTATAGAAAGTTCGGTTGCCAGTGACAAGATGCGCTTTAATATTCCCTCCCACACAGTTATCATGAGTGACCAGGACCCGAGGTATGGGATACTTGTCACTCCTTCAAATGTGTGGTCACCAATATTAAAATCGGTATCCATATTTTCTTTTGTTAACAATGAGGTTTTTTAAGAATGCAGGTATCTGCCCAGCGATCTAACCTTTGTTTTGTCGCCTCCTACGACAAGCGAAGTACGCTGTTGTGGAATTCTAACGATAACATGCTCGTTTAGATGTCTTTTACAAGGCATGGGAATGTCCCCAGCCACAGGTTAACTTTTAAAATTATAATTTTCGCCATTGTTAACCAAATCGTAAATGCGCATCTAAAGCTACGTATTAACTGCCTATTTTAACTTTGAATAGCTCAAGGCGTCCTATACTTGTGTGGAAGACAGTTCGGCTTGTGGAATTTGCACTGCAACATCCCTCCCCTTAGGGATAGCTTAAAATTCAAAAACAATAGCGGCCGAAACATGGTTTATGATCCCAGAAGCAACGTTGATGTCAATAACTGAGTTCTCTGCAATTAAGAAAAAACGCATTTGATAAAAAGTCATTGTTGTTTATTTAAAAAACTTTGAGCCACGTTCTGTATGTGCCAGTAAATTAATAAATCGGTTTTAGTTAAAAGTCTATCGAAATAATTGAATGTTAGAAAAAAGTGCGTTTCCTAAAATTCTTATCTAAAAGATAACAACTTGTAAAATAAACAAAATTGACGGAACTAATTGAGGAGGGGCACTGGCTTACTGCACATATCAATAATAAAATTAGAATAAATAATAGTAGTTATTGGATATATTCATATTTAGACGGGTCAATGTCAATAGATGCCAAACTATAACACAAATTAAAAATCATTATCCACTTCTAATATTTAAAGTTCACTTGCTACGCGGTCTAACGTCATAACATATCTTATAATGACGTAAATTTCTCGTGATCACAACACAAGAGAGATTAAAATCATTCCCACTCAAAACAATGATATAATATTAACCAACTGTTTATTCACTACTTCATCAATTGCAAGCCGAATTAATTCATTTTTAATTAACACCACAAACATTTCTGTTGAAAAATCAAGGTGTTGGGATAATTAATTTTTTAAATGACAATCAAAACATAAGACTTAACATAACCTCATTTTTTTTTTCGACACAAATATATAATTCAACAAACACAGATTTTTTGACATTTGAACATATATATGCCATTAATACTACACAGTACACTACACTGGTACATACTACATACTCACCAATCGCAATTAATGGTCCCCAATGTATTAAACGTGTAAAACCTCTTAGAGGATTCATAATTGAATTGTTGTGCGTATTTTAAATTAAAAAGAAAAACCTAATTGCAACAGGAAATTAAAATAAAATTTTTATAAATAAATTAATTGAATTATTCTACAAAAACACATTGTCGATCCAAACAAAATTGTATTAGACAAAATTACACAAATCTCATTTTGTACGAAGCGAATGACAGACAAAAGTCGACTGAAATAAAATTATTGAAATTTAAAAAATTGAAATCAGTAAAATGAAACAAAAAATCAAGTAGTACAGAAAACAGAACTACAGAACAGTACAACTACAAAATATAAATAAAAAAAAATTTATATTTTATTCTATAGTAAGAAAGAGAAAAGTATATTATGATTAATTTTTGTGTGACTGAGAGAGTAATCAATGTGTCAAAAAGAGTAGGTTTTATTTGGTTTGTATTAATTTCAATTTCGAATTTCGATTTTTCACAGAGCTGTGCGTTGTTTCATGGTTTGAGTACATGATAAAATTTACATAGCAGCGCAGTTAACATAAATTATTTTAGACAATCTAGATGGTTTTAATATTGGGAATTGGGATTTTAGTTTAATTTAAAGGGTGGGCCATTTAAAATATTTTTTGGAAATTTTATTTTTATTGTGAGATCGGAGTATTCGATTTAAAATGAAAAAAAATTTTGTTCATTTGGCTCCCTCTGCTGGCTCCCTGATGCCGCTTTCATAAAAAAATTCTGCAGAATTTTTTTAGTAATATTTCTTCGGCAAAACATGACGGAATTAAATATTGTTTATCTTTTTTAGTAAATTCCGAAAGTGTATACCAACTTAAAATTGAATTGTATTATTTATTACTAAAAAATTACTAAAAAAGATAAACAATATTTAATTCCGTCATGTTTTGCCGAAGAAATATTACTGAAGAATTCTGCAGAATTTTTCTATGAAAGCGGCTTTACAGTAAGCCATCCTGGGAGTTTTTGTTTTCGCAAAAATAGTCGCAATGCAATATGTTTTAAAGCTGGAATACCTATCTGACATTATGATTGAAATTTATAAAAATGAAATTTGGAAATAATATTAAAAAAAAAACTGGAATTATTTCTGGATTATACACATAACATCTATCCTTAACGAAACTCCATTGAGAAAAGTCCAACAGCGTCAAATCGCTATTCCGCGCAGGCCAATAGACATCTCAATCACTGGCCGACTACTTGCTAGAAAAGCAACGACAAGGCAGTCCAACGCATCTAGTTTTTTTAGTGACGTATATACGTTAAAGGGTCTTTGCTAATCGTAAACTTAGTTGAAACTTATTTGTGGAAGCACATTACACATATTCAAATAAGTCACCTACCGAAATAGCTTATTTTCCATCTCTTGCGAACAAATCTAATTGAGAAAAACCTAAATATATCGTATATCGACCAAATTTTAAAAGATAGCGGCGAATAAGTATGTCTACATAAACTAAGTACACTTAGTGTATAACACAGGTAATAGTGGTTCGATTTTGATGATAGATACCTTAATTGAAAGCTCTCGACATCAGTAGTAATACTGCTATGCATTTTGACAAATAATTTCTAAGTATCAAAATTCGGAAAAAAGTGCCCAAAGTGATTCGAAGTGTTTTTACGGATGCTGGTTTGTCACCCCACTAACAAATTGTTTAGTTGTCTCCTGAAGAAGGTAGAATTCTAAAGATCGATCGAAATAAACAATGTTTGTCCATGCAAACTTTTGGTCTTTGGTAACAAGTCTATTGTTTGTCTGGGATAGAAAAAAAAATGCCTGTGACTGGTTGCGTACATTTTTCACATTCTAGTTCTTTGGTGATGTTCGTTTATTAGAAACCTCTTCTTTTTCCCAGAAGCTTTTCAATCAATAATCTAAACCGATCGACTGAGGCACGGCCTAGAAATATTCATCTCAATTTGGTTTCTTGAGCAACTGGTTCGTTGGATGAGGATTTTACTATATTATTCATCAACTTTCTTCATAATAATCTGTAGCCAATAATAAGTCTATTGGACCAGGAGTATAAAATGATGGGTTTGTTCATAGATTTCCGGCATGATTTTTTTACAAAGGATCTAGGGGCTATTCTGGCATACCCGCGTTAAGTTTTTGAATATATTAATGCCTTTATGGTTAAGTTATATTTGGAGGGAAATCTCGGCTTTTTGGTAAATTCAATAATTGAGTTCGCTACTCCAGCTTTGTTTTTTCCCATACTTGTTATTTCTATATAGTTATTTCTATTTAACTCTTTGTTAAATTAAGTCTCTGACAGGCTTCTTCTGTAATGAAGGTTGCTTGAGACCCAGGATCTAATAGCATACAAAGTAATTTATTGTGACTACCTTACGATGCTTTCACTAAAGCGTTTTCTCGAAACACGTTTCTTTCACGGTTTGAATTTTTTTTGGGTTCTTCAAATACGCCTTTGTACAAGCGGTGAGTTTCCCGGTCTAACTTTCTTGTTAGAATGATCATCAAGACAGCACACCTTGAATTGGTACTGATCCCTTGGTTTTTCATTGCATACATATATTCGAATACATTAACATGTTGATCATTAATCAATTGAATGAACCGTTCCATGACCAATACGTCATGTAATCACCAAAAATCTATTTTATATTCACTTTATTTGACACAAAACATTAAAATTAATATTTAAATTACAAAAAAATTGATTAAACATTACAAATCAATTGAATTAACCGTTTTATGACCAACACGTCAGTAATCCATAATACTTTTTCCACAATCCAATGTTATAAAATATAAAAAAATATTCGTAATTTATATCGTTACCCGACTATGCTGCTTTTAAAATTTGCGGCAAACATTTTTACTACAAGCATGGCCTATTCAATCAAAACCAGTTGAGAAAGGTTGCGTACAATATTTTGTCAGCTATACAAATAATTTGCTGAATACAACAATTTTCACCCATTAATCCGGCATAGAATATAAACAAATAATGTGAATAGAGCTTTTCCACGATATACCTCGTTCGTAAAAACGAAGCTTTATCAAGGTAAAAATAAAATGTTTATTGAGGTAGCTTTGTTAAACTATATTTTTCCCAATTTTCTCATTTCATTTATTTTTCGTCTTCGTGTGCGTGTGTTTTGATGACACAAGTTAAAAAAAAAAAAAAAACAAGATTTTTACCGTTTTTCGATGTGCAGTACATGTACCTTGTAGAGTAATAAAGCTTGCACTTGTTTTTTCTGTTCTACTCTGTTATGTTTTGTACTTTTAGAGCGAAAATATATCTCCAAATATTTTCTCACCTCGACAATATTGCTATCTTTATATTGTAGTAGTACTATATTTTGTAAGCTTATATATATATATATATATATATATATATATATATATATATATATATATATATATATATATATATATATATATATACATATATATATATATATATATATATATATATATATATATATATATATATATATATATATATATATATATATATATATATATATATATATATATATACATTTCTATGTATTTATTATATGTTATATGGCATATATACGAATACACAAAAAAAGCTCTGCATGTATGTTTGCAATAAACTTAACGAATGTATTTCGAAAACGAAAAATCCGACCTGAAAAATAGGAGCTTGTAAACTTTTTTGGTAGGAATCTTTTTCAGTTTCATTTCAGTTTTTGTGTCGATATGAAGTGAAATATATGTGAAAAGTTGGTTAAATATTTTATATCTAAATAATTTTAAATTTTTTGAGTTTATTTTAATTTGTTAATTATTTTAAATAATTAACGATGTTTAATTTTTAATTTTAAGTAAATAAAAATGAATTGGATTAAGTGATTTTTAAGATTATTGGATAATATTATTTTGTGAAATAAATTGATAGTCAAAATTTTTTTTTTATAAAAATTATTAATAATTTTGATTAGGTTTTTAAAGAAAATTATTAAAAAATTAATATCCGTTGGTTTTAGATAAAAAACAAAAATCAACTCAATTTTGTTGAATTTGAATTTAAATTGTCTGTATGTGTTTGTGTGTAATTTTCAATCTTGTCAGTTAGTCATATACGGTGTCAACGTACAAAAGCTCGATAGTAGAAAATCGTTTATATACTTAGGGAGGAATGAATTTTTTTTTGTTTTGTAGTATTTGAGTTTATTTTATGTTAACGATTTATTATATTAAATTGGAAATTCAAGGTCTTACTGAGTGTTGTGTTTAAATGTATAGTAAAAACTATACTCGTGCTGATATATGTATAGTTAGTATGTTACATAAAAATATGTATGTATATCGTACTATGTTTAATGTAAATATTTACTATATAGAAAATTATAATACGTAATTATAGATAAAAGAGGAAAGATAGAAACATAGCCTTTGTGGATTACTTCTTAATATGTGTCAATATAGGAACTAATAACTATCCCAACATAAATTTAAATGTTTGTCATGAAGCTTTTTGATCCTGTGTCAAGGATATATATATATATATATATATATATATATATATATATATATATATATATATATATATATATATATATATATATATATAATTAATAGTTTTCCATTTATTGTTATTATAACTTTGAGACAAAACGAAAACTTTATGTTTGTTGTCTGGGATAGAATAAAAAAACATACGCTCCACTATTGTTATGACTGTATGATGGATTGTAAGTAGTGTGTGCGTATGGCTGCCGCGCTTCTAGAATATAAATAAAATAAAAATTATTTTCCCTGGAATTTTCAGTTTTTGTCTTTTTTGCTTTACTGGTTTTTTGGTCGATTTATATAGGATTTTTTTTATGCTTTATTATGATTTTCTATTTCACGTAATGGTCAAGGTTTTATTTTTCTCGGAAATACGAACCATACAATTATGCCTTTCTAGGTTCTGTGTATCAATATGATTACTCTTGCGCAAATGATATATACATAAGGCAAAAAGAAACGGAAAACTGTATTGGTAAAATTCTCGGTGGATATAAAATTAAAGTTAAGATTTAATAAGAAAATTTGTAAATGTTTTAATGTTTTGTGATAGTATTTTTTTTTGTTTAACAAAATTAAAAGTTTATTATTGTTCATAACCATAACAACAATCCGGCTGTTAAGCTAGTTCCATATAAGCGTCCTAGACCAAAGAAAAAAAAATTAAGATCTTTTTTTGCCAATGTCCTGCTCAACTATCGGTGTCTGTATTTTCAAGATATTTATATGTTAGCAGTTGAAAAGTACTCTTGGCTTAAGACGATTCTTTGAAGTGTAAATTACGAGATGTAATTTATATTTTGTCTACGTGATAAATACTAAAAATACTAAAGCAATCAATACGATTAGAACAGATTTATTAGCTTTTGTCTAGTTGGTCTCTCTAACGTTTTGTTCACTTCTTGAATGTTTTTTAAGGCGCCACAATGTTTTTATAGTACATAAAGTCACTTTAAGCGCACACGCATTTTACTATTAGTAATTAGTAGCCTTGGAACTTTGTTTTTATAAAGTTGTGAACTTTATAAATTTGCGAATACATATAACAAAAATTGTTTATAGTATATCTTTTACAAAATCTATTCATTTTCGACACGCTACCAAAAGTAAAATTAAAATTGTTGCGGGGGCGGTATAGTATGACATGCTTTAGTAACATTTTAATTTATTTATTAGATTTTGATTCAATTTAAACTTTTAGATAATAGATTTTGAAATCGCATCTATCAACACCATTTTTGAATTATAAATCAAAATGATAAATTTGGATATTTAAAAACTTTAAACTTGTCGGAACGTTTTGTTAGATCAATATATTTATTTATAAAAGGCAAAGTTGAAATATTGGATTATATGTATATATGTTGCTTTTAATCGAATTTTCAAAAAAAAAACATCAATCCTAACCAAATTGGTGTTATAGTTAAATCTGTGGGTTGCTTTGCTCCGATACTCTTTAAACTCATGTTGAATGTTGATTTATGGAAACCAGGAGCTTAGTTCTCCTTAATCTACTCCTGAAATTGAATTGCTTGACAAATTTTAGTCATACATAAAGTGTTATTAGCATATTTCTACATATGGGTATGATAATGAAATTCTGACAGGTATGGAAGGTGACAATTAGAACCAATGTTTCGACAGTTCTCTTGAGAAATAAAAATATTGATTGCTTCAGGTATGTGGTTTTGATTATTTCGAAATCTCTCGGTATAAGAATATATATATATATATATATATATATATATATATATATATATATATATATATATATATATATATATATATATATATATATATATATATATATATATATATATATATATATATATATATATATATATATTGTTTTAAATTACTTTTATTATTTATAATACATTATATGTATTTACAATATCTTTACATATTTTTTAAAAAATAAATAAATAAAAATAAGCTAGTTGATCCTGACTGAGGAATAGCTCAGTGTGGCGAATCAACTTTCAGATTACTATTATCAGATTTAACATTTGGGTGCCAAGATACATACTTAAAACTTAAAAATATTATCTAAAAGTTTATTTACACTTTTAAAACGAAGAAGGCCAAAATTAGAGCACTTTTAGTCCATCTTCCACGTTTTTAATGTTAATTAGCCAAGATTTTAAAAGTTTCAAACGAATTTGCGTGCTATTCCCATTCTTAATATAACTTGGTATTTTGCTGTATAGATAAGGTGCCATATACATAAAACTTCTACGCTCACGTTCTTGTTTAACTGCCGGTGTCACTTATTGATTAGTATATCTTAAAGTTTTTAATATTCAAAAAGTAAGTCCGACCCCAGCATACTATTCCATACTGAATACGGGATTGTACAATCGATTGATAGTACATATGAAGAACTATTCGAGGACAAAAACTACGGAGTTGATATAATTTTCGAATAGAAATTAGCATTTGTTTATTAACGTTATTAACATGCGTTTTCCAACAACAAATGCTGTTAATATTCAAACCTAGATATTTGAAATTTTGCGTTTGATCAATTTTGACACAATTATGATTGTAGCAAATAAGGTTGTTACATGCTGCACTGTGCGAAACGATAAATAGTGATGCAACCTTTTTGTTCTTGTTGATGTTACCATAGAGAAACTTTTTAAAATATATAAGAGCATCCTCAGTAGAACGCTTAGGCATAAAACCAAAATTTTTTTCTAATTTACCAAAATATTTATTCAATTTTGCATTTGTTGGATATTTCGATACCATCTTACCCACTGTTGTTTAGTTTTTAAAAATATTAAAGGTGAATTAGTCATCCATGGTTATGTCTGTGAAGCTAGCACGAAAAGTTAGTACGAAAAAAACTATGGTAACACTAATGGTGTAAGTCTTGAATAACCAATTTTTAGTACAAACTAGCACGAAAAATACTTCAATAAATTATGAAAATAAAAAGTTAGCACGAAAAAAATCAAAATTACACTTAAATGGAATTGGTTTGATAAGAATATTCGTATGGGTCAGAGAGGAGTACTAACACTTCGTGCTAGACCCTTCCCATCATTTTTCGGATATGAAATCAGTTTTACGAATATTTTGATATGTTTCTGATGAGCTCGATGTAAATTGTACTCTGATATAAAACTTGATTTCATAGCCGACAAATGATTGAAAGGGTCCAGCGCGAATCGTTAGTCAACTGGTTTTTACTAAAATTTTGTTAATGCTAAATTAATTTTGTTAATTTCGATATAAGTATTTATATTTTATTTTTTATAAGTTACAATTAAAACGTTATTTTAGTGCTCATTAGCGAATCGTTTGTAAAAATTATGCAAATCGCATATTTCTGTTCTGTTTTTTTATTAATTTTAATTTTAATTTATTATCTTTATGATTTTGTTTTGTACTATCTCTATCTAAGACTCCAACCAACATTTTTTAGTACACACAATTAAATGCATATTTAATTATTGTGATTAAACAAATTATTTAAACTTTTATTTGAATTAGTAAAGTTGGATAATAAACATCAAAAAGCTTTACATTTTTTTTAATTATTTGCCAACAATTTGATTTGATTAAATTGTTTATGCCATAAAATATAAATATTGGTTTAAATCTTTGATAAAAGTATTACCTTATGTACAATTTTAAAATAATCGTGCTAAGGATTCATAGGCACTGTTTGGATCCATAATAGTATAGATGCTATCCCAAGATACGTTGTCCAAAAGCATAATACACTTATAATCACTGATGCCCATAATTCTAGTGGGGGAATTAATAAGAGACGCGAGACCGAAGGACGACATTACCAAAAGATATTCATTGGTCGTATTATTGGTATCGAGAAGATTAATGTTAAAGTCGCCTAACACAACTAAGTTTTTAGCCACAATTGAGTTTACTAAAATTTTAAATTCAGCAAGAAACCTGTCAAATTGTTTTATAAACTGAAATCTATACACACACAAAAAGAAATCGAAATATTTCCGAATGTTTACGATTTTTGTCATTGCAATTTGCATAAAAATTATAGTTTCCAATATTATAATTTCCCGTTGCGTTTGAGTTGATCCATATCTCGGTAAGAAAACACATTAAGGGCTTAACCTCAAAGTTTTGAAGATGTGTTATGAATTGATCAAACGTAGTGATCTGATGTTTTGTAGGATGATGTATTTAGATTCTAAAAAATGAGAACTGTTATTAAAATTATGACATAAATTATGATATGTTTGAGGAGTACGATTGCTTTTTAAGATGGGATATTATTTAGGTTAAAATATGCCATGTTTTTAAGGTTAAATAATTTTTTTCAAATATTCCTTTGATCTAACAAAACCAATCGGTTCCCCATGATCTTTCCTCAACATGATAATCCTATTCCGGTTCCATAAAAACTTGAAATTCTTTGATTTCTTTACTACTTTTGCTTGAAAGAGTAATGAACGGCGAACAATTGTGAGTACTTCATTGATAAAAATGTCCCCATCATTTAACTGCTTTAGTTTTTTAAAGTTGCGTTTTTAGATATAATTTAAACTAACCGTAGTTACAAAGGTCGCATCAACGTTTAACTTGCCCACTGCGGGATCCACCCATAAATTTTGTATTGTATGCAACAATTTGCTCACCTTTAATTTTACCAACACTCAATATAGAAAATATCAGACCCAAGTAACATATCCATTTCAACACTATTTACCCAACTAGGGTCTGCGATTTTTAATAATTTGAAATTTTGTATAATTTTGTCATTTATCAAAGACCTTGGTTTCATATATTTGCTATATGTGGTGATCACATCTGACTTATATGTTTGATCTTAATTAGGGATTTTCATTGAATGTTTGGACTTCATTAGAACCGAACCCCTTCATTGTAAAGACACTTGCATATTTTACTAACCCAAAAACTTTTTATCAATTTGGCAAAACACGGAGTCCAGAAACGGGATATAACTTGATATTCTGTAATATTGCTCTGGAGTTTCAGTAACAATATTACATCGATGCATTCGTTTTCCAGCACGATGAGAAAAGCGTATATTAATGCCGTATTTATTCCAGACTTTATCAATCGCAAATAAATTACTAGCATCGCCACGCATATCGGATAAAATACTTTGTACGTTACTGGTCACTTTAATATGACAGCTGCTGAGTCAAAGTTTTTCGTTTGCAGGAACCGGCTTAGAGGAAGCGTTACTGCGAAATCTTTGGCGATGAACGGCCAATTGAAATTCAACATTTTGTGTCACCGATAATAATTGAACTTTGCAGCTGTAAATAAACTATCACTCTTCATGGCGCTGTACCCTTTTGGTAGGGTATATATGTTTAAAGCGCGTGGCTGACAATTCGACAGTAGAGCCATACTATAACTTGTGTGAAAATTGATTTTCGCTTAGGAGCATTAAACAAATTGTAAATATACTAGACAGAGATCCTATACAATTTCTTGAACAAGCTAAGTCGCAAGTGTTCGATATTGCTAAATTTCAGCTGTGTGATGCATTTTTTATATTTTTCTATGCACCATGAAAACGCCACTCTCGGAAGATGCTCCGTTCTAGCCTTGCCCGATAAGGTATTGGGTATCAATGCCAGCGAAGCTTAGCATTTGTAATAAAACATTTGCGAGACCTTTGCCAGTTATGTCAGTAACCGGAACAAACTGTAAAAAATCTTCAGGAATTCACTCAGTATCCAAAATATGAACACATAAAGAGAATTGCTCGATGGCAGCATTAACTCGATTTACTAAGGTACGTGTAAGCGGTTACAAACACTCCTAACGTCCTCGTAACGTCCTCGTAACAAAATGCCCTGGCAACCACAAAATATAATTGTTTAAATTATAGGGTGTAATCTGGAGCGATTTTCCAATATTTGCTGTTTCAAAGCCGAGTCAAGCAAAATGTCCACAAGTTCTTTATTCTTTGTCTATATTGCTTGACGATTTTGTGCACGAATAAAGAAGGTTTTGTGATACTCATTTTCTTGATGTTTGTTAAAAACTTCAGTGACATCCTTCCTGCCAAATGGAAAATTGAATTTTGACTAGTTTTCGTAACGATAGATGTCCCACCACCGTGAACTCCGCTTTTGAGTTTTTAGAATTATCTTTATTGTTGAAATTCTTACCAACACCAACACTACATCTACTTGGGAACATTTTTGAAATATTTTAAACAATTTGAGCACCATTACTAATATTTTGAGAATTTACTGTATTATCTCCTAACGAAATTTTTTATTTTTTATAAAACTGACTTTAAAGTAGCATTTTTTAATTTTCTTTTCCCATCGAGCATTTTGAAGTATAACAGTCTACACAAAACAATAAAGCTTTTTAGTAGAGAATCTACAGTAATAACAAATTTTATTATTCAACAGATTACAGAATTACACAAATACGACGGTTTTATAATTTTAATAATTATAACGGTTTTATAATTATAATTTTAATTTTTGATATTAACAATAATTGCAACATAAAACTAAAATCAAACAACAGTTTTCAAATTCCAATAAAAATCGAACTAGCTAAATAATTGAAGTTTCAAATTACATAGACTCCTAGAGTAACATTTACATAAGCGAAAAACAAAATGCAATGTGCACATGCACTACATATTAATATTACTACACTCAAGTTTATTCTCTCTCTCAAAAAAAAAAACGAAACCGTCTGTAAAAACCAAACTCTTAGCATAGCACACGCGGTAAATATATATATATATATATATATATATATATATATATATATATATATATATATATATATATATATATATATCATATAAAATTCTCTATCTGGTTTTGTGTTAGTAACATTCTAAAGTTTATAAAAAAGTTTCGTTGCAATGACAGTTTCAATAAATAATACACACTACAATAAATTTAATTTTTCTTCATAGTTTTTTTACCCCGCAAATACTTTAAAAATAGGAATTTTGCAAAGCAAACTTATTAAATGAATTTCGCTTTTTATTATAGAAGGTTTTGTATATAGTTAATATTTTCTATCTTGGATATTTTCTCTTCATGTAGAAGAGTGTGTTACTTGCGATAGCATTTTTGCATCTCACTCTAAAACGACAATTATAAACATTGTGCCCGACATTAAGGTAATTATTATGATTATTAGTTTTGCATAGTTCACATTTTACAATTGCTGAGATGGTCTTTAGGTTTCGATATGGGTTTTACTGTGTTGATTTGACTGATATTCCGTATCTTTTTTGAGCAACAACAATTTTTGATAAAAATTCTAATAGTCTTTGAAAACTTGGAACTTTTCCATTATTTGCCGAAAACTCAGCACAGTCACTCTTTGTGTCGTTATCTAGTTTGTTGAGTGCTAAATGAACGGATCATGTCCTTCAGCTTCCGTAACTGCGCACATCAACCCCCTAATAACTTCATCACTTACATCATGAAGTTTACGAATGTTGTTGGAGTTTGGTTGTTGTATTGCTAATTGCTCGATACATTTACTAAGGAACGAATTTACAATGTAACGCTTACGATCATATCTTTTGCGTGATTTGTTTAAAGCCTCAAAATATAATTTGCGGATGTTATGCCCATATGTTTTAGTAAATTTGCAGTTTCGTCTATTAAATAGCACACAGTCTACATAGGAAAAACATAGGAGCTTTGACTACTAAATTAACATCTTTGAGCAGACAGACATATAGAGTGAGTGTATGCTACTAATTATATGAAAATGGAGAGAGAAAAACGTATTATGACTTCTGTCAATTTTTTTTTGATTTTTTTCTGTTTTATATTAAATTTTGTGCTTGTCTGTGTTACATCCAAAATATTTTGTAAAATTAGCTGTTAAATTAATAAAATATCCTACTAAAAAATGTGTTGTGTAAAATCCTGTAATAACATGAATCAAATTTCGCAAACAAAAGCAAAAATATTGCGACAACAATTAATTTTTTCGTTAAGTGTATAAATATTAAACTTTTTATTATGAAATATTTTAATTTAGTGTAAGAATCTTAAAATTTAATATATTTTGTAAAAGTAATTATTTAATATTTTTTGACTGCAAATTTATGTTAATAACCAGTTTATTTTCAATTAACACAAATGAAAAAAAAAAAAAAACAAATGTGTAACAATGTGACTAAACATATAAAAAATTTATTGCGATCGCCATTTTGATTTTGATTTGTTTACAAAATAAATTCAGTAGCGGAGTAGTTTTCTTTTCTTGTGGGAATTTTCTGTTACTATGTAGTTAAAATAAATAAATTGGTAGTTTATTATGAGTGATTTAATTTTGTCTTAAATAGATTCGATAAAGAAAGAAACACGAAGAAATTGTGGAAAAATATTTTGCAACTTAATCGTGTGCGTACTACGGATCGAATTTGTTTAGACCATTTTAAAAACAAAAATATATTTAAAAGGAATTTGTACTAGTAAATGATAGTAATTTAAGTATAAAAGCCATTTGATGACAAATTTGATGAATAGAATCTGAGCAGTTCAGAAAGTTCTACAGAAAAAATATCTTCTGAAACTGAGCAAAATGAAAACTGGTTTAGTTATATTTCAAGGAATATAATTTAATAGTATTAAATGAAACAATTTAAAAACTTACTGTTTTATTACTTTAAAAAAGGCCGAGCTAAAAAAAGTTACTCGGAAATTTTTTGCAAAACCAATATTTGCTTCCACCAATAACTAAGTGGAATATTTGGCACTAAAATGATTAGCTATTACTGAAAATCATTAGCTATTACATACTGCTCCATTAGTAAAAACTTTCAATAACTAATCAAATAAAATAAAAGCTAAAAAATAATATATTGTTCTAATTTATTACATTTATTTCCATTTCACCAACTAAATTAAGAACATATAATTATTTTATGGTTTAATTTGTTTCCATATGGATCATTTTCCACTAAAGCAATAATTAACACTATTGCATAATATGAATAACATAATTTTGATATTATTCCAACGTGCTTTTGTAACTACTTTCATTTAAAACCATACAAAAATATTTTTTATCAGACGACTATGAAGAGTATACAAAAAATTTAAAGGAAAGAGAAAAAATACAAATGTTTTGACAGAACTGGTATTACGCTTTTTTGTAGCCTACAACGCATCCAACAGTATGTTTCCGGATGCAATTCATTTATTAACAAATATAACTTTCGTTTTGTAATTTCACGTAATAGCGCTGAATAACTTCTGTGAAAATCGTTTTTTTAATAGGAAATCTTTATACACATTACCTACTCATTATTCGGCTCATTAAGAAAAAGTTTAGGGGTTAGCACGAGTTGCAACCAGAAACGACAAAATTATATTATACAAACAAATAAGTGGTTTAGATAAATATTCGGCTACCTACATTTGTTAATTTGATTAATCACAACGACCTTTTTCTAACGTTTCTCTATTATTTTGTTTTTGTCCCTATAAATTAACTAATTTTTGACAAATTACTTCGAACGCTTTAGTCAAGTGTTTAGTAACTTTAAAAATACTTTTACACACATTCAAAATAATTTTTTTTATTTCTTTCGATAAGTTAATTTAATTTATTGGGATATAAGGTTAAAAAATGACATTTGTAGATAAATATAAGCCTTATTGGTTTGAGTTTAAAAACCGTCAAAAGTGCCAAAATTTTAGTATAATTTAAACGGAACCAGTAGCTCAGCATAGAAAAATAGGAGACAAAGTCAAATAAAAACAGTATACATTTCAGTTTAATTTGTAATGCTGTTTAGGTTATGACGTTAACCTTGTGTATTATCATAGATAAAAGAAATGACTAGATTTCTCATTTGGTATAATCGTAATTTTTAAATTCATTTTTTTTGTTTTTTTATTTTACACATAAGCGTTTCTCTGTTTTTGTTTTATTTTTTATTTTATTTATTTTATACGAACGAATTGCGAAAATGAGAAATCTATAGTTAATTCTTTTATGTATGGTATTATTATTCTGTTATACTTTCTTGTTTTAAAAATATTACGATTAAGGATTAAAAACATTTACCCTTATGAAATGAGAGAAATCGATATTTTCTACGTACAGGATCTTACGTTTTAATTAAGTTAAAATGAAAAATAAAATTGTTATGTTGTTTATAAGATATTTATATGTGGTGTTCTTGCTATTTTAAAAGGGTGAAGAGGAATGATTGCATGTAATAATTGGAATTGGAAACAAACTAAAATTAAAATTTATTTGATTTTTATAAATTTTTAAAGGCACCATCTTGAAGATACCTCTTCAATATATTTTGAAATCGAAGCTTACTCATTTCATCGACCCGAGACCCGGTTACAAATACCTTGGCGGCCATTAGTTAGTATTTTTTTTTGTGGCGAAGGAAAGGAAAGGTATGTCAGTAATAACAGAATTGGTCCGGTAGCCAATATTCAACTTACTATTAGTACAAAACAATCACATTTATAATGAACTGCTCTGCATTTTGCAATCTCTCATTAGCATCTCCAGGCTGCTACCATTCAGCTCTAGTCTGCATATTTCGTTAAACAAAACTATTAATGGGCTAATTACTCCAAACCGTAGGCTGTAATAAATTGTGTTAGTTTTCGCTTATAATACAAATTTATTAATTTGGATAGGCAAATCTTCATCTAACTGCCTATATACCCCTAAATGTATATATAAATAAACTATACATTCGCACGATCTTCATCATATATCATAAAAGCTTTTCACCTACTCAAACGTAATGGTGTTTTTCCACGATGAAACATATTTTTTCTGCAGCCAAACATTAAAATCTGCAGCAAAACCAAAACAGGAAAGATAGTGTTAAATTACACTTGAGTGACGAAGACAACAGTTTTTTTTTGTTTTTTTTATAGCTAAATTTTATAGTTTATGAAAGTTGACGCCTTCCCTATATAACCTAAAAAAATCACAAATTTATGTGCACATCTCCAAAATAAATTTTGGTATTTTTTTTTTTTTTATGAGATTGTCCTATTTTAATGATTATTTATTTTTAAATTCGAAAAAATGATCCGATAATATTTTATAATTTTTTTTAAATCTATTACGACACTATTATCAAAATATTTCAATAATATCAAAATTGTATTTAATTTTTTAACCTCAAAATTTTAGTTGTTACCACACTGAAAATAAAAATAAAATGAATTTAGCTATAAAAAAAATAAACAAAAATTTTATGTGTGTATGCGAGAAATATTTTCTCGTCCAAACACAATTTTTATGTGCATGTATTGTTTTGCAGCAATTTTCAACCATAAAAAGTATTCCAATTTTATATTTTTTCGTTTTGCTGCCATAATTATGGCGACAGAACGAAAAAAATACAAAATAATTTTGTATGCACAGCGTGCAGCAAAAGTTGTCCGTCTCACTCGTACAAAAGTTAAATTTATATTTTCATCTCACGTTTTTCGTGCATATAAAATATGTTTCATCGTGGAAAATACTCAACTCTATTGATTCTAATACCTAATGTCCAACCCTACCCTTACATGGCTTTACTTTATTTGGTTAATTTTTTTTCGTGTTATATTTTCAAACTTGGGCTTTGAAACCTGAAAGATTAACACAGATTAATTTGTGGTCGCATTAGTGAGTGCTAAAGTGATATTAAAGTGCAATTGCATTACTATAAAAATAAAATAAAATTATAAAAATATACTAAGACTGTGTCCGAATACATAATAAATATTTGTAAAAATTTTTATTATTAAATTTATTTGATAGAAACGAAGACACCCAAATTATCACGGTCAGTTGCTATGATAATTTTTGACAAATACCAAAACATTCTATAATAAAAGCCAAACTCATCGCGTAGCACACTCGGATATATACAATAAAAATATAAAATTTACTACTTGGTTTTGAAATAGTACCGTATCAAAAACCATATAAGAAAAATTTGAACTTTTTCGTTGCTATGACAATTTCAATAAACAATGCACACAATTATGTGTAATTTTTCTTCATAGTTTTTGTACCTCGCAAAAAGTGTATTTCAAAACATATAAGGTGGGGAAATATTTCGATCAATTATTAAACGGAGAGCGTAATAAAAATTGGGTAAGTTTTGCTAATTTTTCTCCAACCATCTTGGATTCCTGTCGTCAGATTTATAATTCCTCTGTGATTTCCAATCACACCGAAAATCAGTTAAAGACAAGATAATTAGTTTAATATACCAAACTGTAAATAGTTTACCGCTAAATCGTGCTCATGCATATATTGTATTTCCTCCAGATATTTATCTCATCTTCTAGAAGATGGATTTTGGGGTGGTGCTGAATGTTTGACTACTTCCTCTACCTAAAGTCCCGAACTACCTATCATGACCGAAAATTTTCACCGTAAAATTGTTGCTACTAATAATCCTTATATCTTAATTGAGAAATCGCAGATATTTTCTCCATCTCATTTTGAATAATTGATCGCTGTCCATCATCGTGCGATATTGTTTTATTTGGTGATTTTAAAGCACATTTATGGCTTAATGATTCATGTCCAGAGAAGGAAAATGAAGTTGCTCTAAAATTACTTACTCGTTGTTCCTCACTACGAACAGCTTTTTGTCTCTTAAGGCCTTCTTCCGCGCCAAAGACGGCCGTCCCTTAACTAACATTTATAAGTCATTTAATCTTTTGTAATTGAAAAAGGAAATACGCGATATCTTTAAGTTTATATTTTAGCAATCACATATGGCAAGGCTATTTCAGAAACCAGCGGTCTTAATATTTATCGGCAAGCTAAAAAGCGTAAAGTGTACCGCAATGAGAGCACCACCACCAGGTTTATCAAGAGTCTGAATATTGAGTGAACGGTTGATTAATAATGGCAAACTATTATATACCACCACAAAAGATCTTCAAAGTCGTGGTGCTAGTTTCAGCGATACAGCTAGTAGCTGTCGTAGTCCTGGAATCCTGCGCCAAAAGGAAGCGATTGCAGCTTCCTTTTTAAAATGCAATGGCGTCAGTCCTAAGAGCATCTCAATTACAACAGTCTAGCATGTTCTCATTGGTCCCATAATGCCGAGGCAAGCTAAATGTTGAATTTTACTTAGTAATGTTTGTGTTGCCTTCTCCTCAGTTTTAGGCCTCCACCAATAGATCATTTTTGGTTATTAACCTAGGTTCGTCCATAGAGCCTCTGACAGAACCAGAGTGCTTTAGTGACTCTACTCTGAACCTTGAGTATGGGTTGTTTCCAGTTTAGTTTTTGATCCAGAATACCTTTTATTTAGATATTTATCCCGACTGGAAAAATGAACAGTAACACCATTTAATGAGAGAGCTAAAGGCGCAAGATCTCTCCTTTTGGTAAAGGGCACAATAACCGTTTTATTCAGATTTACACAAGTCCTTCCTGAATACACCATTGCCTTATCATCCCAAGTGCATTCTGCATAAGTTCGGAAATGATAATGTCAAATTTCCCGCTAACTTTTCCAGTTAACTCATCCGTGTAGCCCTGGACATCAAGTCTATGGCTACTCAGAGAGCCTCTCTTCTTATATGGTAATCCAAAACTTTCTCCATCGTTTTTAATAGAAACGATGTGATGGACGATATGCCTTGGGCTGGGATATGGACGACATCCTTCTTTTGGTAAAAAGATCAAATTTACTTTCCTCCACAGTTTTGGAACGTAGTTAAAAGCATAGCTGGCCCGAATGTTCTGGACCAAGCTAAGAAGGATCTCTTCAATACTTCTCTGCAGGAAAGCTGGAATTAGGGCCAACTCCTCAATACCTATGTTTTGACAGGGCCATCTATGTTTTGACAGACAAACCTGCGGCTTAGAATATTCAGATGCTGCTTTAGCATCATGCCGGTTTATTTGTAGTATTTTGTTTTTTTTGTGAGTGTGGGCGTCGCTGATTTCCCTTCCTCTTTCTTCATAGTATCGGGTTGAACTAATTCAAGTGGGTGACCTTTGTTCTCCATTTTCTGACGACCCCTTCTGTTACCTTTTGTGGGAACCTCTTTGAGGCTTTCTTCTTCACCTCTTGCCTCCGTAATTCTCTGTTGAGACCTGGGAGCTTTTCCAGCACTTCTGCTACCTGTCCTTGGGCACCTCACTCTTAGCTGGCGTCACTGTGGCCTGCTTGCTTCCTTTTAGTTGCAACTGGAGTTCCTCAACCTAAAGCTGATGCTATAGCCAATTTGTTTTAGTTTTTCCACTGTTAAGTGGTCAACTAAAAGGGTGCAAAAGGCTGCAGTGCCTTTTGTTTCCTTTCGGATTATTCTCCACCTATCTGTCTGCATATCGTCGTTTTGGCTTTTAATAAAACTCAAAAGCCATTCCGACGAAAATTCAGCGCTGATTGGGAAGGTGCCTAGCACAATTTGGGCCCGAAATTTGCTAGGCAAATTTCCTGTTTTTGGAAATACCAAAGATAGGACCCCAATGAACTTGGACTCTACGGCTTGCCTGAAAAGAATTCTAGGCTGAACCTCACACTCGAGTTTGCCACCGAGACACGGTTCCCATCTTTGTGTCTCGTCCTGATTTTCTCTGGTGAAGTAGCATTCTCAGAGGAAATTATTTTAGGCACCTGGACCCCTGAAGAAGCACTAGTGTCCGTCAGTGGACTTTGCACAAAAAGTTTTGTTTCCCTTCCGGGAGTTCCTCCTTGAGCAATCAGTCTTTTACACCGCTTTTTTCCTGCTCCACAAAACTTAACATGGGTAAGGCTTGATGGCATGTTCGTGGCTTTTCCTCTGAACCTTTGTCCAAGTGGTTTTAACCTTCTATTTTTACAGAAGTTCCCCTCCCTCCTCCAATTACGGGGGATAGTTTACCGACTTATGAAGATGCCAAGAAGACTTAAGTCCTCGAAACTCATTCGTTATACGATTTACCAACTAAGCGAGTATCTGGGCTATAAAAGCCACCTATGGGACACACAATTGACCACAAGAAGACTTAAATTAAACTGGAACTCTCCCAGAAGGTTACGGAGCTGGTAATTATTACTCAGATTTACTCCCCCTTCAGTATACGCCTTGACCAAACAGGGTAAATCACCCCTAACATTTTATACTACCTGCCAAGTTTATATACAGCCGCCCCTCCTGGGGTTCAGACGCCTTCCAAGGTGCCGCTCAGTATGAGCCAGACTCAATATGAGATTATGGTGCCATCGGTTTGCCATTTCACAACTGGGTATCATAGGCACTCGAATTTAATGAACTGAAGCTACCACTACCCACTTCTCTGAGACTCTCCTCCCAGCAGAGCCTTGGTTGGGGATGGCTTATTTAATTTATCCACCACCTGAGACCCCCCCCTCCCGATAGATGCAGCCCGCCACGGGTAACGTTTAAAATAGAGCATAACATGGCCAGTTTTAATAAATAAGCAACTAACTTTAAGAGGACAGTTTCTGTTTAGATACTGAATTACCTGGACGAGCCCCTCGCAGGATGAAATATTTATGAAGTCTTAAATACAGTGTTGCTGTATTTATGATTTTAATAACATGTTGAACAATGAATAAATTTTCTTTCGAAGTATTTGAACACTTCTATGTTAGCCTCTTATAGGGCCTAAAGTCTCTAAGAAATTTACTTGAAACGATTTACCAGATTATTGGTCCATATATGTTCTATGTCCTGGCGATCTTTCTAATAAAAGTAAAGGAAACTTTGGTGAAATTTTAATTATATCTGGTCCATTTATATGTTCTTTACGAGGCATGTTTAATATAAAAAAAAATATTAATTTACTATAATTAAAATTAATTGGGTAAACTAATTAAAACGAGAGAGGTAAAAAAGTGAATTTCCTAGAAAACTTTGATTATTTCTTTTAACCTTTACTTGTGCGGTGTTTTAGAATTTGAAATATAATGTTATGAGATTTATAACTCTTATGGTATAGATGAACTACTGTTATTTGTAAATTGAGTCAATCTATGAAACTATGATATTGAGAACTGGGTAATATATGATAAAAAAATGATTGTTTACACTTGTAGCTGTGCTGTAGTCAATATCTGTCTAAATCATTTCTATCGAATGATTCTTTTTATGGTTCATTCAAAACCAACACTATTGTATATTATACAAGCCATGAAGCTTGGCTAAGTAAAACATATTATGACTACTATTTGGTGTATGTGTTAGTGACAGTAAAAATCGAAATAAAAAATTATATTTCGCACTGTCCATACTCCTCTAAATTCATAGTATATAGTATAGTATATAATGAAGTAAATAATAATAACAATACTTCTCTCTCTCGTTAAATAATAAATTTGTTTTTTGCTTTGTCATAAAGAGCGCAACATACTGTTGTTCCATCATTCGTATTCATTTTTTATTTACATCAAAGCATATAATAAAAGTATATACAAATTATACTACGTCACAACACTAATACTTAGGTATAGTAGTCACTTTTTGGCATAAGTATCGCAACTTCATGGCTTGTATATACATTTGTGTTGGTTTTGGTTCATTACATACGAGTATTTTGACCAAATTTTTTTTGTACTATATTATTGTACAAAAATTATTGAAACTTGCGTTAGTTAAAGCTTTAACCTTTATTTATTTTATTTTTTTATAAATATAATTAACCTTAACCAAAAAAGGGTATGAAGTTGCTTAGACAACAAGATTTTCTATATCAAATAAATCAAATTATTCTGTTATTATGCAATTAAAATAAAAAACATAATCTCGACCGCAGTTCATAATTATTTTTTGCTACTGTTCGCAGGCTGTTTTAAATCTTGTAAAAGCAATACAAACGTTATCATTTTAAATGTTTAAAATGTTCAAAATTTGCGGAATCTTCGCTTTACTAACTTTATCCACCCGAACGAAAACATAGTCGCAGGCTTTTAAAACTTTGGAGGTGTAAATGTTGAAATGAGAGATGTTCCGCGTTTCTGTTGAAATAACGTTACGCATCAACTTTCGTAATTTTTCCACCAGTAAAGGATCTGTCGATTGCGTGGGATTGGGATGTACTACCAGTTCTCCTGGGACTTTTAGCGGCTGTTCGTATAAGGTCGGCAGGATTGCATTTAAATTTAATTACGGGTATTTGACCTAGTATATAAGGATGCTTTTAAATGGTGCTGCAAACATTCTACCATGCCATTTGCTTGTGGGTGGTTTGTTGTCGTTCGTAATCTGTGAGAACCTTGCGGCTTTGTAAGTCCTTTTAAAGAGAATGCTTTCAAATTGTCTGCCTTGGACAGTTGTGATTTCGAGTGGAATGCCAAAACATAAAATGTTCTGGTATAAGAAACTTCTAACTACGATGACAGCTCTCATATCAACAAGTGGTATCGCTTCTAGCCAGATATTATGATAATTATATAGATATTCCCATTCGATGGTGGTAGTGGCCCAACGAGATATGGATGAACATGTACAAACCTACCGAAGGGAACATTAAAATATTCATGTTTTGAACGCTTATGACTGTTAACTTTAGATATCTGAAGAGAATTTACGTTTTTAACCAATACCCAGTATCTAAATTTATTCCAGGACAAATATTTGGAATCGATTATTTTTTGTGTTGTGCGAACTCCTGGGTGAGAAAGACCGAAGCATTTCGAATATACTTCTGAGTATTTCGTTTGGAATGTACGGATGCCTAATCTGTGTTAATCTGCAGTATGATAAATAGTAGCCATATTAGAATCATCTAACCGAGATAAAACATCAGCTATAACGTTACTTTCTCCGTTAATATTCCTTATGTCCGAAGTGAATTAGGAGAATGTAAGTTGGCGAATGTGCTGTGGATTACGCTCTGACTTTGATGCAATTGCTGTCGTCAAAGGTTTCGACGAAACCTCGAAAGTGCTTAATGTCACTATATATAGCCAGTAGCCCTAGCTCGAAAGCGGAATACTTTTTTTTTCGGAAGAGTAATGTTTTTTGGAAAATAAAATAAATTATTTTCAACTTCTACATTCTTGTGAACTCATATAGTCATATAATCTGTTGTAACTAAGATCTGATGGTAAGCGCGTACAAGGTCTATTATTGTCAATACGGTGCAGCCTTGTAGGTTCATCGAAAAATTGTGAATATGAGGAAGCGGATATCGGCCTGGAATAGTAATCGCATTCAGTCGATGGTCGTCCCCATATGGACGCCAGTCGTTACTGTCACGTTTTGGTACCAAATGTAATGGTAAAGCAGCGCTATATAAACTCGGTCTACATAAACCTAATTGCAACTTATGCTAAAAATCACTTTTGAAAAAGGCAAATTACCTTCCGTAATAATACGGTGTACGTTGTTGTGTTTCATGGGAAGATTGAAACGAGATTCACGAGTAAGGTATGTATATTGGCGAAGAAGTTCTCCGTATAGTCCATCGATAGAAAACAAACGTGGTATAGATTTCGACGTATACTATGGTGACATATAGTATCTATTAAGCGTTTGTTTTTTAGATCGACGACTAGCCTTAACTTTTCCAAAAAATCAGGACCGATTAGTACATCTTTTACTATTTACACAGATAACTATACCAAATGAACATCTTGTATGACTAAAATTTACACAACTAAATTCATACTACGCAACTTAATGCAACCGAAATCTAACCAAACGAAAAATAAATGTACATATTTTCATCCTTTTCTTTTGTTTGCGCAAGCCTATTTGTATAAAAAATAAAACAAAAAACTAAACAAAAATATTATACAAAAATCATGAAAATTTTTGTTTTATTTTTTATAAAATAAAATAATTTTTGTGAAAAAAAAGACAAGGATGAAAATATTCGTTTTTATCTATTTTTCGTTTGGTTTGATTTCGGTTGCATTGATTATGCCGCTAGATGTCAGTCAAAGTATCTCAAATGTAAACAATATAAGGCGCTTTTGATGGACATGAATAAAGAAAATTAACTGAATCAACTAAAGTGATTTGATTGTTCGATTCGGACCTGTCAATTCAGTTAAAAAAATTGAGCAACTGAATTAACTGAATATGTATTTTGCTCGTGGAGTTAATTCACAGATGTTGTTGTTTTTTTGAATTTTTTTCTGTTTCGCATTCAATTTTTTAAAATTAGAATATGTATATATATATATATATATATATATATATATATATATATATATATATATATATATATATATTTATATATATTTATATTTATATACATAATGTATGTATTTTATAGCAAGTTCTAATGATTTTAATATATGCATGTATTTATTTTTTATTTTCATTCTCTCTGTAGTAAATAAAAGCCAAATTTAAAATGATTTATTTTTGACATTTATCTGAAATGTTAAATACCATTCGAACACCCAAATCACTTCAGTAGCTCAATTATCAAAGTAGCAACTGAATTATCTAAATACTAACTCAATTTCAATTCTGTTGATTCATGTCCATCGAAAGTGCCTATATTTGTGATTTTCGTGTGGCAATAATTCAAAATGTACATAAATACAGTAAACAACGAGCATTCCTGGTCATTACTGTTGGGATTACCTCGAACAACAACAAAATAATTTAAAATAAGAAAAAATCATGGCCGACTATCATTTTATTCAAACAATCTGTTGCTTTAAAATATTAATTTTTTTGGTAGGTTTAGTGTTTTTTCTATCTTATTTTGAGCTATTTTGTAATTATTGTTGATTTATAATATTTTATGTTTTCCGTTTGAAACGAAATGTTTTTGCGAACAATATAAAAAAAAAAATGATTGGTACTATATACTGGACAATGATTGGTACTATATACTTTGATCGTGCTGCCTCTTTTGGAAAACCTAGCATACTACATACTTTGATCATGCTACCTCTTGCAAGTAACATGGTATACTAAATACATTGATCATGGAGCCTACTTCGGAAAACAAGATCTATAAATACACGAAGAGAAAAACAAAAATAGTCGTAAATCGTAATAGGTAATAGAACAAAATTTGTTAGGTAAATATATGTATATAACTCACCGATTTGTTTTTGCAATTAATATATTAATATTTAACAGTTAATATATATATATACATATATATATATATATATATATATATATATATATATATATATATATATATATATATATATAAATATATATAATATATATATATAATATATATATATATATATATATATATATATATATATATATATATATATATATATATATATATATATATACCGGTTATTTTTTTAAGCCTTCAACTTTTAAATATCTCGGAAAATAAGCACTCTACGAAAAAAATGTCCAAGACCAAAATTTAATCATTCCAAGGGGAAATACATTAGTGCTAATATTAGTATCCCTCCTTTCTTCCTTGTAGGTGGGGTGGGGATCTACTTTGAAATGTAAATAATAACTCCTGTTTTTTATAGAAGATTCGATTCTACGGCTAAAAAAAAGTACATCTGAAACATTTTTTGTGAGTCATGATAGATGGTGCTTTAATAGACGATATTCAATTTTTTCGATTTTTTATCGAAATTTCAGGGGAAAAAATATTACATATAATTTTGTGTAGTTTAGCTAGAAAAACGTACGTTAAAAGTATTTTTTATTTTTTTATTGATCATAAGATCAAGTTTTTATTTTTATTATTTTTAAATTTCAACAATGACAAGATTTGTTTATAAAAACATAAGAAAAATTTAATTTTTAATTTTGTTAAATAAATAAACATTTATTAATATATATAAATAAATAAATGTCACAAATTAAATAAAAAATAACAGTTTCGTGCAAATGTTTATTGTTGTACTGCATTTTATGTACTTCGAACTAGTTTTTTTTTACAACTAAAAAATTGTTAATTTTTTTAAACAAATTTATTTTAAATTACTAATTTTAATTTATAACTGAATTACTATTTTATGCGTGTATCAAAACCCTCCACTCGAAAATTTTGTCTCCACAGGAAATTTTATCCTCTATATAACAATTTTTTTGTTGTTGGTTTCGTGCGCAAAATTATTTTATTACAATTTTGGTTGCATTCAAATTTTCATTTAAAAATTATTTTTCTTATCAATTTTTTTTTCTATTAAATTTGCGCTTGGTTCCTATATTGATTGTGATGTTGTATATAACATAAATGAATTACCTTCAAAGTTTTTATTCGACGAGAACAGTTAACTGTCGAAACGGCAAAAACGTAGATAAACCAACTATGCAACTTTATGATTCACAACCGTTAAAATATCTGATAACGTGACAAATACAAACAATTTTTTGTAAAAATTTTAACTTTCATAAAAAGGATTCGATTTATTATTTTATCACTGCTAGAATTCTAATGTTGTTTTAGTAAAATTTGACGAAAATATTTTTGGCTTTCCTTTATTTTACAGTAGTACTTTTTTTTAAATTAAAATTTTTATATTTTTCCTACGAAATTGCTTTTTTATAACTTAATTCGGAAATAACCATATATTTCCGAATATTTACAATGAATACTTTAAAATTTTTTATAATGGTTGTCAAAAATGCAGGCGCTGTATGTTTATACTGTATTAAACTAAGGCTGTGTCCGAAACCCATGATAAATAATTGTGAAGACATATTTTTGACATTTATATGATAAAAACGAAGACACCCAAATTTATGATAAATCCTAAAAGTTTCTATAATAAAAGCCAAACTCATCACGTAGCACACTCGGATACATAATAAAACATAAAAGTCACTACTTTATTTTGTAAAAGTACCAATCAAAAACCATATATGAAAAATTTGAACTTTTTCGTTCCTATGACAATTTCAATAAACAAATGAACACAATTAAATATAATTTTTCTTAATAGTTTTTATACCTAATTAAAAAATAATTTAAAAACAAATAAGGCGGGGAAATATTTCAATTTATAATTATACTTTTCGGACAGCGTAATAAAACATTGGGAATGTAGGGGAATATTTTTCAAATTAATGTCAAAAATTTTATTTACAAATATTTATATATTTATCATGGGTTTCGGACACAGTCTAAATAGAAACGGTAATTTTACAACTGTTGCGCATCCACTGACAATTGATACCTTATACTGAGGCTAATTTTTACACTTTTGTCTTAAAGACTTTAGCGAATTGGATGAACTGAATATTTAAACAACATGCATAGTATCAAATGAGCGGTTGATATCTTGACTGCATCATACACTTTAAAAGTATGCAAAGAAACTTCTGAAACAATAATTTGCATAGTAAATTTATACACCTGAATCAACCTTATATATTATTTATATATGTTCTCTTCTCTTCTAGCTCGCCATTTTAGCAAGTAACAAACTTGTGTATTGAACCTATCTTAAATATACGTAATATATAATATTATTAACCTTTTAATTTATAATCATCTGTTCGCATTTACCACATTTATAAATAAACAAGACTAATTCCTAAACAGAATACCTTTTATCTGCCTGAAAATAATATACCAGAGTTTATTATAATCCTAATATCCGTTTTCTATAAATATATTTTTAAAAAAGATGACTTGAGATTGTGGGCGTTTATAAAGAAATTTTTGTTCTGTCTATAATAAAAAAAAACACAAACATTTTCAGTTTTAAGAATTTTTGAAGAGTTCGCAGATTTATACAAAAAAGAGTGGGTATTTAAAAAAAATAGTGAGATAAATGTCTGGCTTTTTTTTTTAAATTCTTGTTATAATTAAAATTTAAATTTTATATAGACTTTAAAACGGATTTTTTATTTTAAAATGAAAATAAACTTTTGTGTTTTTTGTTTTTGTTTTTCTCTACTAACTGTTTGGGACTAGAGCATACCCACCTAGGAAAGAAAATTTGAGGGTCTGCTTTTAAATAGCACCTGCGCGATGCAAACATCTACAGGATACTTGAAACAGTGACAAAACCTCCGCTATTATTATTCACAATTTGCACAGTAAATAAAACTAACCATCAGCCATTGGAGTGGTCCTCCTATGGATTCTGCACTGCGCTGGAATCAACATCGAATTGTTGCTCCACAAAATAAATAAATGAAAAAATAAACAGGAAAAGAAAGGAACATGATAGTCATATATAGTTAAAGGTTTTGGTTTACATCATAAGATAGAAGTGACCTTTAAGTTAGCTTAAAAAGTAAACTGCTTTTTTTTTGTTTCCGAATTCAAGGAATTTATATTTTTTAGTTTACTGGGATTTAATTAAAAAAAAAAGTATTTGCAGTGAAAAACATTCGTTTCCGATGCTTGTCCTATGAGAATGGAAAAAATATATCAAAATGTTTTCATATGAAAAAGGTCGTTCACAGTTTGGAAAAAAAATGAAAAACACGGGGAAATGAAAAATATTTGTTTAACAAAACTAGATTTGACCCACTGGCTAGGTAGATATTTATTAGTAAGAAAATCTGTGGCCACATTAAAGTTCGTTGAAAATTCTTTTTAAATTCACAGGATTATTAAATTTTAGAGAAATTCTGGTCCCTGATGGTTTTGTTGTGTGTACTGGTATATTTAAGATAAATATACCAAATAAAAAAAAAATAATGAAAAGAAAAGCATTGAACAGTAAAAAAAAAAAATATTAAATACTAGTGAAAATACTTTGAAAATTTAGGATAATCTATAATCTATATATAGAATTCTTGAGAAAAGAAAACGCCTACATGTTTTTCAAAACAATAAATTCATTGTTCGACTGTTTATATATATATATATATATATATATATATATATATATATATATATATATATATATATATAAATATATATATATATATATATATATATATATATATATATATATATATATATATATAATATATATATATATATATATATATATATATATATATATATATATATATATATATATATATATATATATATATATATATACGGAAATTTTGTCCTGAGCCCTTTAGATTTTGGTGAAACTTTTCAAAATTGTTCTCTATGTTTAAAAAACATGAAAAATGATTTTTGTTTTTTTTTTGCGGCACTGTACTTTTTGACAGTGGCACACGGCGTTTTACGTTTTTCTTGATTTTTTTTGAAAATGCTAATTTTTGAAGCCCTCTTTCTCAAAAACTACTTAACCGATTTGAATGTTTTATATCTCAAATGAAAGGGAATGAATGAATCTTATAAATAACTGTACAGTTACAATTTTAAAAAAATTGTTTATTAAAGATAAAATGTGTTTTTTTGAAAAATGTCATTTCCCGTTATTTTCGACCCCAAAGCTCATTTATTTATCAAACAAATAAAAATATAAAAAAAGGAGTCCTATCTTTCATTTTTAAAATATGATTTTTTGAATATTTCAGGATCTGAATATTGTAAACCAAAAATCAAAAAAATCTATCAAATTTTTTTTTTGATAATTTTTTATGAATTGGTCACTAACTTACACTTTTGGCAATGCCATAAAATAATAATCTTTATTATTCGATATCAAAAAGTTTTTGCTTTGAGCAAGATGCAAATTTTCTAATATCTAAAGATGTTTTATTATTTGGACAAAATCTATTTAGGAGTACCTGCTATTTGTTTTACTGAGCTATATCTATTTTTTAATTGTTTTTCTATTACATTATAATCTTTAGTAGTAAAAAATAAATAGTTTACTTTTAATTCTTTTTCCACAGCCCATGAATAGAGTTCAAGTGGCGTAGTTATTTGGTTTTCAAATGGTCTTTGTAAACTCACTCTAGCAGCATTTCTCTTGAGAACTCCTCCTAATGCATCAAAAGGTCCTTTTCCGTGACAAGTTGCAAAAAAATGCCATTCTGCTTCCATATCGAAGTCCTCCTTGAAATTACATAGATGGTAGAAATTCATTTTGTTTTTGTACTGAGCCCCAGATCTATCGGAAAAAAAGCAAACTTTCGTAACGTGCTGTAATTTATTCTTTATAAAATTAACTAGGCTGGAAATAAACAATCTCACAACTACATGATTATGTTTTGGTGCCTCAGATATAGCTATCAAGTTTGTGAATTCCAAACTTCTATCGTTTTCCATCATATGACCGGTTTCCCCGTTATACTAGGCAAATGGATAATACAAGGCAAATGGATGTATTGTACATTGAGCATTTGTAATAATAACTCCTTCTGATGACATTGTCTCGAAATCTTGTTTTCCAGCATATACTCGACTTATTTCGTCATCTTCATAAAATTTCTGCACCAACAATGCTATTTCTTGATTAAGAGTTGTTGATGCCACTTTGGTGTTCGGTGTTGACATGATACCTTTTTCTTTTTGAATCTGTTTTGCTCTATTTGCCATATAATAAGACACACCAAACTCATCTTGAATTTTCCGAACAGGGCAGCTTTTTGGTACCGATATTAAAATCATATACTTTTTATTTGTTGTTGTAGACATTCCATATTTTTCTCGTAATTGTTGAATCATTTCAATACTATCGCCTGGTATGTCATTATCGGCATGCCCGGAACTGCACGGAAGCATAAATATTTCCTCAGAAATTTTCGCTGAAACTTCTTGAAAATTTTTGTTGTTTATAATTTTCACTTCTCATTTTCTTATGTACTAAAAGAGAACTGTGCATTGATTTTAAAGTATCGTTGAATTATGAAATTTCCGGATGAATGTATTGCTCCCCATTTGATGAACTTACAGAAGAAGCAGGTGAACATTCTCGATCGAAACTAATATCTTGTGAACCAAAGGGTTCTTCTTCATTATCACCACCACTTGATTTACTTTTATAAATCACCAAATAGCATTTTTTGCAACCAATTTAGGGTTTTATTGCATTGCCAAAAGTGTCAGTTAGTAAACGATTCAAGAAAAATTATCAAAGAAAAAGTTTGTACCGTTATTTATAAGATCCATTCATTCCCTTTCAGTTGAGATATAAAACATTCAAATTGGTTAAGTGGTTTTTGAGAAAATTAGCATTTTCAAGAAAAATCAAGAAACACGTAAAACGCCGTGCACACTGTCAAAAAGTACAGTGCCGCAAAAAAAAAAACAAAAATCATTTTTCATGTTTTTAAACATAGAGAACATTTTTGAAAAGTTTTGTTATGAAAATCAAAATCGGTATATCGGTGGCTCCTAAATTTTTTGATTATTTGGTAAAGACCTAGAAATTGTGGATGTATTATTAAACATGGACCAAATTGTGTTCGTTTTATTGCAACAAGCTCACCTTCTTCTCCCGTTCGCCATCTTCCGTCATTTATTGTAAGTATGTTTGCTCTCACTTTATATCAAAATTTTTTGCTCGAGTGAAGCCAATTGTTTGTATCGTGATGCGACGGGTGTTTCATCATTCAATATTGTTTTGGCTACTATTTCACTCTTTAGGATTATAAGTTTCTTTTAAATGATGTACGAATTCCTTGTATTTGTATTTACTTCCAATTCAAAATCATCTACGTCAATTTTCCTCAATTGCAATTGGGTTTTTGATTCGTCTTGCAAGTTTTTGATGAATTTGGGCCGCTGTATATTTCACCGTGAACTCTTTTCGCAATACATCTGATAATTATGTCCACCATGTTTAAATATTTCGGCAACTGTCAAGCATCAATTTAGCGTTTCCCGTCAAAAGCTTCTTATACTATAAAATAATTTATGCAAATCTGACCAACCGGTAAACTCGGCATTCTCTTCAAAATTCTCTAACCACTTCTCGACACTGAGTGTTCCCTTTACGTCAAATTTAAGTAGCGATCCTTCCAAATCGTTAAAAGAAAACACTACTGGTTTTACATAAGATTCTTGGATTCTTGATTCGTCAACTTCTATATTTCATCTGTCAAATATTCATCACAATATGAATATTCATTCTCGACTTCTTGGACATCGTCTTTATTTTTGAATTTATCCACGTCGCTCGTCATAGTAATTCCAGTATTATTGGATAAATTTCGTCTTTCTGCCTCACTTTGTTCACATTCGCTTATGATTGAGTCAAATAGTCGCGTGCAGAGTGTCCCTTTTCGTCCATTACAAACCTCTTTTCCGTAACTGTTCTTTTAAATCATTAATGCTCAAATGTGACATATTGCTCAACCAAATATTTGTCTCAATTATTGGTCTTTATTTGGATTTTGTATAAGGCAATTACTAAATCGTCTTTAAACTTAAGGAACCCGTCTTATTCCTTAAATTTTTCGTCTAATTCTTCTTTCAAATCGAAATATTAATTTGTACGGCTACAAATTTAGAAACAGAATACTATGAAATATATTGCCTTTTTTTCATTCACATTTCGAATAAACAAAATTTGAATATTATTCGCAAACTGCGATTTAGTAGAAATTTGTCTTTTGTCTTCTTTTCGTTATATTAATCGTCTTTTATTTTTATTTTGTTTATGCGTTTGTTTTAAACGCTCACAAACATTTTTCGTTCATTTTCTAATGATTTTTCTTTTAAATTTTAACACTTTCGTATGTTCGCTATTTTATCATAACATTTTAACTTTTTGGGTTAATATCCCGGTTCAGCCCCCATGTATGAAATAGGTTTTGTTATGGAAATCAAATGAAACTATACTTATTATAGTTTGATATATATTTATTATATTTGAACATTAATTAAATTTTTATTTAAATCTCGACCGTTCATAACAACGAACTATCATTAACTGAATAATTATCATCGCGTCACATACTGGACGTTTTTTCTTCATCATCATCGTCGTAGGCCTTGACATTTCGTATCGTTTGTGTTGGTAACAAATAACTTATATTACTATAAGGGAAATCGCGTCGAATTCATGTGTCAACATGATATAGTTCGTAGAAAAGTCATAGATGGCACTAGTAGTAGTTGAACGAAATGTTTACATTTTTTTATCTACAGTTTTTTATATTCAACGAATTATTAACGAAACAAAAATTTAAAATCTAAAAAAAAAATTTAAATTTTATAAACGGAATTTTCGAAGTGTTGAATAATTATGTTTTTTAAAAATTTTGGCAATTGTTTGGCTTCAATATACCCTGCTAAATACGTAATGATATCACATGAGTATTCATCCAGCTCGACTTCAATTAAATCTAAAGCAACATCATCATTTAAATTGAATTGATTTGTGTTTCGGCTGGATGAAATAGTTAATATTTCTGGCAAGGAGACATTACTCGTACCTTGCGCTTTTATAGATTTATTAACAACTAGTCGTTTATAAGATGCTATAAATTATTTGCATGTTGGATGGTCGTTTCGGCCAATTCGATAACGAATCAACCCAAAACACAACTCCAAGTGACCCTGGCTAAACTTATATGTTAACAAAGAATCTAATTTATCATTTACAATTAATTCATTGTACATAATTTTTAGGCTTTCGGCATTTATTAAAAAACCTAAAAATCTTGTGTTGAAATTACTATGTATTACATTTAATTTGTTAACATATTTTAATTCATTAATAGTTTGTTTTAAATATTCTAAGTGTTTAAACATTTTTTCGTAGGTTGATTTTGACAGAGGTCTCATAAAATAATATTTTGCCATTAAACTATTAATATTTAACATATCAAAACAATCATTAATATTTAGTAAAAATTTAACAGTAGGCATACAATCCTTAAAAATTGGATCAGTTTGGATTAAATATTCTACTGCATTTGCTACAATGCGACTAAACACTTGCACTGCATATTTTACCCGCATAATATAATTTTCAAACTTTATCTGGGTGGCATTAATTCTTGGTGCAAGTGCAAGTCCTCTTTCAGTTTGAATATTATTTAGTTTTTCAATGTAAGGCCACTCAATTTTATCGTTAGTTTTTGTATAAAATGTACCTTTTAATTTTAAATGATTACGAATAAGTTTAATCATATGACAATTATCCAAATATATAAAAATTTTTTGATCACTACTTAGGTTCAACAAAAAAATAAGGCTTTTGTGGTAATTCGGCTGCTAACAATTTGACCAAACTAAAATTTGCCTTAAACGTCAAATGTTAACGTTATAATGTTCGCATTACACTCCTCGCGTAAGTGGGATATGACAAATGTTATTATATGTGTTTTCTGTGGGTAAAGCACTTAATTAAAATAATTTTCTTACATTTAATGTATCACGGGATCATCCACTAATAATCCCTTCTTTCTCTAATGTCTTCATGAAATTTTGGAAATCTTGAATCTTTTTTTGATAACGAGTACATTTTGTTCTTCTTTCAATTTAGGTATAGCTCGCTTTGAGTGCGTGGAGTGTAATTAAATGATGCATCAATATTTCCAGTATATCTGAACTGACGACTAATGGCATCACATGACTGCGGTGTTGCTGATACAATATTTTCACTTTTTGCTTTTTTAATTGGTGGTGACGTCGTGATTGACGTTGAAGGATAATTCGGTGGCGTAATAATGATTGACGTTAAAGGGTAATTTGGTGGTTCATTTTCTAAGTTTGTTGTATTATCATTACATGAAATTTCATTACCTCCTGGCTTTTTATAATTAATTATTTTAGTAGGAATATTTAATGTCGCATCCTCATCATATTCAATAGTATACCTAGGTGCAAATATAATAATTTTATTATTACAAGCTTAAACACTAATCAAATGATGGTTCTAACTAACCACATGCTATTGTACAAAACAAATTTCGAAGGTACCGCATGTCTTGTAAGATGTTTACCAATGGTTAAATATTTTTCCTCGAAATGTTTGGAACAAAGTTTAAATGAAGGATAATCCAAATCATTAGCTTTGACATTTGGAATAATATCTCGCCAAATTTTTCGGTAATCTTCAGATGAGGGTGCGCTATAAATTAAATAGACATATTTGGATTTAAGAATAAGGGTACAATCAGCTCTTTTATTCAGTACACGCTTGAGGCAATATAAAATGTAGAAATATAATAGTAAACCTTTAACCGAAAATATCTGTATAATTTATCTAAAATTGGCTACTAATTTGAATAGTCCAATTGCTTGGTGGTATAAAAACACTTTTAAGAATGCAAACCCAAATTCGCTAAACAATTGAAACACCTCTGCGGCATTTTGATAAAACACAAACACTTATAGTTTATATTTATGTTATTTTCAAATAACTTATTTATTTATGTTATTTTCAAATTTATGAAACACTTAACATACAAAACACCTTTAATTCACAAAAAAAATATTTTATTATTCACTTCACAGACGCTACGCTTTGAAATAACAACAAAAGTACCACTAATGACAGCTATAATGTTATGAAATTTTGTGAAAAAAAAAAAAAATAAGAAAAATTGTTTGACGCGCCATCTATTGTTCTCGTTAAAAACGTTTGCTATGTCATCTAGGATTTTTCTACGAATCAAAATTTAACGAAATCATGCTGTCATTCGCATTTACTATTGAAATGTTCACGATTTCCCTTATAGTAATATAAGGGAAGTAATATATGTGGTATATGAGAATCCAACTTCTCAGTAATATGAGAAGGTGGATTCTCATATACCACACATATATATATATATATATATATATATATATATATATATATATATATATATATACACATATATAAATATATATATATATATATATATATATATATATATATATATATATATATATATATATATATATACATATATATAGCTGTTGAGTTTTTCAAAAAATGCCAGGCTTTTACCTCGAGATAGTAGTAACTCTCAGTTACTGTAGTTACTCTCAACAGAATTTGTTAAATAGTGAGAGGGACTTCTAGTGGTGACCTTGAAAGACTGTGAAATTCTTTTGTTACGGAGATATAGGCCAACGTTAGATTTTTTTAAAATTGGATCCTGTACTTTTCAGAGTTTGGTTTTATTAAGCAACTAAAAATAAATACTTTTTGCTCACTAAAAAATTTTGTAATGTGTGTGATTTCAGAGATATGAGCAAAAATTGATATTCAGTGAAGCACTAGTTATTACATTGCAACAACAAATCACAATAGATAATATCATTAGTTCTTTGATTTATTATGCAATTGTTTATTTTATCACCTATGTTCTGCAATGTTAAGTGTATATGTAATTTTGTGGATTAGCTAATTTTTGTTAATTTTGCTAATTATAGTCAAAAATGTAAGGAATTAGAAAAAAAAATGAAATTCGTTTTTTCTAAGAAAATATTTTTCTAAGATGAACTAAGATGAACTTAGTTTTCTCAAAAGTCTCATATTTTCTGAAGTAGTCCGATTAAAATAATCTAAGCCTTTCACGTTTCCACATAAATAAAATTCCATACATGTTAAATCGGGTGATCATGCTAGAAAAGATGCAGGGCGATTTTTTCTAATCCATTTACTTGGGAACATTAAATATAATTGTTGTTGGCAAGCTGTACCGAAATGGGGAGATGCACCATTTAACTGAAGCCACGATTCCTGTCTTTCCAGCAGGGGAATGTCTCCCAGTAAATTGGGAAAATCTTCTACTAAAAAATTCACAAATTTTTGTATCGTTTGTGTTCCATCAAAAAAAAAAAAAAAGGTCCGATTAGGCGAGATCCAACTATTCCAGCCCAAGCATTTACACTCCAACGATATTGCTGGTCAATGGAACGTATCCAATGTCACTATTAAACGTTGCCCCGTTTGTCTAAAGGACACGATGAAAAAATTTGGATTTTCAAAAACTCAGTGTATGATCAGGCAATAATTTAATGATGAACGAAGCAATAGTATCCACAGCCATGTGATTTTATTTCATTTAATATCCCTTCTTCAGAAATAGTTTGGGTATCTATTGCATAATTTGCATAGCTTGATCATTACAAGGTGAATCATCAGGATTGTAAATTGTTTGAAGAAAGTATCAGAACAGGTTTGCTATTCCTTTAGGTTCTGATGCACATGACCTATTCAAATGCATAGGTTTCCGGATATCCTTTTATTTTCCTCTTATTACTGAAAAAATTACAAAAGTATTTGGGGTCACTCTCTAATGTGTTTATTCCTAATTGAGGTTTCAGGTCATCCAAGATGTGGGATCTTATCGGTCTGCTGCCAAATTTGAGAGCAGTGTTCACAAATTCTTAGGGGTTGATTACATTAATTCCGAGGTCTTGATACTGATTTGCCAAACCAAAACGAATGGTGCATCGATTTCTGAGAGGAAACGGGCCATTTGGCAGACACAAAGGTTGCAGTCGGCGACAATGGCTTCGGAGTAGACAACAACTTGTCTTCTTTGAGTTTGCCTATAGAACAAATTGAAGAGTAAGCTTGGGACTGAAACCGTTGGAGATAGATGGTTAATATGGTAAGAGCCAGTGGATAACTAAAGCCAACTGGTCATTGTGTGTCCTTGATTTGGCTAGCAACGGTAAAAAGTTGGACTTTAAACATTAACCGTAAAAGAACTGGTATGCTTTTACTACATATACCATCTGGCTCTACCATTTAATACATATATCATCAAGTCAAGCAGCCTTAACCCTATAGCAAATGCATTTTTTAAGATACTTGTATATACATATATGTTTTGTAGATCTATAACGTACTATAATAATCTTATCATTTTACTCCATCATCTTCATCTGTAGATAATATCATTATAGGAAAATCCTATCCAATGTAGAATTATGAACTCATATCTTTGTATATCATATAATATGTATACTTAAAATTCAGAACACATAAAAATCGATCAAACGTTTGTTTTTTTTTTGTATACAAGTCAGTATACCATTATGCTAATCTTAAAATCATGTTAAAAATATATTTAAAAAATCGAATGGAATTACTGTTCGCTATAATTTTCATTTTAAGTAAATTTTAAGAATTCATTTTGCAAACTAAAAATAATTGATTACGAGATGTAACTGTAAAAATAATTGATTACAATGGTTGAATTTTTGACATTTGTTTGAAAAATATTCCCCTACATTCCCAATTTTTTATTACACTGTCCGAAACATATAATAATTGTGTGAAATATTTCCCCGGCTCATATGTTTTCAAATTCACTTTTTGTGAGGTATAAAAACTAATTGTGTGCATTGTTTATTGAAATTGTCATAGCAACGAAAAAGTTATAACTTTTCGTATATGGTTTTCAAGTGGTACCGTTACAAAACCAAGTAGTCATGTTTTTTTTGTATATATCCGATTGTGCTATGCGATTAGTTTGGATTTTATTATGGAAAGTTTTGGTATTTGTCAAAAATTATCATAGCAGTTTTTTTTATTTTTATTTATGTTTTATTTTTTTTATTTATTACGACGAAATTATTACAAATCATTTAGCAGTTATTCCAGGTGGGCTCAGCTCTTATGGTTACAATAGCAACTTTCTAGTCTTGAGAAACTAAATCAATCTCCTTTGTTTTCTTTAGCCTTCTTGTATCTGCGCTCTCGACGTCGTTAACAATATGTTCAATATCCGTATTTTTATAAAGTTGTAAACGCTGTATAAAATTTTTGGAATTTTTTGTGATTTTCTAGTCGGCGGTTTCCATCTTTAGATCCCTATGTAGATTATCGTTTAAACCAAGGTGCCTTGACAATGCATCGCAGTACTTTGTTCTGGAATGTTTGTATAATTTTATCGTTCAATTTCTTTATGCATCTTCAGTACCTGGATTCCGGTTTAATGAGATGGAATAAATTAAAATGGGATTTTTGATTATCTCGAATTTCGTTTTCTCACTAAATAATTTCATCCCATAAATTGGTATTCTCGTTCTTTTTTCGAGATAACATTTTTAGTACTAGTTCTAAATCGAGTTCAGTGTCCAAAAATGGAAAATTTCTGTCATTTTAATTATTTTTGTGGCTTGTTTTTGTGTTTGTGCATTTTTAATTTTTAAATTTTATTAAATATGTTAATCAAATAATTTTGATTATACAAATTGTAAATCGAGTCATTCTGTGGGATTTGTGTAGTGGATTAATAACGCCGTATTGACCCTAAAAACGAGATATAAGACAATATGGATTTGTCTATGAGGATTTTTATAGTATTACAATGAAGAAAGCACAAGCTAGGGTCAATACGGCGTCGTCGAGAATTGAGAAAACTTAACTTAATTGTATTATGAAAACTAAAATTATATTATAAAAACTAATAAAACATAAATTGTTCTATAAAATATTTTCTAAATTTGTTATGATATTAGGATTGAAACACCTCGGCCACCTCATTCCACTTCTCTCTCATTTCTCGGTTGCCATCTATTCTTCCAAATCTACAAGAAACATTATATAACCATTATATAAATATATATATATATATATATATATATATATATATATATATATATATATTTCCATATTTATTTTGTGATTGTTATCCACTTAAAATTCCACTAATGTAATAATTTTATTTATAATTCAAATTCCGCGACGAGATAATTTGACATTTCATTCCACAAAAGTGGAATTTATTTTCCGATTCCACTGAACAAGAATCCAAAAATCTCGATTAGTACAAAATCTCATCCCACTAAAAAATCTCATCAAACCGGAATCCATGCACAGAGCACGATGCCTTAGGTTAACACTTAAGTATTTGCATGTATAAAAGCAGCTTATTATAAATGGTAAGCTCACTATTTCTTCCAATGAGCCAATACATTTTTCTGAACTTTATATCCAGATCTTGCATTTTTTTCTTGACATGCTCTTTTCATTTTAACTTGGCGTCGAGCGTCATACCCAGGTATTTTGCCGTGTTCGCATGTGGTACTTCCTATTTATGTAAATAGGTAAGTGATCAACTTTTAGGTAGGTGACGGTTGTGTGAATTGAACTATCTCATTCACAGTGTGCTGTAATTTCCTCGTTATCTTTTCTTTTTGACTTCCAACCGCCAAGATTGCTGTATCATCCACAAAGGTTGCAATATCTGTGTTTATTTGATTTCCAGCTTTTAATAGTTCACTACCTTTAGGTGATATTAGTCTCAAACCCCAATGCGTATGTTTCTTTTTTTAAGTAATTCCCTTATATATCGCAGCAACCCGCAGGTCCTTGAAATTATTTAGTTACAAGCTAAGTGATACAATTTGCATTGTCTCTATTTCGAGTTTAAGTTTGAAAGGTAGTGGCTCCACCCCTAGCTCTTTCTGCTGGACGTATAGAATGGTAACAAGAGTAACGTTTTCTTTTTGCATAAAACTTTTTAGCGAAATAGCTATCTGCTATTAAGCATATATCAATTTTTTCTATATTCAAAAAGATTTCTTGCTCTGGAAGATGCTATAAGTCCATTAGCATTCCAGGTTAGTATTCTTAGTATTTCGTTCATTTTTTGTTGTTTGGTGAGAGATTAGATAAAGCAAATTTTTTGCTACACATCTGGTTAATTTTTCATTGATGTCCTACTTGCTGTTCAATATTAACTTAACTCTATATTTTCTTCTATTTTAGAGAGGCGATTGACAATAGCATTTAGGGTGTTTTGCATTGTTGTCATAGCTTGTTTCCAACATTTTGATCTAAAAGCCAAGGTTGTCCTTATCTTGCTGCTTGTGAGTATGAGACTATGGAACGTAGTGACAGTTGGGATTTCTTTTTCTTTCGTTGCTCTAATTGGCTGGTTTTTGTTTTCCCTATTCCGCATGTTTTGCAGTATTTTGGCTATTTCACACTCTCTAATAACTCTCTGATAGAGTGTTCTTATCTATCACGCATTTTTCGTATCATGCTTTCCTGCATATTTTACACATCTGGTTTCATGATTGCGGTATTTTTGCGTGTGGTTCTATGCCAGACACTTTTTACATTGTGGTATGATCTCTGTCACCTTTAATTTCATAGCAATTGACCTTGATAATTTGGATGAGTGCGTTATTATCAAATAAATGTCATAAATTTCACAAATAAATATCAAGGGTTTCGGACACAGTCTTAAAAAAATCTGAAATATCATAAGACAATGAATAATAATATACAAAGACGATTCATAAAAATAAATATAATTTATAATATCAAGTTAGAAATGATTCTTGTCTTATATCTCATTGTATCTTAATGCTATGTAACAAAATAAAATCAAAACAGAGAAAACCCATAAAAAAACCGTTCAAAGTGGTTTTTCTATTTAGCTGAGTAATTTTTTGCTTCTACATTCTCACAGTTTATTGGTATTTTCAATTTTGTTCATTTTACATGACAGTACAACTACATTTTATTATATCCGGATTAAGACCGTAAATGTGTATTGTTGTTGTGTGGATGCTATGTTATGATTGAGATGATGCTATGGGTGATTGATATTTTCTATATGTACTTTATATGTATTATAAGTCGCGCTTTGTGTGATTGTATTGAACAATTTGTTCTGTTTTTGGTCTCGTTCGATTATAACTTTCCGTTAATATATGTATGTACTTACATTAAAATATTTACAGTAACGGTTAATAATATGGTAATGAAAAATTATGTACCATATATACCTAATGCAATGTACGCATGTTGAAAATTAAATGCATCCGATATATTAAAATTGATATTGCAATACTGAAGGGCCAAATTCTAATTTTTTTCATCGGTTATCGTAGCTCAAAGCTACATTACGTAGCGCAAATTTTTAGTGATAAAAAAATCAGGTGGAGGTCTGTTAGAAATAAATTCGTATTGGATTTCAAATAACCCAGTTTCAGACACCTCATGGTCATTTCGGCACAATTATGTTCTATTTTTTTGAAGTGTAGGGAAAGGAAAGATATGTCAGTAATGTCATCACAATTTTATTGAACTGCTTTGCAGTTCTGATTTCTGTATTATGTCATCTTTTATAAGCAACACCAGTATGCCACCACTCAACTGCAATCTGCAAAAAATTTCCCTAAAAACAAAATCTATTAATGGGTTAATTTCTCCAAGCCGTATATGCTGTAATACATTCGATTAGTTTTTACCTGAAATTTGCAATTAATCAGTTTATTGCGCCATTAAAAATATAAAATTATAAAAATTATAATACAAATTAAATTTAAAAAAAAAATTGATTAAACATAACAAAGTAATTGAATTAACCGTTTTACGACAAATTTGTCAGAAATCAACACAGTCTTAATGTTTGACAGAAATCAAACATTCCAAAAGGTGTGGTTATTGCAGTTTTATATTGATCCTCTTGTGCGACCGGAATTTGGGGTGATAAGCACGACAAAGATCAATTTTTGAAAACAATTTACATCCATGTAATTGACGTGTGAAGTCATGAATATGAGGTAGTGGGTATCTGTCAGGAATGGTGACAGCGTTTAAACATCTATAATCACCGCATGGTCTCCAATCATTTTGTTCCTTTTTAGGGACCATATGAATGGGAGAACAGGTTGACGATGAAGATTGCTTGCAAAGACCTTAATTCTGCATATGCTGAAAAGCGTCTTTAGCTAAAGCAAATTTTTCTGGGTTGAGACGGCGTGGTTTGCAGAACGGAAGATGGCCTTCTGTCATATGCTTTACTGTGAACTAATGAAAGAGACTGTTCCTGTAGTGGTTAAGGATCAATTAAGCGTTTATTCTTCAAATCGACCGTCAAACCAAATTTCACTAAAAAATCAGCACCAATAATCGGTTTGTTAACTGAAGCTACAATGAATGGGTGTCGGAATTCACGACGAAGTCCAACATTTAATGGTAGTAGTCTATAGCCGTATGTTTTGATCAAAGGACCATTTGCAGCGGTTAGCTGAAGGTATTGGTCCTCTACTAGATTTTTAAGTTGTGACGCAGGTATGACAGAAATGTCGGCGACTGTATCAACCAAAAAAGTAATATCAGTGTTTTTACACCTGATGAATAAACAGCGGTTACTCCAGCATCTGACGTGGTGATGATGGAAAGAATTAGTTTTTTTGGTTAGTTTCATCCCGTTTATAACTACAATCACGTTGAGAAACTATTGCCCCTGGATCTAGAACTGGATCTTGCAAAATTGTTACGAGATCTAGATCCTCGACCATTATCTCGTCGGTTCGTTTGATTTTCGAACCTTTCGAATCGATTTTTTAACTCGCTTATAGATTTACATAATTCTTGTAAATCAAATTTTGAGCTTGGGACCATATAGCTAGCTGGTTCTTTATTCGGATGCATAGTAGCTATAGAGGAAGACGAATTACCTTGACTGTAGAATGGGTTAGTAAATGAATTGTTCATTCCCCAGATTCTATCAGTGGTTTCGTGTAGTTTGCTAATCTCTTCTCCTTCCATACCAATTAATATTGCCCCGATTGTGGCTGGCAATCGACACCCATAGTTTTTTTATGTGATCTGATGATAGGGCACATGATTCGCCTGCCATCCGACTTAATTGTCGATGGAAACTTGAGGGTGACTGATTTCCCATTTCCACCGAGTGTAAAACCGATTGGATTCTTCTCATTTCCTACTCTTCTGAGCGTTGTATGAGGGAATTTTTGCATGAGGGAATTTTTTAGCGCTGCGTATATGTCGTTTAGTGGCAGATTTAATATTACATCCGACACCAGGCTTGATTGTGCCTCATTTAGGTGTTTGATGATGTGATCAAATTGCCTATCGTCTGACAAAATACGAACAGATGCCATAATTAATTCTGCTTGCTTAAACCACAATTTAGGATTGCCGTACCAAAACGTTGGAAGACTGTTAGAATCCATTTGTAGGTTTAATGGGGGTTCTAGGTTGGAGTCTATAGTTTCACTATCATTAGAACCGCCTGGTTTGATGTTGCAATAAATTAATTATTTTTGATATTTTGCTATAAATTAAGACGAGAGTACACCACAGTATAAAATTTTTAATCGACAGGCTTAAAAAATTATTAAAAAGTGCACTCACAGGGGTCACCAAAAAAATAATTATAAATTATTGTTTTATTATTTTAAATTAATAATTTATTTTATTTTACTTTATTTATAATTTATTAATTATCAACCGGTCATCATGAGTCAGAGACTATTTGTGATCTGTTCTTTTTCGCGGTTGTTACAGTTTTTTATTTTTACATATAGATAAAAAAACATTTGAAAAAACAATTTATAATTTACAGTAAAATTTGCTGACGCTAATTTCTAATTTCTAATCTAAAATTTAAGTAAACTAAAATTGCGAGCAATATAAAAATATAAAAATATGACGAATGAGTATGAGAGATGGTTATTGTCATTCGAGAGAAGAATTATACGCTTGATTTTGTCTAAAACAATAGGAAGGACAAGCTCAGGATCGAATCCGATGGAGTTCGAAACCGCAATGGAATCTAAACATTGATTCTTAAGAGCACTCTAGCTTGTCCATTAAAAATCCGACCTCTTAATAAGTTTAACATTTTTATGAGCGAAAAACTCACAAGCATCTCGAAAACGTTTTATGGCTTCTACTGATCTTCTCAACTTGGGTGAAAACTGCTATCGTACTTTCACCTTACAAAGGTATACGATCGATCATTAGCTAATTCAAACGTTTGAAGTAGTTTGACCTCACAACTATTCCAATTAGTTTTAATAATTTATTGTTTGATAGTTTGTGGTTTTGGAAATAATAAATCTTTACAAAAATAAGTCACTCTATATATGCATTTGAAAATATAGCGCTAATTTGTAATTTGCATAAAACCAATAAAATATGTCACTTATAGCATATAAATCATTAATAAGCCATACTATTTCAAAATACATATCACCAAAATAGTAAGATCTATAGTTTATCCAATTGTGGTTTTGTGTCGCGTCGGGACATAAAATTATAAAAAAATATTTGGCGAAATTTAAAAACGTACTATGGATGTATGTATAACTTTTTTTTTGTTAATTTAATTATGTGAACTCGTCGACCTTCAGCTGTTTCAACATTTTATCTTTCGACTGTGCACATATATAATAAAAAAAAAAAAAAAAAAACAAAAAAACTGCGTAAAAATAATAAAACATAACAGAAGACTGGACTACACACAGTAACTGTTCACGACTTAGTCTTAAATCACAAAAGTGGAAATTTAATTCGTTTTTATTTATATTAGCTACTTATTTATTAAATTAATTTAAATTAAAATAAATAATACATCGTTTTTAATTTTTTAAATTGTATTACAGATTATATATATTTATATATATATATGTATATATTATATATACTAAGCGAGAAAGAGAGCGAGAGAGAAAGAGACAAGTACGAACGAGTGAGCGAAAGAAATATTTATTTATTTAATTTAATAATATTTTTATATAAAACATAATATTATAATAAACATATACAACATACCTAAAAAAAATTAATATTTAATTCTATAATAAATAAATGAAATAATTAAAAAAAAAAAAATGTGTGATAATTTAAATAAAAATTTAAAATTAGGAAATTTATCGAAGTGAAAAAGTTTATAATTTGTAAAAAATAAAGATAAATTGAAAATAAATAAATAAAAAGGGTGGAAAATTATAAAATATTTTAAAATTTGTTAAAAACTTTATTTTAATTATTATTTTATTTTGAAAATTCAAAATAAGTGGAGTGAGTGCTAAAAAAAAAAAAAATTATTTTAGTTTTTATTATAATAATGATATCAGAATATAGAATACAATTTTTTTATCAATTTGTGATAACAATCGTAATTTTTAGTACATATGCATATGGTATTATCGATAGGCTTGTGGTACAAACAAGTAGTGGTCCAATACGAGGACGATCATCAATTGTGCTAGGTCGTGAAATACATACATTTAATGGTGTACCATTTGCTAAGCCACCGGTCGATGGATTACGTTTTCGTAAACCGGTGCCAGCTGAACCTTGGCATGGTGTACTAGATGCAACCAGATTACCACCGACATGTGTGCAAGAGCGGTGAGTCTAAATTTAATATATATTTAACGTGCAAAAATTATTATGGACTTAACAAGATAACAATTACTAGTTTGTCAGACACATGTTATGCGCAGTACCGCACAAATAATTCACTTTGCATATAATATAAGTTGTTTCAAAATCTAGCGCCATACGCGAATTCCCCATAGTCACGTGAATGAATTATGTGTTAAGTGCGATACCCAAACGGAAATTGTTTGACATTAAATAAAGAAAAAAAATAAATTTAAATACGGCGATATATTATACAAGATATCCAGATGCTGAGATAACATTATATTCGCATAGTGACATCATCTTAGACACAATTGTGTTCCCAATCCGCTATTATTATGTTTGAACTTTGGGACCAAAAATACTTTGACCATTAATCAAATTTGAGATATCCATTACCTCCGGGATGAAAGTTGATCTGTGCTTTAAAAAATTTCATTTTCTGACAAAACTACGATGTATTTAAGAGGTTACCGTAGAGGTTAATCTATAGGTATCGTGAATTTACAACAATTTTCAGTACCCCCCAAACCGGATTCGTTGTAGACAAAACTCGCTGCTTATCAAAAAGAAGTCCGACTTTAGATAAATTGTTATTTAAACATATCTTTCACTAATTTCCTATTGTAACATTGGCTGAAGGTTGCACCGTTTTGAAGCCAAACAAGGGGTTAGCCCACAAAATTGCGAAAATCCATCAATTATCCAATAAAACACGTAATAGTGGTCCGATTTTGATGAGTGATACTTTAGTTTAAAGCTCTCGGTATCATCATTCATACTGGATTGAAATATGCATACATTTTCATAAATTATTTTTGAGCCCAAAAATCAGTCAAGGGGTTAGCCCACAAAATTGCGAAAATCCATAAATTATCCAATAAAACACGTAATAGTGGTCCGAGTTTGATGAGTGATACTTTAATTTAAAGCTCTCGGTATCATCATTCATATTGCTTTGAAATATGCATACATTTTAATAAATTATTTTTGAGCCCAAAAATCAGGCAAGGAGTTAGCCCACAAAATTGCGAAAATCCATCAATTATCCAATAAAACACGTAAAGTGGTCCGATTTTGATAAGTGATACTGATGAGTTTAAAGCTCTCGGTATCATCATTCATTCTGTTTTGAAATATGCATACATTTCCATAAATTATTTTGGAGCCATAAAATGGGGCATTTGAGGCATGTGGATAAATGTGAGTATGTTATAAATACCAAATTAACAACACCCACACATACATGCATTCAAATAAAAACACAATGCACTTAATATTCACTCAAAAAAGTTAATTTATTTTATTTTATTAAATTTTAAATCAATTTAAGCTTTTTTCTGGATGGGTGTGCGAAAAAGCTTTTACTTTTGTGTTATTTGATTTTATGGTGGTAATTTTATGTAATTTTGAGTAGTAAGTTCCCTCGAGTATAATAATATAAAAAATTTTGAAATTCATTTAATTATGTTAGACTGTTTACCAACAAAATCCGTATATAATGTATAAATAAAAATGCATGACAATAAATCGGTTTAAGAATGGAAGAGGCGCTTTACCTTAGTAAAGAACAGAGATTTTGTATACCATTTGTGTTTAGGTTTTGTAAATGTTGTGTTACGTTTGATAAACATGACACATCGTTAAATAAGTCCCGTTACTAACTACTAGAACAAGTTTACCAAAATTCTTCCTTATTCATCGACATAATCACTTTCAACTGTGATATAATCATTCCAGCGCTTTATCAAAAAAGATGTTATCCGTCTGAATTACGTATCGTTTAAAATCGGTGTTGACCCTGATTTATTTAAAAAGTTATTGCAACCAGACATATGGCGATGAGGAGTTATGGTAAGATAGTTTATTTATCGCCCAAAAAACTTTAAACTCTTAATTTTGGATTAGCACCGACACAAAAATCTTCCAATACCAATGCAACTAATAAATCTAACAACAGTAAATCGGTAAAGCGTAATGCGTACCAAAGCCAAGGCAATTTACTCATCTCTGCTAGTCTATGATTACGACATTGTTATTCTAAAAGAAACCCGTCTGAATTCTAATTTTAATTCTGAGGTATATTTTCCACCGTATTACTCGGTATTTTGCCGTGATCAAGACCCGGATAATATCAAGCTCATCGGTGGCAGCGTTATAATTGCTGTTAAAAAAGAATTGGCGTTTAAGCAAGTTCATATAAAATGTGATAAATGCGAGTCAATTATAGTCAAGGTCAAATGTGGCTCGTTTTGGATTATTCTTGTTGCCTTTTATATACCGTTTGGTATAGTTATGCTGATATTTACAAAGGATTTATAGAATTTATTAAAAGTGACGTTCTACCGCTACCAAAAGAAAATTATCAGCTGGTCAAACCGATATTTCGGGTCGCTTTGGAGAAAAGGATTTTTAGGTATTTTATCGCCGATTTCCACAAACCACCAAAGTGGGAAATGATGGCGGTAATAAGTGTCAATCAATTTCGTTGTCCCTTTAATATTCTGAAATTAGAGAATTATTATGAATATTTTTATCAAATCGCACGCTTTCGCTAGAACTCGTTTTGCCCTCACAAAATTTTGACCGTTATCGGTATATATGTCTTGGAACGCCTTTTCTAGTGGCAAACCTTCTTAGAGCTGCTATAAAACTTCCACTTGTTAAGTCGCTCACCTTCAATAAACACAGCTTTGACCGCCATGCATAAAAACAGACATATATACCCCTTTGTACATTTCGCGTCCCTGCCACGCTTCGTCAACAATATATCCTTATCAATAGTTTGGTAAATCCATGATTTGTGGAAGAATTGCAGGGTGCTTGAATTCGCAGTCTTGTATTACATTCTTTAAGGGCCCGCCAACTCGTAACACCCTCTTTTCATTAAGAAATGGTCTCAAAGGGAGCAATTCGGAAATACCCTCTACCCTTTTAAGCCGTTTTAAACTACTAACGGTTTCGCTACAATCGCCTTCTGAAGGCAATGGGTCCTCCTAATCTAATTTCAAATACCACAGTTTTTGGAAAATAATCTTCAGTATTACTATAGATGGAGATACCCAGCCGATCGGATCAAATATTTTGATCAAATTTTTCAGAAATTAATATTCTCTTAGTTATTACCTTTTCTTCTTCTTGCTGTACCTTGAAACTAAAAGAATCTTGATTTGGATACCATTAAATTTTAGGAACCTTCGTTCCTTCTAAATGTCCGAATGGCAATTGTGCGTTTAACCTTTCAATGCCATTCAATTCTGGACAGTTGGACCTCCATTTTTATAAGCTCAAAACACTTATCCTTCATTATTTTGCAAAGATCTTGTTTTAAAAAGTGCGCTTCATTTGACATCTAGATATAAAATTGTCGACATCTAGATATAAAATTGTGTTCGTTTATTCTGTTGGCAATATCAGGAAATTGTTCTTGATGTTCTTGTGCCAATTGTTGTAGGGTTCTGATCCCCAAAAATGCCGAACTTGCCAATCCAAATGTCATCTTTGTGGCAAAATAATGCTTAATTTCTTGGGATTAATTCAAAAAAATTAAATTACACGAAAATTTAAAATCACCGAAAACAAACAAAAAGAAATTATTACGAAATTAAAATCAACCAATAAAAACAAAATGAAGTTAAATTTAATATTAGAAATTATTACGAAATAAATTTAAATCACCGATAAAAACAAGCAGCAAGAATTTAAAATCACCGATAAGAAATTAAAAATGGAAATTTAATCACAAAAAAAAATCACAAGAAATCGCACAAATATTTCGTATACCACAGCCAACAACGATACACAATTACATATGTTTCATATGTCAAGTCAAATAGGTAACAATTTTGAGCAAAAGCTTTTGTTACTAACTTCATCCTGTGATGAAATTTTTTAATCACGTACATGTACGCACCATAAGTTACAAATGACAGAAAATGTGACCAAAGTTAAAATTAGTTCAACTTAGGAGGGGGACCTAAAAATATCCCTCCTTCAACTTAGGAGGGATATTTTTCGTATGAAAAATTTACAAATTTCCCCTTGATCCGCGAATCAATTTTTCACGTACAAAAATTTTTCAATCAATTTTTCACGTACAAAAATTTGTAAATGCACCATTATAGCCGATTTACATTCAATAAATTTTGCATCTTGAAAAAAACCGAGACACTAGATTGAAAAATTATGCCAAACCGAGAAAAAATTTCTTCTTGTAAAAACAAAAAAGATGTAACCCGAGATCCAAACCCAAAAACTGTTATAAAAAAAATGATCTTGTTTTTTACAAGATGAAAAGTTTTATCTTTCTATAGCAAAACATATAAAAAGATGACAATATATGTATAAAATTAGTTTAATATACTATGTTTTGGTTACTCACACAAATAAAAACGAAATGTTATTGCAATTTTTGTTTTTATTTCAATTTTACTAAATTGATTTCAACAGCAACTTCTTCTTCAAAATTTGTTGAATTTAAATCGCGTATTACGCTCGTCAAATCCAGTTCGACTCTGGTAAAGTAATCATTTGTTAATTGTTGTAACTTTAACTTTATAACCGTTTCACTGTTGTCTAAGATATTTGTTTTATATAAATTTTGGTAAGATGCCGCTGTCTAATAGCCGATAACAAATTTTGAAGAAGAAGTTGATGTTGATTTCAATAACATTTAACAAAAAATTCAATAACATTTCGTTTTTATTAAAAAAAATTTATAAAAAACAAGATCAGCTTTTTTATAACAGTTTTGGCGTGTGGATCTCGAGTTTCATCTTTTTATTTTTACAAGAATAAATTTTTTCTCGGTTTGGCTTGCATAATTTTTCAATCTTGTGTCCCGGTTTTTTTCAAGATGCAAAATTTGTTGATTGTAAATTGGCTATATAGACTATGTATTGGATACCTTCGCGAATTTTGGGATGAGTCAATTCAATGCAGTTTTTAATGATTTTGGCTGTATTTTAAACCTGATTTTTTCTTCGCTTGAATTCATTGATGTAGAGCCTTCTAGCGCGAATCTAGCGGGACATACAAATATTTATCACCCGCCAATTTTAATTAAATTTTATTTTGCAGATTGAGATTTTGTTAATTTTGGGAAGAACGATTTTAAATATGATTTTGGCAAAGCCGATGTTCCCGGATTAAACAACTTTCTTGATAATGTTGATTGGATAATTTTATTACAAGGTCTGAGTGTTTCGTTAGAGGTCGCGAAGTTTTATAAAACTCTTCGTGGTGGTTTTGAATTATTTGTTCTGAAAAAGTTTGTAGAAAGTAATTAGGCTGAATCATAATTATTCTAAATCATCGGTTAAAAAATATTTCTAACCGTAAGTCCAGAGTTTTCATAAAATGTTTCTTTATAAAATGGTTTTATTACAGATTGAAAGTAAAATTTCTGTTAACCCAAACAGCTTTGTGTTTTCATTAATAAAATAGAAAATCTCAGGGCTTTTCAAAAATTATGACATAAAAATAATGGTTCCTTTTCGGGCTCACTAGAAATTTGTAACGCGTTCGCTATAGGTCCCGGTGGTATTTTTTTTTTCAATATTCAAATCGGATAGAAGAAGCGATATTACATGCTGCAGGGGAATTTCGATTCTTTCTGTGATACCTAAACTTTTTTAATCTTTAATATACTTTTTGCAGTCTCGTCAACACGGTTTTATCCAGGGTAGATATTCAATTACTAACTTGATGGTATTTTAGAGCGATGTATTCAGCATAATTGTAAACCGCGGTCAAGTAGATGTTTTATACACAATTTTGTTATATATATGTTATATCAGGCATTTTTCAAAGGCATTCGATAAATTGAACCAGAAAATTCTTCAACAGTTATTGGAGTTCGCACATTATTTTATTCCAATTAAATGGATTACATCCATAGCATACCATAGATTAAGATATAATAAAGATATCCCATACACAACCAACAAATATTTATATTGGGAAATAATAATAGAGAAAGTAAAAATAAAAAGAAGAAAACAATATTTCTTGGTTACTGTATAATGAAGGTATGTATGTATGTAAAATATGCATTCGACAATGAAAGAATAAAAAATAAAACCAAGTAGCCTTTCTATGCAATTAAATCTTTCTTTGTAGTTGAAAAATTTATTTTTGTACTTTGTACAGTAAGCCAAAAATTGCTTTTAAATTTTTATTCAAACTAGTGGTACCAATCAGCATATTAGATGTATCGGTCACTTATTTTTATTTTTTGTTCTAATTGGATCATCTTTTTATATCTTAACCTATGATCATACCTATCAGCATCTTGTCAATGCGTTAATATTTCGCAGGCCGTTCGAATTTAGCGTACTATCTAGAGTTCCTCAAGGCAGCCATATTGGTCCATTACGTTTTAATATGTTTATCAATTGCGTTGTCCAATGTTTTAAGTTTTGTCATTGCTTTTTGTATGCAGATGACCATAAGATTTATGCGCAAATTAATTCTACCATTGACACTGATCTTGATGCATTTTGAACTTGATGTTTTTGGGGATTGGTCTGCTCAAAATAAATTGTCTATAAAAACGAATAAGTGTAAAGTTATGACTTTTTGCAGACAGCGGCTGTCTTGTGTGAAGGTACCATATGTTTTATTGTAGATAAACAGTTTGCTTGTAAGATTGGCAAGTCAAACACTTGGCAATAGTGTCTTCAATTTGTTGATCAATTCGCGGTCACTAACAATAACGGTGGGCCATTTGTTTCATGCGTGTTATTCCCCAGTGACTTTGGTAGAGCATTTGCAGTACCTAGGCATCTAAACCGTTCGGCACTACCATTAAAGGCTGTTCTGTCTGTAACAAAAGAACGTTAATAAGCTAACGATTCGAAATCATCGCGATATAATTTTTCAGGCCAACCTTCTCTTACAAAATCTAAAATCTTTCGAGTGAAGATTTTCAAGTGAATGTTCGGCTATTAATTTTGCATTAACTGGAAATTCATCTAATGTAGTGTTGTAGATTTAGTCAATTCCTAGACATGATTTTTCTTTCGTATAAAAATCGCAATCAGAACTCATGAGAAGTCGCGACAATGCATCCACATTTCCGTGGTAATCAGTCGGCCTGTAACGGATAACATAGTTATATCCCATTAAGATTATACCCGTCTTTGTAATCGTTGAATTGTCATTTCCGGCAACTATCTATCTGGCTTGAAAATTGTAGTGAGTGGTTTGTGGTTTGTTTCCAACTCAAAACTCCGACCATATAAGTATTGGTGGAATTTCTTTACTCCAAAAATTATTGAGGCAGCTTCTTTTTCGATTTGGCTTCAATTCTTTTGATTTCATTTTCTTCCAGCCGTTTACATACTTCACCAAGGTTTCGCAGATGTTCTGCGTTGTCGCGTCCAGTTATGATCAAATGATCCAAATAAACTCCGCAGTAAGGTAAACCCATTACTAGTTGTTCCATATATCGTTGGAAAATGCCAGGCATTTTAATATTAATATTGGAATAATCCAAACGGTGTAGCCTCGTCAGCACGACAATTATTACATTGACTAGTATGCAGCTCTTTCAGAATCTCCAATGAAATGAGCCTTTTGATTTTGGCTTTAACAGCGGCCATTTGCGAAAACAAAATGGAGCGAGCCGTAAAATATTTTAGTGAAGCATTTGGTTGTAGATCAAAATGCGCTACATATTTGGTGGATAATCCCAGTTCATTATTGAATATAGTTGAATGTCTCTGAACGAGCACCATAGTCTTTGAAATACTGATGATTGATTCACTGAGGAGCTAATGTTGAGCCATAAAGCATCAAACCTTTCTACACCCAATATATTATTTTCTTGATTACTGTCAACTACCAGAATTGGTAAACTGAGCTCAGTATTATTCAAACGCAGCTGTACTTGTATGGCACCGAGAACAGGTAATTTCTCTCCTCCATAAACCCTCAATAATTTAGCTGCTGGCGAGTAAGGTGGGCTAACGCGTTGACGGTACCCTAATAGACCAACCAACGAAACCGTTGTACCTGTATCTATTTAAAATTCCATCGTGGTATTATTTATTTGAAGTAAAATGATGAATATTTGCCCTTTTTTCTCTAGTATGGTGTTCACTTGTTATGTGAACCTGTCCTCCATTCCTTGTTTAACCGACCCACCGTCTAATACATTTTTCGTTTTATCGCTTGAATTCAACGCATAAATTCATTTCAACGCATAAGAGCCGACGGACTTTCACTTCGGACGACTTTTGCTGCCTGGTCCCCTGACTTCGATTTATTTTGAAACGATAACCAATTACGATTATCCACTCTAGGTTAATAAATAATTTGTATCGACTGAGGTTCCGTCAAACAGACACTCTCTATTTTTGATTTTTGATTTTTGTCAAACAGACACTCTCTATATGACCTTGTCGTGTGCAAAAATTACATCTGGTATTAGCGTGAAAACACTGACTGCGTCCATTGTTCATACCGCAACCTGGACAGGATTTCCGATCTGAAACACTAATTGTCTTCCTTAAATTCACATTTTTTTCTTATAATTTGATTAACTTCCAGGGTGTCTGGTAAATTGTTTTGAACTTCTGCTCCTTTCAAAACAGAAATCGCCTTTTCTGTTGATCCGAATGTGTTTATTTTACCCTCGAGTTTCTCTAATGTTGAGTTTTTCTTCTCCATCGCCGATTTACGAATGCGCTCGTGCAGTGTGTTGAATGTTTTCACGTCTCGAATAATTATGTCTGCGTATGACCGGTTGCATTCATCGTTCAGGCAAATGAATAGACAATCGCGAGCCGTAATTTTTAGGTCTGCGATCCACTCGGAGTAAGTCGGGAAACATTTTTGTTCCCAACAACATATATCGCGCTGCCAGTATATGCAGTTTTGATTTAAAAAAAAGTTAACTTTGAGGTTAGATCTTTCATTCATGTACTCACGTTTTCTGTTTCACATAATTTCACCAAAATTTCATTCAACTCGGATCTGCAGTCTGCCAGACAATGTGCTCTTTTAGTATTGTCATCTGTCACAGCATTTGCTTCAAAATGTTAGGATAACTGGAAAAAGTATGTATCCCATTTATCTGTTTTTCGATCGAATTGTCGAAACACTGGAACAAGAGTTGGATTTTTCATATTTTGTGTTGCACGGGATTTCTGTTTCTCTTTCATATGACCTTGAAACCACGTTTGATTTTGCACGATCATCGCCTTCATTTTTGTGATCTTTCAAAATTTTATTTAACGTTGCTTGATCCATAATAAATATAATGGTATTTCATCAACAATCCTCGTCGCCAATGTTTTATTCCTCATGTTTTAAACACGATATCAGAAAATTATTAAACTTTATTTATTACTCCAATTTTATATTGATGTGTACTCAATCAGCTGAACACCGAAAATGAACGATTATAAATACGTACACAGATATAATGGCTGTGTTTTTTTTAATATCGGAGAAATCGAAGAGATCAGAGAGATTATTTATCGGATATATCCGATAATTTTTTCTCCGTTTTTTTTCTGTCAGATCGAAAAAATTTTTGTTTGTGTTATTTTTTAGTATCGGAAATAATAAATTATTTAATAAATTTCAGTATTAAACTCCCTAAATTAAAATTTTTATTTGTCACCTGATAGCACAACATTAATCGGAGTCGCCATTTTAGAATTTCCTTAAAAAATATAAAATACAACACACTGCTGTCAAACAATAATCTATACATTTTTTCAGAGTAAAAAGATCGTACCGATAATTATCAGAGCGTAAAAAAAACGACACAGAGAGATAATTTTTTTTCTCAGATATAACAACATATTTAAAAAATATTTAAAAAAAAAAAAAAAAAAAAAAAAAAAAAACACCCAATGTAATGTAAATTGGATTATTAGGTAACGTTACTTTTAGATAATACGGTAGGGGAAATTATTATACAGTGTGGGACGAATAGATACAACAGCTATGTTTTTAAAAGATCATGTAGCTATAGTAACCAGTTGGATATTTCTAATTTGTTTGCTAGTTTTTTTTAATAGCGTATGTGTTACCAAATAATTTGAGTAATATCTCATATAAAGCAGATTCCCTCTGGCGTTCAATTAAAAGATGACACGGTGTTGATGGAATTACTCAACCGTGAAGCAAATCAGAGTATGCAGGATCGGATTTAATTCCACCGTTTCTTCTTAAAATGTTCTTCTTAAAGCGGTATTTAAGGCAAGCTTCCGTAGATGTTTTTAAAAATATAATCTAGTCTAAGACTAATAAGCAATTTTATTCTAACTTAAATTACTACATTTTACTGAAATTTAAGATTTTATCCATCGGTGTACTCCTTAGTTTTGATGTTTATTATATGATCGCTCTTTTGTCTCTCTTTTTTCTCTTCTAAAGTTTTCTCAATAATATTGGTTATTCTATGCACTTGATTGATAGTTGAGTGCTCACTGTAAAAACCAAATAGGTGATTCGGAATTAGGTTATTTTTTTCAATTATTAGTTTGAGTTTTTTTTAACAGTAACTTTTCAAAGAGCTTAGACATTATCGGCAGCAACTATATAGGCCTTTATGATGTTATTATAGATTTGCGTTTATTTCTAATTTCTCTTGGATAGTTATTTCCTTTTAGCCTTGATTTGATTTCTGGAGTACTTTCTTATGCTAATTGTTGAATATCCATAAAAAAAATTTCTACTTTTATGTCCAGTTGTTCCATTGTTTTTAAGGGAACTTTCAAAAGTATTATTTGTTCAAGGTTTACTTTGAAACTTTCCCAGCCCGTATATTTGTTAATACTGAAGTATTCCCTTCTTGGATGATAAACTTGACTGTCGTAAAATTATTAGAAATATTTTTGGCTATAAAAAAATCGATCAGGTCAGGTATTTTTCTTGGGTCAGTCAGTTGGCCAATATCCATTTTCTTTAATAGTAATTAGTAATTCTTTTCCTTTAGTTGTAGTAAATCTAGAATCCCAGTGAGTATTCTTTGCATTGAAGTCACCACCTATTAACCTTTTTCCCAGACTCTTGAAGAAATCTGAATATTGTTTGTTTTTAATAGAATGCCTTGGTGGACAGTACAACACGACAATAGGAAAGTTTTTGGTTTTTATATAAACAATTAAAGGTTAAATTTCTTCTTTTTATATTTTGCTTCTTCAAATTATTGGATATTTTTTTTTAAGATGACTGCACTTCCTCCTTTCGCTGAGTAGTATGATATACGTAATAGTCCTTAAATGTAGGATTGCTTAGTAAAATGTACTTCCGAAATAAGACACACATCTATATTCTCAGTGTCGAGGACTGCTTGTAGTTCTTGCTAATACCGGAGCAAACCATTAGAATTAAAATTATTTTTACTAAGCCTATTATTATTATGCGTAAGCCTAAGCATTTGTGAGCAGCAGTTCTATAATAATAATATTCGGAAAGATCACACCCCAAAATTGAACTACTTAAAGCTGATACATGATCAAACTTTCTCAGGCCATAAATGAAACGAATTCAGTTATTAAATGTAAAATTAATTATAAAATTATAAGTAGATTAAATACTATCACAGTTACTATAAATTACATCACAGTCAAAGCCGTCTTCACAGTTCAAAGTCGTCTCTATGCAGAAACAACCTCTATGCCTGCATGTTCCCGCTGTATGCAGATACCATATTAAAAATATATTAGTGCAGCAAAAATCCATATGAAAATAATTTTTAATTTTGTTTTGAATGGTAACCATAACGTCATATACACTATCATAATGTCATATACATTTAAGCATATTATAACACTCGTAGTGAGAGCGTATTATTTTATTATTCTCTATTTTCCAAATATAAAAGCAAACAGTTGAAATAAAACAGTAAAAATCACAAGTTCGCTCATATTTTTTGTTCCCTCTTTAGTTTACTGTTTTGTTATTTTTACTACACTGTATTCACAATCGTATATAAACGACGACTTAATCTCACAAATACATTCAATAGGTTATATTTTACCCTTTTTTTTACAGCTTTTGTATGAATACATTTGGGCTTCCTATAAGGGATTGAAGACGGCTTTGATCACAATTCATGAAAATTCGCAAAACTAATCTCTTTATCAGAAAAATGCGAAATTGAACCTGACACATTTTTTAACATTGGGTTGTAATGGATTTTTCTCTGTTTACTTAGTTTAATAATTATGAAAAATAAACGACTGATAAATCTGGTAAAATCAAGTTTACAAATGTTGTTAGATCAAATCCTCACCACGATTCATAAAGAATTAAATTGTTTCCTTTTCCCAAAACTTTAACAGCGAATAATGTCCATAATGGTAAATCAATATTGAACCCAATTTACCCAAAACTATTTTGTGAATAAGTGTAAGGTACCCATTTTAAATATACACGTACGCACTTTTCATTTTATAGAAGCTCACCCCGCAAAAATGTAAAAAGTTTCAATTATTTTCATTGGTTTGATTTTGAAAAAAAACTTAAATTGGATTAAGACATTAGTTTAATAAAACACTACATCAATATTCTATTCATGATACCAAACTATTTAGGAGAACAAACACCCGAACACAAATCTCTTGAAAAGGCATACAATGGATATATTTTCCTTCAATTTACCTTTCTTTGTTTCTTCAATTTTTTGTTTTGTTTTTGCTGTTGGGTTCATTTATTTTTATTTTTCAATTTTATTTATATTTATTGCCACTATCGATTTATTTTTTGATTTTTTATTTGCTTGTTATATAAAATAAATTAAATGGAATTTGTTAGTTTTTTTTGGACTGATTGTGATTTATAATCATAATGAGCTAATCAATAATCATAATATAAAACAAATGATCGAAGCTGATGCATGAACAATGTACTCGTAGCTTTGAACGTGCCCTTTTTATATAATTTATCAAATAATACATGTTCATTTTAGAATCATAATTTTAATGTTGCTAACCAACGTTAAATGTTAATATTGACTATGGTTAGTATTTCAAAGTCATAGATATGTTAAGCTATGTCACGGTACGGTAATGCGGTCGTATCTGAGACCGGTGCTCGTATAGTTTTTCTCTGATAAAAACAAATCTATTTTTTTTTCATATTTATTTTTTAGTTGCCTCAAAACTTCCCTAGTAACTTCCAAACTATTTGAATCATTACTCAAAGGAACGAGAAGCCTCGAGTTCCGGCTCGATTTGGAACAACAGCGCAGTCATTTCTTCGAATGTAATAGCAGTTTCACCGATGTCCTTTTTAATGTGGGCCTTCCGCCAAAATGCGGAGCTGAGAAGGTATCATATGTCAATTAATTTCCAAATCATTGAGTTTGTTGAGAATCACCTCATCTTGCTGTTTTTTTCGTGTAATATTATAAAACTTGTTCAATTTATGTTTGGCGCCGATGAAATTGGCACCGTTGTCACTGAACAAATTCTTTGATAATCTCCTTCGACCAATATACCTTTGAAATGTAGTAAGAAAAGCAGTGGTGGTCATTTCGCTAACGAGCTCTAAGTTATAGTTTTAGTTATTTTGAAGTTATTATGAAGTTATTGTTCATGTAAGAATAATAAAAGGGATTTTGTCACAGGATGTAGTTGAGGCAAAATAATTGGAAATTTAGAAGGATATGAAAGTATCGAATATGCTAAGCGGCCTCCAGTGCGAAGTAAACTAGAACTGTCAATAAACGGATTCAAGCTGATTAATTTGCTTTTCCTGCTTAAGTGTTTTTTGCCTCTTATCCTTATTATATCTTTTTTAAACTCCATCGTTTGTGCCCATTTAAAACATAATTCTTTCGCAGTTTTGTAATGTGTCACAGTAGGATAAACAGATCTGGTTTCTTTCAACACGTCTTTGAACCGGTAACACTGTGCTAAGATTCTCAATGCTATCTTAAAATTTGATACCCTTTCAAAAAGACATTTCAAAATATGATAGTCATCTTTTTTGTCTTCCGTGTTTATATGTAAGCAGGTCGTTTTTTTTCTATATTCGTAGGCTCGTTCCACCATAAAGTTTCTGATAGAAAGTTAATTGTTGACACACCCCTCGACGGAAAATCGAAAGGATTAATCTTGGAAGGAATGTGCCTCCATTTATTTGCTGGTAATATGTCCAGTATTATTGATGTCCTATTTGCAATAAAACATTTCTATTTTCTGGGTACTTCAGTTAACTATAGCTAAGTACAATATTAGAATCTGAACATGCGTGCATATCATCATAATTCTGGATCTCTAAAACATCGCAGAGCAATTTGAGCACTTTGCAAGAAACAAAGCTCCATCAAGCTGTAAAAGTGGTTGCGATATTTGTTTTAGTGGAGTCATTTTGGTTTATGCAGCTACTAGATTCGTATATATGTTACACTCGTCATCAGTTGTTCGAGCATAGACAACCGCAACTCGTGCATTCTCCGACGCATCACAAAAGTTATGGTATTCTATTGTCTTTATGTTTTTATCCGTAGAAAATCTACGGGGAATTGTACTTTATTAATTGATTGGTTTAGAATGTACGGCCCAGCATTAAGCAGGTTATCCCGGAAAGCGCTGGGACCACCGTACAATCGTTTTTACATTTACTTGGAAGAATAAGGCAGGATATTATTAAATTATTGAGATTGACCCGGTTACAGACACCTTGGCGGCCAATAGTTAGTAAATTTGTGGGAGCTAGCGAAATGAAAGATATGTCAATAATGCCACAATTAGCATAACTACTGTTAGCATAAGGTAATCACAGTTTTAGTGAACTGCTTTGCATACTGTCATCTCTTATCAGCAACTCCAGTGTGCCACCATTCACCTGTAATCTGCAAAGCTTCCCTGAAAATAAAATCTATTAATGTACTAATTGCTCTTAGCCGTATAAATTGGATTAGGTTTTGCCTGAAAATACAAATTTATTAATTTGTCCCATTGTAAAATTATTCTATGTAATAATAAATAATACAATAATAAAAAAACAAATATACCATTATAAAAATAAAGCAACACAATGTTATTATATTATTACGAAAATATGAAAATAACAAAATATAAAAAATAAAAATATAATAATGTAGTAGCACAACAATGCAACAATACAACAATAAAATAACCCAAGTAACAAGCAAATCCATTAAGTATTTGCTTGAAAATTTTATTTATATTCACCTTTATATTCGAAATTATTAAAAATAAGATTTTATAAAAATATAACAAAGGTAAACACATAATAATAAATAAACATAATAATCAATTTATAAATATGTAATAATATAATATTACGATAGTAATATAAATTAGATTTTATAAAAATTGATTAAACATTACAAATCAATTGAATTAACCGTTTTATTACAAATACCCTATAATAATAAATTATATAAATATTCAAATAAATATTTAAGATTATGGTAGTGAATAAAATTTAAATGGTTTGGATCTTTGCTATTCATATTTGTTTCTATTGCCATAAAGATCGCCCATTTTTTATTTACAATTAAACATGGGAATCGCCCAACAACATGCCACTGCAAACTGTCAATATCGTTTTGTTTCGATAAACTCAGAACGATTAGATAGAGATGCATATTATAATTTATGTAACATGACGCAAACACGATAAAATGTAAAATAAAAATGTATGAAAATTTTCGAAACCCTGTTTATTAATAGTTCAATCGTTTTATGATCAAAATAGTAATTTAAAAGTAAATTTAGTTATTAGTATAGTTTAATTAATATAAATAATTAAATAAAAACACATTTCCTTTGGCATTCTCCTAGCCTAATGCATGGGTGAACAAAAAAAAAAAAAACAAAAAAAAAAACAATATTCTCACAAAAAACATTAATTATGGTTTGTATCCTTGCTACCACATTGTGTTTTTTGACAATTTTTTTATATTTTTTATTTAATTTTTTTAAATTTTTTATTTAACCACTTCACTTTATTTATTTAAAATTTCACTCTTAATGATTCCATCACTGATTTGATATTTGTAAACGTTTACGGGGTGCGGTATACGTAAATATTAAACTAATATTGAAAATATTGAGCTTTCAATATTGAGGTGACAAAACGCTGGCTTGCGATCGTAAATCCAACGTAAATCCGCACGGGTTTTCCGCACGGTTCTTTTAATCACGTACCATGTTACTGTAATAAGTGCCACTGCGAGGAGCAAGTAAATTGCTAAGTAATGATGGTAGTCATGGGGGCTGACGTTCGTTGTTGATGCCTCTAGTTTCTCCTTGTGCGTTTCAATTGAAGCCTCAGCTTTCTTTATTTCCGCAATGGTAAGTTCTGACTTAAAAATTACGTCCTGATACAGTAACGGTATCTCCTTTCAAAACGCAAGACTGATTAATTGTTAGAATTCCTTCCCCTTCGATTAATGTTTGTGTTGTCTCAATAACTCTATTGCTGCCATTTTTGCACACTAGATTGTAGAGAGTCTTGGACTTCAATAATGGAATCCATAGTGTGGTTGTGTCCATCTTGCTGATTTCACAGCTGGCTGGAAGATGATTAGGTTGTTTGATTAGTTGTAACTCACACTTAATTGTGTTCGCGCTGTACTCGAACAGTGGTTAATGATCTCACAGATATATTCGTCGTTCAGGTGGGTGCAATTATTGAGCTCATTCGTGGACAGTGTCATGTATTGATTTTACTGAATCGCAATCTTTAAGTAGGTGGACGATGATTTTATGTATACATAATTCTGTTGGTGAATGATAGGAACTGGTATGAAGTGGTATATGTTTTATCGAGTTCTTTGCACTAGTGGAATTCTGATTTCGAATATTATATTTGCTTCTATTTTTAATATTTTAATAATGATTATTTTGGATATGGCCGCCATGTTGTTTTGGTAAGGTGTATCGTGACACGATTTTAGACTTTGAATAATTTGTCTAATCTGCTCATGAAGTTGATGAGGTGTTAGGATGAGAGGATCTAGTTTGCCGTGATTGACCTCATGGTGTTAAGCGCAAGGTCGATGAGCTTTTCATGAAAGATGATCTTACTTGGAATCGTATGATATTCTTTGAATTTTTCACTTGTCTCCTCGTAATTGTGTTTCATTACGTTAACTGTTGACTCTAATATTGAAATTTGTTGTTGTAGTAGCTTTTGTTGATGCTGCTGATTTGTATTTAACTGTTTTATGCTTTGTATGTAGACATTGCCGGCTCGTTGTTTCCCCAGCTAAAATAGATGTTGCTAATACCACTCCTAACATGCACATTATTGAAACAGTGTAAAGTAATAATTTTGAATTGTTATTCCCTCTATAGTCAATGCTCAGCGAGGTATTGTTTGTACTATACATCTAGCGGATCGTTTGTGAGGTTATCGCCATCGGTTGTAGTCAGCGGTTCGCTTAAGAGCGAATTATTTTAGAGCAGCAATAAATGCCTCTGTTGTGAGGTCTGTCACAACCTCTAAATGCATGACTTTATAGTTGAGAGACAAGTAAATATCTCCATGTAGGCTTTATAAGTTTAATTTTCTCTCCCATTTTCGTTTTTATTTGTAAAGGATCTGCGTAGTCAACTCCTGTGTGTGAGAATGGTCTAGATGGCTGTACTCTTGGAGATGGCATGTTACCCATAAGCTGACTACCACCTGGGTTGTCTTGAATCTGTGGCAGGTAATAAATTTTGAGATGACAGATTTCGAAGTTGGTTTACTATTTATGATCCAATACTTTCTTCGAATGAATGCTAAGGTAGGCAGTGTTCCTCCATGCATTGTTTTATTGTGTGCATGACTGATTATTGTTTTACAATAAAGTTGTTAGTGGGAGGGAATTATTGTCAGATGTTTTTCTTCATAATTTAATAATGATTGTTGAAGTCTTCCATTTACTTGCAGTATTCCAACTTTATCGAGGAATGGGCTTAACTGCAGTAACTTGCTCTTGTTGTTTATTCGGTTGCCCTACTTAAGCTGCGTTACCTCAGCATGGAAACAGCTGGCTTGTGTGAGCCGTAAGATGGCTTTTTCTGCTTCGCTTGAATCATATTTATCGGTTTCCATTTTTCTACATCTTTTCCCAAAGTTGATATTCTGATAGTTCTCTTCAATTTGGTGAAGTTTGCTATTTTGTTTATAAGGAGCAATATCCTGTCTTCTTCTTCTTCTTCTTTAATGGTGGTTAGATAGGTTTCTTTTATTTCAGCTATTTCTTGCTCGGTATGCTGTAATTTATCGCTAGGATAGTTGTCTTTGTTTTTTTTTTGAGCCAGTGGGGCCCTTCCCACCATAGACTGTGACTCATGAGCTCCTGTGATTTTTTTTTCAGCTAGCACTGTCAGCTGGGTTTTCACTTGATTTGACGTGTCGCCATTGATGTGGTTCCGTAAGATTCCTGATTTCTGACACCCTGTTGGCAACGAAAGTTTTGTATTTTTGGATGTCACCTGGTTTCCATGATAGCACTATTGTAGAGTCTGTCCTTGCTATGGTTGGTACTTATTGAGTTTCCATTGCTTTCATGACTTCTCGAAGTTTGGCTAGTATGAGTTGCATTAAACTCCAGTCGGAGCAATGTTACCTTAATTTGTTGGTGCCACCTTTATTTTGGCAGCTATGAGGCTGACATTGATTTCGTCTTTATTTTTGACCTTGGGGTAGAGCAGGCAGCATACGCTTGTTCTGATGCGTCGCTAAATCCATGAACTTCTATTTCCGATTTATTTGTCGAACTCATCCATCTCGAAATCTTCAGCTCATTGAGTAGGAGGAGTCTGTCTGTATATGCTAGCCATTCCTGGGCCAGCTCATTAGGAACTGGCTCCTCCCAATTGAGCCTAAAGAGCCAGAGTTTTTGTAGCATGATTTTTGGGATTACAATAACTGGTGCGAGCCATCCTATAGGGTCGAACAATTTGGTCATTGTAGACAGAACAATTCGTTTTGTTACCTTACCATTGTGTGTTAGATGATCTATCTTAAACTCAAAATCATCTTCTTAGGCTTTCAAAGGAGTCTCACAGCTTTAATACTCTGGTCGATTACGATTTTATACGAATCCGTACTGTCAGCTTCTGGTATGTTGTTTAGTAAGCCTTCGTGATTACTTGCCCATTTCCGTAGATTGAAACCACCTCTGCTGAGCAGTTGTTTTAGTTGATTTTGTATTACTCGCGTCTCTATGGCTGTATCACTCCCTGTCATTAAGTCGTCAACATAAAAATCGTTCTTCACTATCTTGTAGGTTGATCGGAATGCTTCTTTTCTTATTCTGCCAGTTGATATACCGTTGTCGTACCATATGTTACAGTTTTTATTTGATATTCTTGTAGCTTTTCGGTTTGTGAGTTTCGCCACACAATTCGTTGAAAATATGCTCAACATCTTCTATCCATATTTGGCGAAATATTTTATGGGTTTTCCAATAAGAGGTTTCATTTTGATATTAAAAAAACGAGTATTTTTTAAGAGAAATCAATGAATGTTTATTTCATTGTAAAGAGGAAGATATGCCACTAACATTTGAAAACGATATCAGCCAAATGGCCGCCATGACTACGCTTGCAGTACCATATTCTTTTCATGAATTTTTCCATGACCAATTCGCACATTTGCGGCTGTATGTCCAGGATAACTTCAAGAATTCTATGTTTAAGGCCTTGAATCGATTGTGGAGCATTGGCATAGATAAACCTTATCTTTCACGTGGCCCCAAAGAAAAATGTCTAAAGGTGTTAAATCACAAGATATCGGTGAACAATTGTGATCATCTCTTCGAGAAATAACACGGCCAGGAAACTTTTCTTGCAAAATTGCGATTGTTTCGTTGCCTTTGCGGCATGTAGCGCCTTCTTGCTTTAAAAAAACGTCGTCCACATCAATATCTGTCAATTCCGGCCATAAAAAATCATTAATCAGACCTCGGTAGTGCAACCCATTCACCGTAACAGTTACGCCACCCTCATTTTCGAGGTGAATTTTAACAGTTTCAATGCGTTTTTGAAGAGTGTATCGTACCATTTTTAGTAATGGCGTAGTTTTTTCTTGTCAAATGTTAAAAGATGACAGCTTCAAAATTGACAGTTGCCCAAGTAGCAGGCTATTCAAAATGAAACTTCTTATTAGGTAACCCAATCGGCTGTGATTGCATATTTGTATTACCTCTAATCATCCTTAGTTACCAAACTACTAAAGAAAATCATTTGTACTGGCCTACTTGACCAAGAATTTCTAATACTTAGTCATATGCATATTTTATTTACAGTTGTAATGATCTTATTATTTAGTAAAAAATAAGCGCGCCATCTATTGTTTTCGTTAAAAAACGTTTGGTATGCCAACTAGAAATTCCATACAACACTAATTATGAAAAAATGATGTGGTCGTTGTGGAACACTCGATTGTAACTATTCACAAATTGTCTATAAATCGCCTATAAAGTTGAATAAAAGACAGAATTATTGATCGATTTGAATTTTTATATAAATACAATAAATAATTATTCATTTATTGATATGAATCTCGAATAAATACTGCAATATCGGTTAAAAACCGGCCCAATATACCACTTGTAATATATTGAACAACACCTGTGTTCTAGCATTGGAACTAATTACTATTATTGCCGTTCACTATACACGGACATTTATTAGTTTCGTGGAGATCTTTTGATTAGTCAGAATTTGGACTAAATCATGATTATGTAACTTTCGAAGAGAGATTGTTGCAACATTTTATTGCAATCGAGTTACATGACGATGGTCATAAGGATGAAATTCTTCTCACGATTATATCGGAAAATGTCTACAAAAATTTGAGAAATTTAGCTTTCCAAATAAACCAAACGAGATGATTTTTAAAGATTTCTGGAAACATCTCCAAAATTTTTTTACTACGAAAGTATAAGTCTTTAGAGAACGTGCCAAATTTTATAATGCGAAGCAATTTGGCAGCGAAACAATAGCAGAATGGTTGGCTCGAGTAAAAAAGTTGGCAACCAACTGTAATTTTAATGACAATTTAAAGTGCGGTGTTACGGCACAAATTTTTGACAGGACTAGTCGCTGGATCCATCACAGATCGTGTAATGGAAGAAGACCCAGAAGCCGATTTAACGGATATTTATGAGGTAGCGATCAGAAAAGAGACGATTTTGAGTGTTAAAAAAATAAATGTGGACATTTACAAGATTAGTTATAACAGTTTAATTCACATTTAAGAAACCAAGTGAACAATAAACAAGTGACTAAATTTAAAAATGACAATGTTGGTAATAGAAGTCCCAATTCAAGTGCTGCAATGTGTTTTACTTGTGGCCAAGGAGATTATAGGTTTGTACGACAGGATAGTAAAACGGAAAACCAACGACAACATTTTTTATAACTTTCCAATGTCAATCCAGTGGAGATGGAGATGGATTCGAGGGCGTCAGTTACGGCAATCTGTGAAGAACTTTTTAATAGACGTTTTTGTTCAGAAAATTTAATGAAACCAAAGAAACAATTAAAGAGTTATGATGGTGTATCCATAAATACAATCAGTTATTTTGTGGGAAAAATCGAATTCGAAGATTGTGCATGTGAAAATATTGTGGTAGTGGAAAAACCGCATAGAAGAAAGAAACCATAGAAAGGAACCATAGAATTAGAATTGAAAGATGCTGCCAAACCAGGCTTCTGTAAGCCACGACAGGTACCACATGCATTCAGGGAAAACATGAATGCAAAATTGGATCGTTTGCAGAGTAAGGGAATTATATCGCCAGTAAACACTAGCGAATGAGGTAACCACCTCTAGTGCCTGTTCTTAAGAAAAATTGTGATATCCAAATTTGTGCCGACTACCGAATAACAGTAAATACATTTTTAAAGGTGGTCGAAAATTGAGCAAGCTTGACCTTAGTTCTGCATATAAGCAAATAGACTTGAAGGAAGAGACGAAGCATTTATTAGCCTGTAGGACTACCAAAGCAGTATTTATAGCTAATCGTTTACCCTTTGGAACCAGGCAAGCCAATTTTCAAGAAAATTATAGAGAAAACTCTTCTCGGAGTGAAAGGAACTGTAGTGTTATTGGGCGATATTTTGGTAACAGGCAAGTAAGAGAAAGAATAGTTAGCCAATCTAGAAACCGTTTTTAAGAGTCTTAGCGATGCTGGCTTCAAGTAAAGTAAAGAAAAATTTTCATTATTTCAGTCTGAAGTTCGTTATTTAGGTTAAGTGATCGATCCTAAGGGACTTCACAAAGATGCTGATAATATTTAAGCAATAGCTAACGCACCAAACCCACAAGGTATTACCCAAACTATAGAGCGTTCATATGATTGGTAAATTATTACAGCAAATTTGTTTTAAACTTAGCTAACATTTTAAATCCACTATACGAGTTGCTTCAAAAGAATACTAGATGTGTATGGAATTCGGATTGTCAAAGGTCATTTGATCGGATGAAACAAATAATAATGTACGTTACTCTTTTGGTTTATTTTAATCCAACCTTGCCAGTGAAGTTAATAACGGATGCGTCATTATACGGGGTGGAAGCAGTGTTAGTTTATGTATTCCCGGATGGAGGGGATAACCGATAGCCTAAGATTCACGTACGTTATTCAAATCAGAGAATAACTATTCGATGATTCACAAGGAGGTAAATAAATTCTCAAATTACCTCATGGCTCGACATTTTATTTTATGTACCAACCATGAGCCTTTAATAACTATTTTTGGCCCAAAGAAGAAAATTCCGGAGATGGCGGCTGGACGATTGCAACGTTGGTCTGTTTGAAGGTAAAGTCAAAAAAAAAAATGCGGATTTTTTGTGACGATTTCCAGCATTCGATATGGATCAAGATATGTACACAGAGGACGACCATTTTTCTTATTTGAATTTTGTCAATATGGAATTGGATGACTTGGTTGATGTGCAAAAGATCAGAGCGGCATGATGTAAATATAATGTACTTAGTAAAGTGATACATTATCTTAGATTTGGATGGCCTAGTTATTAGATGAATTACTGAAACAACAGGGTCGTTATCCCAACAAAATTTAGGATAAGTATGCTGAAAGAGTTACATACGTCACATCTTGTTATGAGTAAGTTGAAAGCGCTGGCTCGAACATATTTTTGAATTTGAGCTCATGTTTGAGCAACAAAAGACAACATTAGAGAGACTGAGGGAGTCTTTCGCTCGTTTTGACGTTCAAAATCCTTTATATCAGATAATGGAGGACAATTCACGTCGGCTGAGTATGAAGATTTTTGCAAAGTAAATTGAATAGATTTTGATTTAACTGCTCCATATTCACCCGCTTCAAATGGCGCGGCCGAGAACGCGGTCAAATCGTTTAATTACGTTAAAGCTGTAAAAGGCCACGATTAAACTCCGTATAAAAAGATGTTTAACCGAGCAAATGAAAATCATGATACACATACCGGACTAAAAATTTTCAAGGTGGAGGAGGAGGTAATGGCAAGGGATTACCGTGTTCGTCTTAAAAGAACTTGGGTTGCGGCAGTTATTAAGAAAAATGTTGGGAAAGCATTATTTGTAGTGGAAACTAAAAAAGATCTTTGGTGATAACGGTATTTTAATCAGCTCAGGATAACTGTACCAACCACGGGAGGCAGTGCATCTTAGACGTTCAACAATAAAAATGAAAGCCCCAGTGAGGTTATAATTTCGTTAGTTAGCAATCTTTTGAATTATATAACATACATTTTATATTGAATGACATCTGTGTCCTAGCATTTGAACTAATTACTACTATTATCGTTCGCTGTACACAGACATTTTGTTTATATCATAAAGTTATCGAGTTTTACCTACCAGAAATTTAACAAGGAAAATTTAACAAGGTTTTCTTATATTATTTTCATTCACTGTGAACAATCTTTGAGTGTTGCACTAGAATTATTACTTCATAAAAATATATATATTTACCGTTTTCATATTTTCTACTTATTCACAGTTGTCATTAAATTATGCAGCAAGGTAAAAATTATGCTAAATATATCTATGATCATTATATATGATTAAATTTATGCTCCATAGCTACATAGTTATGTTATCTTAAGCTCACTTAAATAACCACTCAATTAATTTAATTACTGAGAAAAAAAAAACGAAAATGCTTTAGGAAAAAAAAATGAATGATAATTATTCCACTTGACATCTCAGCATTAATGTTACCATATAAAAGAAACAAAAAATAATTTGCTAAAGATCAAAGCTAAGTTTTTTTTAACTACATAATTTTTTGTCGTACCCATCACCATAGAGCTTTTTAATATACGTTATGTAGACATACACTCTATTAAACATTTTCGAATTACCAAAACATAACAGCAAAATTATTTCTTATCTTTATGATAACAATAATTTCTCGGAAGGAAAGATTATGGCAAATGTTTTGTTACGCTTACCTAAATATTTTTTGTTTGTTCTGTTCACTTTACAGATATGAATATTTTCCTGGATTTGCCGGTGAAGAAATGTGGAATCCAAATACAAACGTTTCTGAAGATTGTCTTTATTTAAATATTTGGGCACCAGCTAAAGCCAGGTTACGACACAATCGTAATATGGAAAATAGCCCGGAACAGTATTTTGACGATGAACGAAATATTAATAGTGATAATGAAAATCAAAGTGATCAACCGGCGAAAAATGGAAATGGAATACCAATGCTAGTTTGGATATATGGTGGCGGTTATATGAGCGGTTCGTCTACATTAGATATTTATAATGCTGAAATTTTGGCTTCTGTTGGCAATGTGATTGTTGCTTCAATGCAATATCGTGTTGGTGCTTTCGGATTTTTATATTTATCGCCCCATTTACCCGGCATCGAAGAAGAGGCTCCAGGTATATTAGTTGTATATATAGTAAATTTTAAAATTATATTAATAAATTTTAATTTAAAGGAAATATGGGAATGTGGGATCAAGCATTAGCTATTCGGTGGCTTAAAGATAACGCACGAGCATTTGGTGGAGATCCCAATCTAATAACATTATTTGGTGAATCTGCTGGTGGTGGTTCTGTGAATCTACATCTTTTATCACCAGTGACCCGTGGACTAACCCATCGTGGTATTTTACAATCAGGTACCTTAAACGCGCCCTGGAGTTACATGACTGGAAAACGTGCCCTCCAAATTGGTGAAGCTTTAATTGATGATTGCAATTGTAATTCAACTATGTTGAAGGTGGGTTTTTTTTATCATAACATGTTGAAATGGTTTAATGCAATTTGGGTTATATTTTGTAAATTTCGAAAGGAATCACCACAAATAGTCTTGGCATGTATGCGTGCGGTGGATGCAAAAACAATTTCGGTACAGCAATGGAACTCATATTCAGGTATATTAGGTTTTCCATCAGCACCAACAATTGATGGTATATTTATGCCATCTGATCCAGCAACAATGTTACGTGATGCAGATTTAAGTGGAATTGATATATTGATCGGGAGTAATAAGGATGAAGGTAAGCAAATTTGTTTTCTTGATAAAAGTCTTTATTTAATTTTTATTTTGATTCTATGAACACGACAGTTAAAAATAACTTGGCGGTGTTGTTTTGTTTTTTTGGTAGAGTTTTTCTTTTCATTTCCATTAAATAAACCATTTTTTCTTTGCTGTTCTTTTCTTATTGACAAGAAAATAATAAATTATATTTTCAACATTTTCGTGTATTTTAGATATTTGAAACTAGTAGTTTATGATAGGAATTAGTCTAACGATGAAAGGTCAATTTACTGGTTGGTCAATTATGAAAGATGTGACCTTTGAACAAAGAAATATTTTATTTCTTTAGGTAAAGAAAACGATTAAAAGATAATTTAACTTAATACTTTTGCATAGTACAAATTTGATATTTAACAAACGAATAAATGTGGTGAACTGGTAAATTAAGCGTAAGATGAATGATGTTGAACTAAAGAGTCTTTCAACAAGAACGCTCAATTTTTGCAGCAAAATGGCTCTGCAAATGGCGCATTGGTTATAGCTGCGGTGCTTGGGTCGGGAGGGGTTTGGAAAAGGGGGGTTGCAAAAGGGATTTTTCATCTCGGTGATGACGATGAAAATAACTATGACCCCCTGTTGAAGCGCAGAATCCATGGACCAAACCATCGTCCATTCCGGTACAGGCCGGCTAGAGTAACGCAATGTGCAAATGGTATTCAAAGCGAACTTGTATTCGTGCGTCCTCGATTTGGATGGAGACGGCGTAAGGTAGGACGTATATCAAAAGTAACCACGAAAAAATGATGTGTGCTTCGCCCCATAACAGATGGCATAGATATATAAAAAAAAAAAAAAAAAAAAAACATTAAAAAAGAAGTGTGGAATATAACGTCGTTCAAATGTTCGCCACGACTTTGTTTGGTGCTACTATTCTAGAGGTCCAATTTTAGATCAATTTATCGCATGAATCTAGCTGAATTTGCTGGATGGCGCTCGTTATGTTGCTAGCTATGTTTAAGATACTCCCAAAGAAAGAAGCCTAAAGGCGCTAGATCCCAAGATTTCGGCGGTTGTTTTTGATCTGGAGCGCATGGTGTTGACGATTATGGTAATGTCAGAATTACCAGTTTCATTTTGAAATTAAAATAACAAGAGAAGAGGTCTTGTATGACAAGATATCGTAGGTCACAGAAAATCAATGCGCCCTTAAAAATGTAGTAACCTTCGTATAAATGGTTGTAAGGTTTCATCGTGCCTATATTTCGAAAACTAATGTTGTTGTTATAACTTTAAAAATGGAGTATGCCATAGGCATCATTTATACAGCATTATTCAGATTTAAGTGTTTACAAAGCTAAGTTTTATTTCTAATGTACCCTCTTTTAGTCTGTTAGATCAAGCAAGTTAGTATAAAATTTGACTTCGATGCGTCTTATGCGGATGTATAAGGTTCATTAGTTGAGATTTTTATAAAAAAAATGTGCTAGCAATAATAAAATCTAAAAGAGAGAACAAATGAACCTACATTTGAAAGTTGGGCAAAATCAGTGGGTGCGTGAACATAATTTACGTACAGGTTGGCAGTCTTCCGCCATTTAAATCAAATGAATTCCGCAAAGCATTTGTCTCTATTTCTAAAATAGGCGTGGCAACAGTGTTGACAACATCGTAAAAATTAAATTTTTACTCTTTTAACAAGCTTTACATGGCCTCTCCACCTGACATAAAGTATACCATTACCCAAATAACTTATATTACTATAAAGGAAATCGCGTCGAATTCATGTGCCAACATGATATAGTTAGCAGAAAAGTCATAGATGGCACTAGTAGTAGTTGAACGACATGTTTACATTTTATTATCTACAGTTTTTTATATTCAACGAATTATTAACGAAACAAAAATTTAAAATTTAAAAAAAAATTAAATTTTATAATCGGAATTGGAAATTATAGAAGTAAATGGGCTTATATTCATATATAATAATAAATAAATAAAACAAAATTTGTTTTTTTAATTATTTCATTTAAAAAAAAAAAAATAAGAAAAATTGTTTGACGCGCCATCTATTGTTCTCGTTAAAAACGTTTGCTATGCCATCTAGGATTTTTCTACGAATCAAAATTTAACGAATTCATGTTTGCATTTACTATGGAAATGTTCACGATTTTCCTTATAGTAATATAAGTTATTTGATCATTACCATTGCAATATCTTTTAATAAAAATTTCAAAGATGGCGTCATGAGGTCAATTTACAATAAATTTGACCTCATTGATATTTTTGTATTTAAACTTAAAACATTATTTGTTGTGTTTAAAAAATATTAAAAAATGTTCTCTAAAAAAATTGGCTCTGCACAATTTTTCTGTATGCATTATTTTTAATGTCGGCTCTTCTAAATAATTTTTAATTTATGTTCCAAAAACATTCATTATTTCTGTGTAGGTTGAAATAATTGAATTAATTTGAGTTTAATTTTTCTGGTTAATTTTTTTAATAATTTGCAATGGTAGGAGGAGACATGTGTTAAATATGACCAATAGCATAAATAGCTGATTTTAAATAAATGTACAATCAATATAAAAACGCAACGTCAAAAAATACGAACGTTGCGCATGCGGAAATTCCTTACGTTTGTTTTAAGCATACATATACATAAATTTTAATCGCTTTTATTGGTTAAGTTTTTTTGTCTTATACGATAAAACGAAATTCACAACAAGCGATACATGCGCACAAAATTTTATCATTTTAATAAAACATTTGAAATTTCAATAAATTATTAGTTTTAGAATCTAAATCTATTTTGTAAAACACATTACTTCAATCACTTAGATAATTGGTATAATTGTGCACACAATTATTTTTAATAACAAATATTGTTTTGTAATATTGAGCTATTATTTCTTAAAATTAACTTCTCAGTTTTTGCATAGCAGTCGTTCTTAGAACGTTAAAACAGAAGACAGAACACACACGTAGGCAGGAAGTTTTGCTCAATATTGACACAAGCAGTTCTTGAAATTGTGGAATACACAGCTAATTTGTAAAGTTTTTATTAAGTCTTGTTCACTAAGTTATTACTACCCACTGAACTATTATTGAGCAACAAACAATTTGTATAAAAATTCCTTAATACTTGCAATAGAAACGGTCTCATTATATTTACCGTGAAAGTAATTGAGAAATGTATAAGTATGGCATCTGCTTAAGAGTGTTGCTCAATATATATTTTAATTATTTTGCTGAAAATAAATAGTTAATGTAATCTTTTCAATAAAGATTTTCAATAGTAGTATAATTCTGGCTTATTTAATTTAAATAGCCATTACATTAATCTCTCAGTTAAAATTTTATTACTTGAGGTAAATTGAGCAACTTTGTAAAGTTAATTTCAAATACTAAATTTCTAAAATTTAAATGCTACTCAGGTAATTATCACTATCCACTGGGCTTAGTAAAATAGAAAAATAGTTTGTTTCATATATTGAGCAACAATTTATAAAATGTTTCTTATTTCTTGCGTAGCAACAGTACTATTATATTTACCCTACAACTGATTGATAAATGAAAATTTCAACCGGTCAAATCGAAGGATATATCCTAAATTGATTAGATATTCTTTTGGTGTACTTGATTATGGGGTTGTTGTAACATCTGGTAAAGAGCTGATAGAAACATCTGACTCAGTTAAGACAAGAGTCGGTAATTTTGAAACATTAATAAAAGTTAACGAGTTCTTGATGGGAAACCATTCGTTTTCATGGTCGGCTTTAGTTCGATTAGAAACAGGTCCAGTGATTTCAGTGATTGTTGATGGAGTCTGTTGAAATATGTACCTATCCGACAAAAACAGAAGTTCCACTGGGCTCTCCCTGTACGCGTTGATGGCATCACTAGTTGGTGGTATAAGAATGTTGTCATACGTTTAACGATTTCACTTGCAGACTCTTTTTATAAAGATTAATAAAACGAAGCATCTAGTGTATGTTGAAGTTCGTTACACCCGCAGAATATTTAGAAATCTGCTAAGATAATGTTTTACCATAATGCGATAATTTTACTTGTGTTCCTGACATTTAAAGGTAGCTTAAGGATTTTTGGAAGGTTCTCCTGATTTGGTCTGCAAGATCGAACAAGCTTTTCGATGTCATCATCAATTTTAGATTTTTGATAGCTCAATTGTATTATTTTGTGACCCCATTCACAATGCAGTCTTTTATTCAGCTTAGTTGGGCTCGACGCATCCAAACTGGTTATAATTGATCGTCGACTTTCTTAAATCATGAAAGAATATTTCCTTAAATTAGAAGATGCTTTCTTTTGTACATTTTTTTGTTTTCACAACTGTCAAAATTTATATCTTTTTATCTATATCTTTTACAAAATGAGCAATGTTAAATTTTTAATTTGTGATTTACGATAAAAATTACGGCTGACCTTGAACCAATCAAAACGATTATAATTTATATTTGTCAAATAAAATATGTATATACATGAAGCATTGCCTTTTAAGCAATATTTTAAGGATGCAAGTTGCATTGCACAGTAACCAAATGTTTAATAAGCTCCTACAATAAGTAAAGCACTTTTTATACTTTTTACAAATATGAAGCTTTGGCTTTTTCATACCGAGAACCAAGATTTTGCTAGTTTTTATATGTTTTATTTTATTTCAGTAGTTTTGTTTTGTTAGTTTTTATTTTAAAATGTCATTCTAAAATGTCATATAAAATGTGATTTTTAGGTTATGTCGGTAAAATAATTCACAATATGTGAAAAATATTGCGTGCGCTTTACAGATAACTTCATTGCAATTGTATTTTTTATTTTTTTTTGATAATTATCAATTAAAAGTAATTCATTTGATTTATTTTGTATATAATTTAAGATTTTTAATCATATTAAACCAATTTAAGGAGCTCAAAATTAAAATTAAAAAAAAAAAAAACTTTTGAAGCTTAAAGCCGAGGAGTGTGGTATGAAAATCCCTTAAAGATTACTATATATAGTGGAAAATCTAAATCGATGTTCAACATGTTGAATTAATAATCTTATTTGAAAATGAACTTGTATTTGCATGATGTGATAATGTGGTAACACTAAGCTAACGTAGTTGACTTTGACTTTGACGTCTGCCATCTGCACGATGTATTCGTTTATTTTTTTGTTTCTTTCTTTCTTTCTCTTGTTGCCGACTATTGTACTGAGTAGACGTGTTTATATACAAAATATATTAATATAATCTTTTATTTGTGTTAAATAAAATATTCAAGTGCTAATCTCTTAGGTTATCGGCTGGCAAATCGCGAGATATTAATATTATAGCATTATTCAAAATAAATTTAGAGTATTTTAGAGTTCGAAAATTTGTTCAAAATATATTCGCAAATATGGCAACTTATTTCAAGAATATGATTACTAAGTTGAATTCTGAGAATTATTTAACTGGCCATACAAAATGGAGATGTTGTTAAGGGAAAAAGGTGCGTGGAGTGATATAAAATATGAAGTGCCAAGTCTAGTTACCGCAGATTGGACTACACAAGATGGAAAGGCACATAGTTGCATTGCACTATCGGTAGAAGACAGCCGAATACAATATATCCTAAATTGCAAATCAGTGACAGGTGCATGGGTCGCGCTCAAAGAATTCCACAAAAACTGGTAATCGTGTGTTTGTTTTACAAAATTATGAAACAGCGATTAGAAGAAGGAGGTAATGTGGAGGATCACATAAACAAAATGAACGAATTGTTTCAACAATTATAATAGGCTAATAACCGCATTAGAAACGCAATCGAAGGAGGAACTAAGTTCGAGGTTGGTTCGATCAAAGATAATTGCAGAGTATAAGCGAAGAATAGATCGTTCGACAAATGGCAGTGAAGAAGCCACATTGAAAGTATCAATAATGGCGAAACCAGAGACTCAATGTTATTTTTGCAAAGAGCAAGGACATTTACGTAAATTCTGCAGTTTACAACAGGAAAGTGCGATGGTTGGTTACTGGATTCCGGAGCAACATGCCATATCGTTGGCAAAAAGGAATTATTCATCGAATTAGATTACTCGCATCGTAAAAAAGCGTGCGTAGCAATTGTCTTTGACGGAAAGAGTTCTGTTCGAATAGGTTTTCTGAATGCAGCTGGTATACAAAAACATCTGTGAGGTTGGAGAATTTGCTGTTTATGCCTGGAATCGATGGAAATTTAATTTCAGTGAAGAAATTAACAGAAAAAGGTCACAGAGTCAGCTTCGATCTTGAAAATTTCGAATTTCGTATTGGAGATAACAAGAGGCAGATCGCCGTTGAAGACGTTTGTAGTAAATTATATAAGTTAAAAGAACCACAAAGATCGTAAACCGCATCAGAATGTGTAAGCATGTGTGCGCACCAATGGCATGCTATTCTTGGACGTCAAGACCTTGAAGTAGTCAAGACTCTCTCATCAAAAGGTCTAGTCGACGGCATTGCGATCACAAATTGCAATGATAATTGCAAAAAGAAAGTAATATATTGATGATTTTTCGAAAAGAAAATGAAGTTCTTGCGGTCGGAGGAGAATTCTTAGGTAAGAAATTTGAATAATATATGGCACAAGACATTTAGTACCAGAGAAGCGCACACTTCATACCCCAGCAAAATGGTGTCGTAGAACGAAAAAATCGTAGGATTGTTTAAATGGCAAGATGCATGCTATTAGATGCTGGTCTGGGGTATACGTTCTAGGGAACAGGCGTGACCATGCCAAATTTCATACAAAACCGATTGCCGATAAAAGGAGTAGAAAAGACGCCATTTGAACATTAGCTTGGTAAGCCATCAAATGTTAAATATTTTCATAAATTTGAATCGAAATGTTTTGTGCACGTACCAGACGGAAACAGGCGTAAAGTGGACTCGAAACCAATGGAAGAAGATACTTCATCATCTGAAAATGACAGCGAAGTTTATTTTAGTGATGTGAATTTTCATTCTGGATCGAAAAACGACAAAGTTACATTAATTGACAACAATGAAGCTGGTAAGCAACGGTGTTCTTCATGAACACACAAGAGAGTTGTCCCATTATGCTATCAAGGAGCCCTAATATTTAAAAGAAGCAGTTACATGGAAGAGTGCCATGTAACTACGAATGGAAGAGTGCCATATGTAGGAGGAGATAGATTCGCTGAACGAAAACCAAACTTGGGTTATGACTAAAATCCCTAAAGGACGAAAACCTATTGGATCTAAATAGGTATTTAAAAAAAGTACGGTACGGGCGGTTTCGTTTGTCAATTTAAAGCTAGGCTAGTGGCACAAGTGTTTTCACAGCGATACGGGGAAGATTATGGTGAGGTGTTTGAACCTGTGGTAAAGCAATTAACATTTTGAATTCTTTTATTGATTGCAGTAAAAGAAAAAATGGCTGTATTCCATTTCGATGCAAAGACGGCATTTTTGAACCGAATAGTTGAAGAAACTTTATTTGTGAAGCAACCACTCGGTTTTGTGAAAATGAAGAACATATTGTGTGTCGTTTAAAGAAAAGCTTATATGGATTAAAGTAATCTGCTAGGTGCTGGAACCAAGCTTTATATAACTTCCTTAAAATATTTGAATTTATTCAAAGTAAGTCCGTTTCGTGTTTGTACATAAAAAGAGATGAGAATGCAGTTTGTACATACTTATTTATATTGACAACCTTGTGGTCGCCAGTAACAACGCATCAATGATTAAACAAGCAGAAAATTCAATCAAAACAAAGTTCAAGATTCAGAACTTGGGATCAATTAAAAAGTACCTTAGTTTGGAAATAAATCAGTTAGCAGCTGGAAATTATTTACTTAGTCAAGCTGCCTATGTCTACAAAGTGATTGCTGAATTTGGGTGACCGATGACAAGATCTCAAATATTTCACAAACTGACTGGATGGAGGTAAAATGAGTTTTAAAATATTTCAAGGTCACAATCAATTTTAAACTCAGACTAGGAGGAAGCACAGATAAACCGCTGCTAGGCTATGCTGATGCCATTTGGGAAGAAAATCGAAAGGATAGAAAATCCAATTCGGGCTATGTTTTTTTTTTGTTTGAAGAAATCGTCAGCTGGAGATGTAAGAAACAAACGTTTTTTGCGTTATCGCCAACCGAGGCCAAATTCATCTCCCTTTCGGATTCTTGCAAAGAAGCTATATGAATGAGACGACTTCTGTTTATATGCAGAATGTATTAATATAATCTTTAATCATCGTGCTTATTATTTGTGTTAAATAAAATATTCAACTGCTAATCTATTTAAACATTTATTTGCGGTACGTTTTACGTAGTACTCAAACTTAGTCTGAGCAGGATCGCCAGTTTCACATTCTAAATATATCACAGTACAGTGGTATTCAATTATGAATTTTGATTCCTGTAGTTGAAACAACTTTTCCGGGCGTATAACGTCAGATCACCAGAGAAAAAATTAAATATTAATTATTTCTTGAAGTTTTAAAAAATGATATCGTTCTAAATAATTCCCAGAATTTCACAGACAACATAAAATAAATTTGACACTAATTACACGTAGAAATGACAAATTTATAAGAAAATATTTTCTATTTCTAGAAAAGATCACAATGAAATATTTAATATTTTTAAAGATGTCACTGAAGCAATGAGCATCTCATTATCGATTTAAATTTATATAAAATATTTAAATTTTCGTTATCACAAACCTCGCGCACGCAAATATTTTTTTATTTATTCTAAAATAATATTTTCATTATCGATTGACTGCGATTTTGGTATGGTTTGAAAGGAAATTTTCATATTTTTAAATATTAATGAGATGCTTTTGTTTGGTTTCATTGGTTTTTGACAAAAAATTCTGAATTTTACTGTAATGAAATATGAAAGTACAGATTGATTTTTTTTTGTCGTTGTTGTGGAGGGTAAATTTATTTTGACATTTCGCAATACAATTTTTTTTTCAGTGTCAGTTAAATTAAAATATCTTTAAAATCACAATAAATAGTTTAATATAGTTAATGACAAATGGCGCCTACAATAAAAGAAAATTTACGAATGATAGATCTAAAATCGAGATTTGTCATAATTGACATTTCTTTTTATAATAGATAAAACAAATTGATCATTTTTCGCCAATGAAAAACGACATTAGAATCATAAGCCAGCTGTGTTAAACAAAAGCTCTCTCTCTTTTGCAATTATAATTTACTAAAAAAGTAAGCCAAGGTTTTCTAGACTCGTGTGAATCATGTGGTTTATCACATGTTTTATAACAGGATCAACTTATAAACGTTATTTTTACGGCATCAGTAATCGATTGTAGCGTAAATTATATTAAAGCTTTTTAAGTATCATATAGTGCTATCACATAAAAAAAAACGATATCGTCAGTGTAGTATCGAAAATTAAATTTTCATTAAACCAAATAAAACTTTGAACGAATGTTCAACAATGGTTTTTCTGTTCTTTTGGTACAGTAAAACTCCATGTTACGTTATACATTTTTTCCGTAGACCTTTACGTAATTAATGCGTCTGCCTAAAGCTGCGTCTCACAAACATTTTTAAAATTTAGTCTTTTATTTTTCAAAACATTTAAATTTACGAAGGTGTGAGTTTATTTTAGTCGTGGGTTACGTAATTGGAGGTTTTACTGTATTCTGTTTTGATGTCAAATTTTATTACAAATAATACAGTTATACATGTAACGCATTTTGGCATGTAATTTTTTACATTATTATGGCTTTTCTTAAAAAATTCAGTGATTTTCGTAAAATCTAATTTTCAATATCAAAGAAAATGCTCGTTGTACTCTTTAATAAGCTTAACAGTTTACTTTTGGTGGTTTTTTGTGCGCATATCCGTATATACAATTATGTTCTTATGATGTAGATTAGATGGTTTATAATGTAATATGTGTGTGTGCGTATGAGTGTGTTGTTTGTGTGAATATTTTTTGTTTTGAAGATTTCGGCTCTTTTATGGTTTTATTGATGATGGTCATTACGAAATTGGATTAAGGATAATGTCTACATGTGTGTTTATAATAAAGAAATTGATTTTAGGTAAGAAATGAGTATATGTTAGTAATATATCTTATCGTGTTTGTCTGTATACAATACGAATCAAGGCCATATAGGATTAATTATTGTAACGTGTGTAAATTTTACGTGTGTGTGTGCCCAAAATACATAGGATTCCAAATGAATCCATTTAAAATAAAGAAATATTTTATTATTAATATTTATTATAATTTATAGTTATTACAACTTAAAAAAGCCGATGGTTATAATTATTTATTAAATTATTTAATACATTATTTTTATTTAAAATAAGGGTTTTTAATTTTTATATTTAAATTTATATATTTCAATACATTTGTAAGACTTATATTAAAATTGTATTCTAACCTCAAATTACTATGTATTTTTAACTCAATACTCTTCTAGAGTACTTAGACTGAGTCCGAAACCCATGATAAATATTTATGAATATACATTTATGACATTTATTTGATAACAAAGAAGACACCCAAACTATCACGGTCAGTTCTATGATAAATTTTGACAAATACTAAAACTTTCTGTAATAAAAGCAAAATACATCGCGTAGCACACTCTGATATATACAATAAAACATATAAAATTACACTACACCCACACCTCGTTATACGGCCTAGATCGGTTCCTAAAAATTTGGCCGTAAATCGAAATGCCGTAAAGCGATTTTTTTTTTATATATGTACTTACATATTATCTAGACACAAACTTCATACAGTTTTGAGAAAGGAAAAATATAATAAAAATTGATTTGTTTTAATTTCACTTTATATATACCAAATTATATAGCGATGTCAAATATTAGCAAATTTAAATTCAATATGTACATCAAATAAATAAAATAAAATAAGTACATAAACTTAAAAACAATAGTTTCTAACAATTCTGCGCTTGAACTTGGACACTGCTTTGATTTAAAGAAAAGATCGATCGTTTGTTGTTTTGCTTTGTTCCTGGCTTCTGTTTGTATTTCTTTATAGCACGTTATTGCTGCGTTAACACCTCGCACTACTTTAGCGATGCGTTTTTCATTAGGATCAGCTTTAGCAAGAATGCTAATCCCTTGCTCAAAATGATCAAGAGCTTGCGATAAGTCATGCAATGACAATTTTTAAGGCTCGATTGGCTTAGGGGCTTCATCATCTGGTAATTGCTGTTGATCAAAGCTAATTAGATCCTCGTTCGAAAGAGGTATTTTATCCACATTTAATAAATTGACCACATCGTAATCGGTGACATCTTTAAAACCTAGTTCATTTGCTAAATTAACAATATTTTGTTGAACTGTAGAAAGTGAATCAGTCTCTGCTACCTCATCAGTCATTACGCATTCTGGCCATATTACTTTCCACACCCTATTTAGAGCAGTTGAATTAATCTCTTCCCAGGATTTGCCGATGTTGTCTACGGCATCTTTAATATTATATTTTCGCCAAAGTTCTTTTAACGAACCACCATTATCTTGGTTAATTAATCCTTTAAAGGTTCGTCTGAGGTAATAAGCCTTAAAAATGGCTATGATGCCCTGATCCATAGGCTGGATTAACGCTGTTGTGTTTTTTGGTAGATATTCTACTTGAACATTTTCCGTTATTTCTGTCAAATTTATTGGGTGTCCTGGAGCGTTATCTAACAACAATAAAACTTTATTGCTCAAATTTTTCATTTTCAAATATGTTTCAACTGCAGGGCAAAAATGTTTTTTAAACCATTCGGTAAATATAATTTTGGTCATCCATGCGTTTTTATTTGACTTCCAAATAACTGGCAATTGATTCTTGTCGATGCCCTTAAATGGTCTTGGATTTTCAGAAATATAAATCAATAATGGTTTAAGTCTAAAATCTCCAGCAGCATTTGCACCAAGAAGCAAGGTTAAACGTTCCTTGGAGACTTTGTATCCTGAAACCGATCTTTCATCTCTTGAAATATACGTTCGATCCGGCATTCGCTTCCAATATAGGCCGGTTTCATCTACATTAAAAATTTGTTCTGGAACATATCCGCCAGCTTCTATTATATTTTTTAATGTTTTCGGGTATTCACTTGCAGCATTTTCATCAGCACTAGCTGCTTCTCCTTTCATTTTAATGCTGTGTAGGTTATGTCTACCTTTAAATTTATCAAACCAACCTCGACTGGCTAAGAAGGTGATATCACCATCAGTTTCGATCGTGCCTGAACTTTTTAAGGTTTCGAAAATACTCAGTGCTTTCTCTTGGATTATCATTTGGCTCATGGGCATTCTGCGATTGTTATTATCCTCAATCCATATTAACAATAGTTTTTCCATCTTTTCTAAGATATTACTTCTCTGACGAGTTAACCTTGACGTATTTGGTGCGGCCAATTGTGAATGCTCCTTGATTTTATCGGCGTTATCGCGGATTGTTTGGATAGTTGATTTGGCAAGCCCCAGTGCATTACAAATTTGAACGATTTTCTCCCCAGAATCGATTCAGCGCAAAACCTCAAGTTTTTTTTCCAAACTCACAGACACACGGTTTCTCTTTATATTTCCTTCCTTTTCTAGATTGGAAGTGCGTTTTGGGGCCATTTTGATGCTAAATAAATTTGCATATAAATTGTTAATTCGTTTGTACCATTTTTAATATAAATCAGTTTACATTTGTTAGTTACTTACCAATAAAAATAACGTTTTAAACGTAAAAACCGCAGAAATAACTTCACACAATCAAACAAATTATTTCACTCACTATTTATTTGTTAAGATCTATCTAATCGTTTTTTATAATGAACCGCAAAAACACAACAATACATGTGTAAATAAATAAATGCAATACGAATATCTTCTCCAAATAGTGTCAGAAAATGTTTTTTCTTTTATTTTTGGTCTAATTTACGTTTTTCATATACCACGGGAATCCCCCAACTTGTTATTTTAATTTTTAAGTTTTATTTTCGAGAAAAAAAACATTTAACATAACTTTTCGTATTTTTATTTAGTAATTTTTTTTGGCCGTATATCGAATATTTGTAGCCGTAAATCGAAAACTAGTCCATAATTAGAAAAAGCCGTTATAGCGAATCGCCGTAAAACGAGGCGCCGTATAACGAGGTATGGGTGTACTTGGTTTTGTAACAGTACAATTCAAAAACCATATAACAAAAATTATAACTTTTCGTTGCTATGACAATTTCAATAAACAATGCACACAATTAAATTAATTTTTCTTCATAGTTTTTATACCTCACAAAAAGTGAATTTAAAAATATAAAATGCGGGGAAATATTTTAATCAATTATTATACTTTTCGGACAGCGTAAGAAAAAATTGGGAATGTAGGGGAATATTTTTCAAATAAATGTCAAAAATTTTATTCACAAATATTTATGATGGGTTTCAGACACAGTCTTAGGTAAGAATTTTATTGATTGATTGATTGATTTAGAATGTACGACCAAGCATTAAGCAAGATCTCCTGGAAAGTGCCGGGCCTACCGTACACCCATTTTTACATATACTTGGAAGGATAAACTAGGATATTAGTTAATTATTGAGATCGACCAGGTTACAAACATCGTGACAGTCAATAGTCAGTAAATTTTTGTGGGGTAGGGAAAGAAAAGGTATGTTAGTAATGACGGAATTGGTCCGGTTTTCCAGTAGCCAATATTCAAACTTGTGTTAGTATAAGACAATCACAGTTTTATTGAACTGCTCTGCATTTTGTCATCTCTTGCCCAAAAATTCTACAAATCGAATTTTATTAAAATAATTAAACAACTGAATTCGATCGAATCCACCATTTGATAGCAATTTTGATTTTAACATATCAACAAAAACTTTGTGAGAAAAATCGTCAATAATTAATGTTAGGAAATAACGGCTTCCTCCTATCGAGTCTATCTGCATATGACCACACAAATCTGAATGAACATGTTCCAACACTTATTTGGTGTATCGGATGTTTCGGATTTTTTGAATGGTTGGTGTGTCTGTTTACCACTTATACACGTCATACAGTTGCTGTCAAAATGATCAAGTTTGAAATCGAATGCAATACCACTTAATATTCTCATACCGCTGTAACTCAAGTGTCCATGTCTACGATGCCATAAATCCATTTTAAGAATTCCTTTAACTAGGTACGTTAATGTCTTTGGTTGGATTAATTTGTACATGTTTCCCACTAGACTTGCGGTTGCAATTAGTACGACACATTAATTAAAGATTTCCCATCCCGCCTTGCTAAATTTTACATTATTCCCGTTCATGACCGTTTAACTTACGGACAATAGATTTGCACATAAATCCTTTATGTACAAAATGTTTTGAATAGTTACTTTCTGGATTTTGCCTTTTACTATCACATGAACCTCAGTACATCCAACTGAAGTTACTTTCAATTTTGAGTTATTTGCAACTATAACTTCATTATTCACTGCATCAGTGACCTCAGTGAACCAGTCGTTTCTCATAGTCATAAGCGTTGAAGCTCCGGAATCGACGTACCAATCGTCGTGGGTGATATCATTTACTGAAAATGTTGTGTATAGCAATCTTTGTGCATTCGATTTTCCTTGGCCAACAACACTTTTATGCCCATAGTTGTTACAATTGAAACAACGTGGGCCAGAAGATCGATTCTGTTTACTTCTATTATAATTCTGTTGCTTATTGTTGCCATTCCTTGAAATTTGAATTTTGTCATATAGGGCAATATCATTTGACACGTTATGCAAAGTTGTCTTCACATCTTGCAATAATTTTTTTTTATGGAATCTTCACTAATTTTGATTCCCGAATTCTCAATTCCCATAATCATTGGCTTATATATCTCTGGTAAGCCTGCCAACATAATTATACTGATCCATTTCTCTGATACTTAATTGAATGAAATTTAATTTGTGAGCTGTGTTAATTTGTGACCATGTTTTTGCAGTTTTTCAATTTTGTCGTAATTTCAACAAATCAACTCTTCTTGTTAAACCTGAGTCGGTTGCCAACTTATTCCAAACTTCCTTTGCCGAAGTCGCATTTTTTACATGAACATAACTATGTTCATCAGCAATTTGTTTTTTTTAAGAAAGTTATTTTGCTGATTGGTTCTATCAGCAAAATAACTTTCGATTTTATTTTTTAATCTTGTTTTTTATCTCCGGTTACTAATTAGACACAATCGAACAGTTCTTCCAGCTCTAAATAGGTTCGAACTGCGATAATGGTAAATTGATAAATGATTTTCGATTAATGGTAAATTATTTGTCGCCATCTTGTCAGAAATTTTACACAATAAAAACCCCCCGATATCTTTCGGAAATATAATTAAGAATTTATCGGTTTATATATTCTTATTTGTAGAATATAAAATGCTTCACTCTCAACTTTATATTTTTAATATTTATTTTTAACAGTTAAGTCACAATAGCTGGGCCCATAACCTGATGAAATGTAATCTTTTAGGAGACGGCAAAATAAAAGAACGCGTGTTAGCTGTTAAGCAACTCGAAACGAACAAGCACCGAGAACATAAACATTTATTGTAGGTGTACAACTTTAATACAAGACATTATATATTAGGTTTTACTATTTCAACAGATAAAGCTAACATATATGTTTTCAACAGATAAAGCTAACATATAGATCAGCAATGAATCTAATATTATTGCTAATCCAAGACGAAATTTTTGATATGATTAATTTGAGAGATTTTATTTTTGTTGCTGGAAGTGCACTAACCTGTACCTATGAATACAGGGCAGTCAGGAGTAGAACTAGCAATATTTTTAAACGTGCCAAGATTGAATACTTTACTTCTATTTTAAATCCAAGCGTAGCTTCTAAGGTTTTATGGAAAAATCTGATATCTTTTAATTCTTTTTTATGACTTCAATAAGTGATTTTCGAATAAAAGTGCAAGTTCTGGAGAACCTGATACTTTTGATGAACTAATTAACCCAAAATTGATGGAGGCATATTCTTTAGTTTTAATAATATTGATATCGTTGGTCTTATGGATTGGATGCTCTTTATTCTATTAAAGGAAATACTAAAAGGATTGACGAAATACCAGTTAAATTTGTAAAACTTATTTTGCCATAAGAATTGATTGATATATCTACTACGTGTTTTCAATTGTCTTATTACTTTCTCCATTTTCCTCTATCTTATAAGTCTTTGACTAGAATTCAATTCTGGTTAGTAAACTTCATTGCAATTTTAGATCTCGGTATCGGTTTGTCGTTCAATTGTTTCTTGCTTGTCAAATCGAGAACAGTCAGTTAAATTGAATTTAAGAGTTTTTGCCGTTTGTAGTACAATCTGCGGTGTTCCGCAGCGATCAGTGCTAGGTCTGGTAATGATGTATATAAATCATATTTTTGCAGATGATTTGCAAACTTATAGACTTCTTAAATCTTGTAACATTTAAAATTTTATTGAAACTGTTAATGCTGATGTCGACCTAATTACAAAATGGTCATTGGGCAATAAACTGGAACTTAATAGTCGGAAAACAAAGTTATTATTATATTCATTATTATATTTTCTATAATTTATGATACTCATGAACTGCCTGAAATTACGGTACTAGGAGAAGAAATGGATTTTTCTGATTTTGTGAAAAATTTTAGACTGAGTTTTGACAAACTTTTGACAAATTTACACGAATCCAATTTTGAAAATACAGTCTGGAAATTTTATTTAGTAAAGAAAATTTTAATTTTGGCTGCCTACAAAATATACTTGTAATATATTAGAGCCACTTGCATTCTGAATGCATCTCTGCTTGTCATAGTAGTGGGTACAATTGTGGGTACACTCAATATTGGGAAGTTCCAATTAAGCCTTCTTAATGTTCCTCTTATTAAGAACAAGCGGTTCAAGTAAAAATACCTTGACTAGCGTGCTTTTAAGTGTCTATTAGTAAGAATTTTGATTTGCTTTGGGTTTCTTTAGTGTTTGTTTTCTGGATTTTTCTTGTAATCGACTCTGCAATATGGGTGGAAAAGGTATGTTCATGATCATTGATTTATAATATTTTTATTGATTGAATAACTAATTGCATTATTTAAATTTTTAATGTTTATCGTTTGTCATCTATAAAAATTGTTTTTCAACTAAAAAAAAAAAAAAAAAATGATATAATTTCTACTTCAAATATATATTTTTTAATGTTCATGTTCGAGTTAATGAGTTGGAAAGGATTTTTTCTGGGACGACTAATTGCTCAATCAAAAATCAACGACGTCGAACATAAATGCATTATAAATTAAATTTAATTGCTTTGAAATTATGTATGCGAGTACATACGAGTACAAGTTAAATAAATAATTGTTAATGAAGCATCAACATTTTTTCAGGGTAAAATGCCATTCATACATATTGATTGATTTCATGAACACATAAATGAACTGTGATTGCTAAATACAAATATTGGTATAAGGCCGCAACAATTGAAATATCGATCAAAACGGGCATACACGTATCCAAATAAATATTTTTTTTGGTTTGCGATACAGCCAAACATTTTTTTTGAGGAATATAAGATAAACAATTTTAGTGAAGCCAATTGATAACTTTCATCTGCAACTTGCTAGACATCTTGAAGTATGTAAAATTTGAGTAGAGATCAATAAACTAAAAAAATTTAAAATTCTTTGCAAATTTAAATTTAGTTCCTTGCAGAACACCCCACAACCGACCCTGCCATCAATTATCGATCCATCCGTAAATAAGTTAATTGTACCGAGATTCAGAACTGATTCACTCGTCCAGTCGTCTCTGGGAGGAATAACAGCCAGAAATTTAACTACGATGTATGATGTCGGGATGGTATAGTGAATAGCTTTGAGGATTTCCTTATTCATTATAATATATGAGTTCTACTAATAGATGTCGCTATTAATGTACTAGTTTGATCTTTATTTTCATGTCGGGCTTGGGTATCACTGAGTTCGGCATTTGTTTCGATTTCCTTTTAATGGGAATCTTTACTATAGTCTTGTGAAGATGATGATAGTTACGGCGATATAATTTGCCTTCATCTGACCTGACAATTACTCACCTTGGCTGTCGAATTCTTTAGTAACTCTACCACCGATCCATTCTCTAAGAGCTATCTGCATTCTAATGTTATCGTTTATTTTAAGTTCTGGTAAATGTTTTGACCTCTGGTCTGCATAAACTTTCGCTTTCTGCCGTAATTTTGCTATATTATTATTTCGCATATTTCTTAAATTCTTCCGACGAATATTGGAGCCCGTTGTCGGCCTCCAAAATTTCTGGTGATCCAAACACAGCGAAGTTCTTTTTCAAGAATCTTATAACTTCTAATGAGTTACTATATTTGAGTTTTGATATTGGATCGTTGAGTACTTTAACATACGCTGCATTTTCCAGCTACATACTCTGTAACATCCTTGGTGAGGGTTTTCCAATGAAACAGTTGACGTTTCCTTCTTAGAGTACTTTGTATCCTTAAATGTCCCATGTGCGTAGCATCTAGGTTTTTACGTATATGACTTTTGAGGATTATTATATTTCCACCCTTGGATTTTATGCCCTCGTACGTTGATAATTCTTCCTCGAATTTCTGGAAACACTTCAAACTCTCTGGGATTTTATCAATGATCGTCAATAAATATATTGGTGGAATTTTTTGCAAGCAAACCGTATTGCTAACGCTTCCTTTTCTATTTGCGGGTATCTTTTCTTCGTCTCCGTAAGTGCTCTTGAACTGTATGCAATTGGATGTCCATTTTGTAATAACACTGCTCCTACCGCCTTTGGAATAGCGTCTACTGTGAGTTTTACCGATGAATTTACTTCATAATATCCCTAATAATCCATAATAGTACTGGTGGTGAAGCTAGAACCTTTTTTATTTTTCCGAACGCTTCTATCTGAGCGAAATCCCAACTGAATGCCACATTTTTTTAATAGTTCCATTATTTTTTTTTTTTTATTAAAATGGCTGGAACCCTCAAGGATTCCGCACTCAATGCCACAACGGGCCCATCGTGCAAACCTAGGATTCTATTAAATTTCACAAAGGCGAGTAGCTGCCTTAGCAAACTGAATCAGCTTGAACCAAGGCAGGGAAGACACTTGATCTAACCGAATAGACCTAGAGTTGAAGACCTGAAGCCTAACTCCTTCAAAGGCCGGACAACTACAGACAAAGTGAATGCAATCATCAACCTCTTCGAGACAGTCCTCACATACACCATCCTGAGCTACACCCATGCGATGAAGAAGATCTTTGAATCGGCCATGACCTGTAAGAATCCCAACCAGGATCCTCAACTGATCTTTCCTTAAAGACAAAGCAAACTTAGTCGACCTCAAATTGGGTTCACTAATAAATTGTTTCGCCCAGCGGCAGCCAGACGAAACACGCCAATTTAGTGAAACCGCCTTTGGAATAGCGTCTACTGTGAGTTTTACCGATGAATTTACTTCATAATATCCCTAATAATCCATAATAGTACTGGTGGTGAAGCTAGAACCTTTTTTATTTTTCCGAACGCTTCTATCTGAGTGAAATCCCAACTGAATGCCAAATTTTTTTAATAGTTCCCTTAATGGAGCTGTAATTTCGAAACAAGCTTTTATACATTTGGCTAGGTATGTTATCATTCCTAGTAATCGCTGCAATTCCTTAACATTTGTTGGTCTATTTATATTTTTAATGGAAACAATTTTTTCTGGATCGTGTTTGATTCCTTCTTCAGACAAAATATAGCCTAAAAATTTAAATGTTGTCACGTTAAATTTGCTAGTAATGGAGTAATAATCTTCTTAATTACTCCTAATTTCTCCATATTACCCAACTCAATTTTTACCTCCTCCCTAATGGCATATGGTATTCTTCTTGGAGGGGTAAATTAAAATGACGCATCGTCTGAGATACTACTTGAGTGGATCAAAGGGATTGTCATTATCAATGGGTAAACGACACGCATGAACGTGACAAATTCGCTGTAGCCAAGCATGTTATAGATACAAATCAAAATTTAGACATCTCTGGACTACCGCTTATTTGGTCTGTGTTCATTAGAATCGTGACATATCAGAAAAAATATATCTAACGCCATGAAGACGACTTAGGGCCTATCGAGGCTGGTTATTGGATATCGAACATCCTTGTACAGTCACATAATGTAGAATAGATACAAGCAAATACACAAAGATACATAGTGCACAACTTACACTTCAACACACCAACAATCCTGCAACATCATCAATACAAACATTTTCAAACAAATAACTTATATTACTATAAGGGAAATAATAAATGCGAACGACAGCATGATTTCGTTAAATTTTGATTAGTAGAAAAATCCTAGATGGCATAGCAAACGTTTTTAACGAGAACAATAGATGGCGCGTCAAACAATTTTTCTTATTTTTTTTCGAAGTTAATTCATTTTAATGAAACGAAATATTTAAAAAAAAAATAAGCCCATTTACTTCAATAATTTCCAATTCCGATTATAAAATTTAAATTTTTTTTTAGATTTTAAATTTTTGTTTCGTTAATAATTCGTTGAATATAAAAAACTGTAGATAAAAAAATGTAAACATTTCGTTCAACTACTACTAGTGCCATCTATGATTTTTCTACGAACTATATCATGTTGGCACATGAATTTGATGCGATTTCCCTTATAGTAATATAAGTTATTTGTTTTTAAAATACAAATGTCAAGGAAAAAGAATTTGATAAGAAAAAAAAGAAAAAGTAAAAATGCTATGTTCTTCTCTTTTGTATGGTATAGTGGATAAATTTTGACATAGCTTCAAAGTAGTTTGGTTTCGAGTACCTAATATAAGAATCCGCGAATCTAAATTTAAATTCCAAATTAAAAAATTCTGTCGTCTAATTAGACTGCAGCGACTGCACACTACAAAAATTTCTTAGTTGTGGTACGAAATTATGCCTATCATATCAGATAAGTTGTAAAACCATCGAAAATCAATAAATTTTTAGAACTGAAGCGTAAGAAGCCTAAAGGTGAACGTATTCCGTCAAATAAAACAAAAACGGATATGTTTTGTCATTTTTGTTATTCAATTTCTGAATCAATTTATAAAGCGACGGCGAGACTTTGTTTTCAAACCACATTTTGTGTTTGTAACCTTTGGTATTTTTGTATAGTCTAAGCTTTTCCACAGGTGTGACAATCTTAAAGAAAAATCTGTTTAAGTTGTTCGTCGTCTATTTCATTTCCAGTTGTATAAATGTAAAGAAAATCAATAAACGAAGCTTCTTCTAGGTTATTGGTATATACACTATAAAAACAAAAGTCTAATATACCGACACGTTACGTTTGTGTTGGTGATGGAGATATGGTTCTAGGGATATAAGATTAATTATAAGAAATATGATTCTGTGAAAAAGGTAATAATAACAAAACATTAATCCATCTTGAAAAAAGCTTAAAAATATAATATATAGGTCAAGAATTATAATTTTTGACCGATTATCTTAATATTATATATTGTTACTTACCTAACTTTTAAATATTGCCTGAGATGAAAAATGGAAAAATTAAAGAAAGTTATAGAACTATTGTACGTTGAAAAATAATTTCTTGTACAATTATTCCTGATCTGTTTTTTCGTTTTTTTAAAAACATAAAGTATGTTTAAGAATGGGAAAACAAAAATTGAATACAATTTTTTAAAGCGGAAAATTCGAACACGGAAACTCACTTAGGCTAAAAACTTTTGCTTCTTAGTTTTTTACAGACTAAAACCAAATTGTGATTCCATGCGGTAATGATTGATGATTCTTTAAGTTTTTTTTTCGGTTTTTCAGGTATATATTGTGGTTGATGGATTATTGATCGATTACAAAATCGAGCAAATTTTATTGGTAGTTTAATGATCGAGGAATCAAAGATATCAGCATTTTAATTCGTTTTTGTTCGACGAAAAGAACACAAAATCACGATTCGTAGTCTTTAGTATTCATTACATACCGATATAGGGATATAGTATAAGGATTTAAAAGGATGCTCACAAGCCTGGATCCATGAGTCCACAACTAAAATTTGTGAGACAAAACCGTTAATAAACCGGTGTTTTGTACAACAGACAAAACCGGTAATCTTTGAGACATAGAACATTCCAGAAAATGACCTAATAGAAACCAGTAATTCAAAATTAAAAAATAAAACTACTACATGTGTATATGTGCAATGTTGAAAAATACCGGGTGACTCCCAAATTACGGATGCTGCCGCTTTTTCTCCTTTTCATCCTTCCCCGCACTGAACTCCATGGAATTCAATGTTAATTGGCACTAGTGCCAACTTCGTAATTCATATTGTGATCTCCCCTGTCGCTGTGCGGTTGTAGCGACGCGCACCAAACCATCCTTGCCTGGATGAACTGCTGTCACCTTCCCGAATTTCCATTGCAATGGTGGAAGATTGGGATCCTGAATAATTACAATCATGCCAGTTTTGATATTTGGTGTTTTCTTCTGTCAATAATTTCGTTTCTGCAACTCGCACAAGTATTCGATAGCCCATCGTGACCAGAATGTTTTGTAAATGTGGTTAAATTGCTCCCATTTTTGATTATAGGTTACATCATCATCAATATATGCTGGCTCCGGTATCGACGTTAGAGGCCGTCCGACCAGAAAATGCAACGATGTGAACACATCTATTACATCGTTTGCAAGAATGGGAACAATCGGCCTTGAATTTAAAACACTTTCGACTTGTTTTATCACCGTTGTCATCAGCTCAAACGTGAACCTTAAAGTTGTGCGTAATCCGCTTCAGGTGAAACTTTGTAGCCTTGACAGCTGCCTCATAAAGACCGACAAAATGTGGAGAGCCTGGCAGCGCGAATTTCATTCGATCATGCTCAGTGCGCACCAGGATTGTATTTCATCGTCCAAATTAGTACTCATCAACAAATTTGCCAATTCGCGCAATTTGTTATTGGCGCCAACAAAATTTCGCCCGTTATCCGAAATTTATGATTTTTCGCCCAGCGATCGGCCAGTATCGTTGACAAGTCGCGGCCAATAAGCCTTGAGGCCCCACATGAAGGTGTGTGTTGTGAATAAACCGTACTATGGCTGTTGTTACGAAATGATTTGCCGGCAAGACTATGGGATGCTTCGATGTGTAGGCTAAATTTAAGAACTTTAGGCGTCCTCCAACACGTTCATACCTCTTTCGTCCTGAAAAGCATCTAATGATCAAAGACATTTATTCTTCAATTGATACCCCACTGTTGATACATATTTCATGTCGGTTCCAAATCCACTTAGCTGCACAGCTCTAATCAATGCGTCATGCCCCACAGCAGCTTCTGCCTTTTCTGCTCTCCATTTCAAATTGTGTAAATAGCGCATGACAAAACCAAAAGTGTATTGTAACGTCATGAAGGAATTGCGGTGATGCAAACCCGAAAGCATATCGCAATCAACTTCTAGTGCTGCTACATAGGCTACGCTTTTTACTACCGTGTCCGTCAGTAGAAAAAGGCAATTCCACACTTTGGAATCCTGCAATAAATAATCCGGACCATTCCACCATAACTCAGCGGCTATTAATAACGATGGTTTCATTCGCCGCGAAACGATATCGGCCGGATTTGCTTTTGAATCCACGTGACCCCAACTTTCCTTCAATGATAAATGATGAATAGTTTTGATTCGATTTACAACAAAGACTTTCAGGTCATGAATTGGTGTATTGATCCAGTGTTTGCAACCAGCTCTGCAGCGCATAACTCGAGTTTTGGTATAGTTTTATCCTTCGGTGTTATTCTCGATTTAGAGCACACTAATCGGCAAATTACTTTATTGTTGCTTCTACTGCGTATATAAATACATCCACCATAAGCCTTTTTACTTGCATCGGCAAAGCAATGCAACTGTATCTCCGTAGGATTTTCACAACCACCAAATAAATGTCGAGGAATGCTCAGAAGCTTTAATTCGGAGAGCTCGTTTCTGGGAACCACTCAGAACTGGACATTTTAAAACTGCATATTTCAATACGAGATAAGGTACAAAACGAGATATGGTACAACACTGGATATTTCAAAACAGGATATTTCGAAATGTGATTTAAACTTAAAATAATTTTTTAGGAAAGTTTTTTTGGCAAATTTTGATGAAATTCGATATGTAAGATGAAAGTGGGATTTAAAAATGATTTTAATGGAAAGTTCTGGACCAAACAATCGTTTTAAAACCATATTCCCATCCTACATATAGAATTTCATCATAATCGGTTAAGAACTCTCCAAGTTCCTCCCTAATTGGCAATATTCCAGAACTTTCCCAAAAAATCATTTTAAGTTTAAATCACATGTCGAAATATCCTGTTTTGAAATATCCAGTTTTGTACCTTATCTCGTTTTGTACCTTATCTCGTTTTAAAATATCCAGTTTTGAATTATCCTGTTTCGTCAAATCCAGTTATAAAATATTCAGTTTCGACCGATACAGCTCGTTTCTATAGGTTAACCATTCCTTATGAACCTCTTTTGGTAATTTCGCATTCGAGTCAATTTTGAGTGACTACAATCGCTGCATTAACACTTTTGCTAAAACCACAACAGGAACTATCAACACCAGCGAGTCAAACATATTGGCCACATCCGAAAATAAATGTTCACACACTTTAACCATTGTTCTATTAACGAACACCCAAGACACGAGGAGATGGCTTGAAATATTGAAACGGGAAATTTATAGTTATCTCATTTAAGAAGAGGTTTCATTTAGAGCTAGTTTAGCATAGATAGCTAAAATAAAAATTACTGAATTTTTATTTTATTTTGTGGAAATTTTTTTTCGATTTTTGTTTGATTTCAAATGGCTGTAAATTCATCAGGAATCGATCTAGAGTTGATTTTGCTGGTCTATATTGTTGTTAAGACGGGCCTAAATAGCCAAAATTATGTAAAAAAAATTCTGCAATATATCGTAAAAAATCAAAATTTAGTCGATATCCTTGCATATTTCGGAAAGTACGTGGATTTTTTTTCTAAAAATGACATAAGCAGAGAAGTGTATAGATGCCTACCATTAGAGACCAGATTGGTTGATCCCTTACTAAAAGAGCTTGTTTCGTTGGCTTTGAAATATCTAAGATTACCTAAAAATGGCTGAGTTTACTTAAAATGACCGTAATGCAGTCACAATGTTGTGTTTCAGTTAAAATAAGGTATGGAAAATGGCTATGGCCATCTATTGTACGCAAAGGAGATGTTCTGCCCTGGATACTCTTTAATATCATACTAGAATTTATCTTGCTTTTATTTTGGACTTGATTGAACAACAAAAGCTTTGTTAGTTTAAAACGCTATTTCAAGGTCATTTTAATTTTTCATAAGAAAACTTGTATATTTTATTTCAGAGTCTAAAACTAAAACATTTCTACAATTTTCACCAAAATATTTAGTGTTATAAGTTTGTACTTGTTTCAATTCTACTGCTAAATTATTCATCAATCGTGCATTGATTTTTGCAGTTGCTTCTTATTCGTAGTACGCGTTTGTTGTTTGATATTCATAAAATTATTTTATTGTGCTTAATATAAAAAAAAAATTGAATTGATTTTAAATTATTATGAATGTAAAAGAAATATTGATTGTACATATGCAATAAAATTTTCCTTCCACAAGCAATTAATTTATTCACAATGTAGATAAACGATAAATATTTCACATTGATACAATTAAAATTGAAATAATTTTAAATTGAACGGTAAAATGTAAAATAAAAATTTACCCGTCTGGGACCTATTGTTCGAAGAAAAAACGCGACTATTTACGGTGTAGGTTGTTAACTTGTATCTCTTTATCTTTAAAAATTTGAGCTACAATTCGTTTAAGCATCCCTTTATCAATAATTATCAATAAATTAATTTAAATTATCAATAATTTATGAAATAGTGGAAACGATGATGTCAGTTTATTTTTATTTAGACTGTGTCCGAAACTCATGATAAATTTTTGTGAACACAAATTTTTGACATTTCTTTTATTAAACGAAAAACGAAGACACCCAAATTTTCACGGTCAGTTGCTTTGATAATTTTTGATCTTTAATGAAAGCAAAACTCATCGCGTAGCACACTCGGATATACAATAAAACATCTAAAATTCACTACTTGGTTTTGTAATAGTACCAATCAAAAACCATGTAAGAAAAATTTGAACTTTTTCGTTGCTATGACAATTTCAATAAACAATGCACAGAAATAAATGTAATTTTTCTTCATTGTTTTTATACCTTACAAAAAAATAATTTAAAACCAAATAAGGCGGGGTAATGTTTCAATCAATTCTTATACCTTTCGGACAGCGTAAAAAAAAGTGTGAAGGTAAGGGAATATGTTTCAAATAATTGTTAAAAATTTTATTCACAAATATTTATTATGGGTTTAAGATACGCAGTCTTAAAGCGTTGCCACATATGATATTTAAAAACAGACGCAGCGGTCGGTTGACAAGAAACCGCGTCACATGATAAACAGCATTTTAGAACAGCAAAATGACCTCACCATACAAACGAGAAAATATTTTTGACATTTGATTTTACTGCCTTATAATTTAATCTTAATAAATATAAATATAAATGTATAAATATAAATAAATATATATATTTAATATAATTAAATCTTATAATTTTAAACAAAAAAACACATATGTCAGAAAACTGCATATAACAACAATATAAAAAATTGAAATCAAAACCACGAAACAGCAAAAAAATCTGTTGAAAAATGATGCGTTCGTAAAACAGCAAAAACTCGTTTAAAATCTAGCAAAAATTATACCATTTAGAATTTTGCTGGACAGATTTTATTTTGTCGAACAGCAAAACATAAAAATGAATTATTTTGAATGCAATTTTATTATTATTTTTTTAATGATATAAATTAATTTTGAATCTATAACGTAAATATCAATATGTCATTCACCGTGTTTACACATGGTCTCATGAGTGTGGTATCTTGGGTATCCAAAATCCCACTGTCGTTTACACTTGGACTCTGAAACTAGTTTCTTTTTTATTCCTTCTATGATATGTAAGAATATCTTCATTTCGACTTTACTTTTCAGGTGGGAATGTTGTAAAAAAATTATTTCGTGATTTTCATTATAAAAAGAACATAAAATAAAAATTGTATAATAATTTATATTATATAATTTATATAATATATTATTATAATATTTGTAATAATATATAATAATATATAATAAATTAATACATAAAATGTATTATAGTTTGCTATACGGCCAAAGAAGAATGGTTAAAAATTGTCGACGACTACAGCTTGAAATGGTAGTTTCCACATTGTCTCAGTGCGCTTGACGGCCAAAATATTCAGTTCAGACTATCGAAAATGCACCTTTATTTTATAATTTATTTATTTTATAATATGTCATAGCTGTTTTCTTTTAAATGGTTTTAGTTGTAAATGCATTGCCATAGCTATTTTTCTCGCGATGCAAATTTTATTTTATTTTCTATTGTTTTGGTTAATAAAATAAATTTCGTTAAGGTTTTTTTGCTGAAAGCATTAAATTTAATCATAATTTTTAGCCCCTAGTATTATTTCAACTCAAATATGATAATTATTGTTGACAAATAATTTAATTTTTTTTTAAACTTTTATCGTACGAAAAAAAATTTCGTTCCATAATTTTGTACGATAGAATTTAAAATTTATTTTTTTCTACAATAACCATCATACCTAAAAAAAAACACTAGATGCTAAGGATTGTGATTAAAATAGTTTTTAGTGCTTTATGCAAAAACAATTTTATGGAATTTGTTTTATTAACCAAAAGGTTAGAAAGTGGTATAACATTTGACTCGCGCGTAGGGTAACTATGACAATGCCTTACCGCTCAAAGCAAATTCAAATTGCAGACTAATCAAGTTACTACGAAAAAAATATTATTATGTATAGACAAAACCCTCTTTACTTATATTTTGCTAAAAATATAAGTAAAGAGGGTTCTGTGCAAAACCCTCTTTACTACAAGCCGTATTGATTGCATACTCATGCTATACAAAAATATATACTTTGATTGTATTGTAAGTAGAAAATCGTGTCGGGATATGATAGCGAATATTGTGTAAAAGAAATAAACAATAAAATCAAATAATGCGCATGCGTTTACAATTTTTTTTAAAATTTTTATATGGAGTTTTGATATTTACTAATACATCTTAAGTATATATTTTCACTAATACATTTTAAAAATCCATGATGATGTGTGTCAAAGAAAGTTACAAGACGGCTTGTAGTAAAGAGGGTTTTGGTTCTGTGTATAGACAAAATTTGATTGTATGAGTGCGAAAATACCCGAGAAGTACAAAAAAATTTGGTTTAAAAAAGAAACCCAAACATGGCTGCCGCAAAACCGGTTTTGTTGGTAAAGGGGAAAAGAATGAAGAATGAATCCGGTATCCAAAGACCAAGTGTAAACACACTGAATACTAATTTCTATATGCCATGCAAAGTATATATTGTTATCTCTTTTCGTTTATCTTTTTTCTTTCTATTTGGTAATTGGATATTAATGGAAGAGAATGTGATATTCCAGTTTTAGTTTAGTTAGTTTTATTTTTTATTTTATTTTTTTTTGGTAATTAAAAAAAAAATGTAAACTGGCGTCTTTGTCGATGGTATAATAATTGGGAGTTTGCAGTAAAAGCGTACTTACAACACGAAGGATTTTGGTCATGTATTGAAAATCCCGAGGCGGTACAGACGGCTGAAATTTCTGAACCAGAAAAGAAAAAACTTATCGAAGCAGATGTCAAAGCAAAGGCAAAATTAATCATGTGTGTTCAATTGAATATATTTGTTCATATTCGTAATCTTCACATCTAAACAAGTGTGGGATAAACTGAAATCAGTTTTTCAAGATGATGGATTGTCTCGACAATCCATCGAATGTTACCCATTGATGAGAAAATTAATCACAACAAGGTTGGTTGAGAGTAAATCCATGGAAGAATACGGAGGAACAATTGAATCAATAACACAAATGCAGACTGACATTAAATTTGATATTTCTGAGGAATGGACTGGTACATTTTTGTTAGCTGATTTACCGGACAGATTTAAGGCTATGATTATAGCTTTGAAAATTTCCGGAGCACGCATTACCGGTGAGTACTTGAAATCAAATCTGTTGCAAGACGGGACAGAAATAGTTGGAGGAGAAAATTCGTTGTTTCAAATATAATGAAATGGGTCATTTTGCAAATAAATACACAAGAAAAAATAATCGGTTGGTAATAAAAGTACGTTGTTGTCAGCGCTTAATGCGGGTGATTTTGGGACTAGTAATAAGTGGCTTATTGAAACAAATCAGTTGATAGTTACAGCCACACTAGTTGGAGATTTGTATAAATTGGATATGTCAAAAAATAAAATAAAAATGATACCGCTTTAAACTACAAATATCACAACAGATTTTTAAAGGTACCATGAGCGATAATAAAAAATGTTAAATTTGTTTACGAGGTAAACAACACGAGAATTCATTCCTGTCTACGACAACAGTATCGAGTGAGAAGTTGGAATTAGTGCATGGTGATTTCTGTGAATCAATTAATTCGAATAATTAGATGGTTCGAGGTATATATTCGTACTAGTAGGTGTCTGCCACATAAAATGTTCGTTTATTTTCTTAAAAGAAAGAGTGAAACTTATTCCGTATTTTAGAAATATTTCCGGGGACGATTTGTTATCAGCAGATGTATGTGTGCTAGCGTAAGGAGTTTTACCAACTGATGGACTGGCGTCAGCTTCCGAGAATCCTCGTCGAGTTTCAGCCAAACGAGCTTCGAATAAATGTCGTACGCGCGACTCGATAATTTGTTGTAATTTCTCGGTCGACATTGTGACATTTGTTTTGGAAGGGTAACTCGCACCATTTCGTGCCACTGCAGGTGTAGCCGTTACGTCATCCAACTTGTCACTGTTTACTACGCCTCGGTTTAAATAGCACACCATGAAAACCACCATGTTTCCCGTGTGCGTTTAGGTTAGGTTATAATACACATGCCTTTTTTATGTTTAGGTTATATATAATGCACGTGCTTTTTTAATAATTTATGTTTATTTCATTTTTAATTTCTGTGGTGTTCCAACCCCCACACGATCTCGTCGAATTTTGCTTTCGACGTTATTGCCCACCAAACCAAAATGTAATACGGATTATCAGAGTCGGAATGCCACAATTGTTTTAAGTATAAGCAAAATTTTATTCTTTAAATTAATTTGTATTTGTCTCTAATACATACAAACTTATTATCAAACGAATAAAAAATAAAAACGATAATTTAAAAGATATTTTCAACAGATGGCACTATAAGCTAATAACTAAATAAAAATGTTAATGGTTTGCTTCATCGATTAATAAAATAATTTAGGTGGGCTCCTTGATTGCAGTACCTAATTTTCTCACTACAATTGGCGCAATTTCCATCGAATTTTGATCAAACCACATCTTAACACTGCAATAAGCCATATAGGTATATTAAATCTACATTGCAACAACAAATGAAGAAAATTCTTCTATCGGAATCGGATGGAACTACCATCCCTACTATTTAAGAAGATGGTCCATTACCAGTTAATATCCAGGAAAATATAATAATTGGCGCTTGTGCTGACCTTGATGATTCAACTGGATTACGTTCCTAAAATGCTGCAAATTTCTGATGACGAATTAGACTGTCGGTTACTAGTTGCAGCCAACAGAGACGTTAGTTCTTTCAATTTCGTCTCATTCAAGATTGGAGTGAGTCCTGATATATTCATTAGGCTGCTGCGTCCTGATGTTTGGCCAATGGGAGTGATGGGCCGAGAATTTATTGATAGACCAAAAAAACGTCCTGTTACCGGTGTCGGCGGCTTAACATCCGCACCTATCTCATCTACAACTTCATTTAATTCTTGCTGCCGACCTAAATCAGGTCTTAATTCATTAAAAATTTATTATTAAAATGTAAGAGGGTTACGTACCAAAACCAAAGAATTTTTCTTGGCTGTTATTGAATGCGATTTTGATGTTCAATACTAGCTATTTTGTTTTAAGATATGATCGGGTATTTTCTCGCGGAGGTGGTGTTTTAATAGCAGTTAAATCCATTTTTAGCTGTAGACTATATAATTTAGAACCATTCAATGACTGTGAGGCGGTTTGGATTAAAGTTACTGCATTGTCCCAAAGTTTTGCTTTTGGCGTGCATTATATCACACCAAATTCTAATCTGAGTTGTTTTACGGAACATTGCAATATCATCTCTTACAGAGCTTCTTGATGATCGAACAATTGTGTTATTTTAACTTACTAAGTATATCGTGGACGACTAACTCAAATTTTATGCTGCCAAACAATGCTTTCTCCGTCATCTAATTCTAGTCTTGGTGTTGGCAATTTGGGATCGTTTATTTTCGAAACCAATGCTATACACAACTATAGCTATGTTGAAATTAAAACCAAATCATTGTCCTGGTCCTAATCTTGTCCCTGCAACTATTTTACGCAGATATGCACAGTCTCTGGCTTTGCCGTTAGGTGTGCTGTTTAACAGATCGCTAGAAATTGGTTATTTTCCCGATCATTCGAAGTCGTCGCATATTATTCCAAGTTTCAAAGATGGGGATATATCTTTAGTGGCTAGTTATAGACCGATTTCAATTCTATCGGCTATTCCTAAAATCTTTGAATGCATGGTTCGTGATATTATGTTCATTTAATTTGGTAAGTTTATTACTCCACAGCAACTTGGATTTTTCACGGGTCGCTCAGCTACTATTAATCTCGTTGAATTTACCCAATTTGTGATAAATTCGATTGAAGGTGGTGCGTAGGTTGATGTAGTGTTTACTGACTTCAAAATGGCATTTGATAGAATCTCACATGAGATTGTTTTTATCTTTAAGGTCGCAAAAAATTTGTGAAGATCGGCGATTGTTATTCGAGTTTGCGGGGAGTAACATCCGGGGTTCCTTAGGGAAGTCATCTAGGACCCTTGCTATTCAATATATTTATTAACGATGTTAATCTAAGGTTATCCAATTCAAAAGTTTTACTTTATGCTGATGATATGAAAAAATACGTGAAGTTAAATAATGTAGGTGCTTGTTCGCTGCTCCAACAGGATCTAGATAGATTCTTCCATTGGTGTCACTGTAATAAATTAGAACTTAATGTAAATAAATGCAAAGTGATTAGTTTTCATAGAAAGAAATATCCCGTCTATTATGCCTATATATTTAAAAACGTTAATATCAGTCGCACGAAAGAAGTAGTTGACCTTGGTATTGTTCTTGATGAAAACCTAACATTTGCTCGTCATACCGAAAAAATAATAAACAAAGCTAATGCTATGATGGGATTTATATGTTGGTAAAGATTTTAAAGATTTGGATACCTTCAAGACCATCTACAGCACGTTGGTAAGATCACAAGTAGAATACCTTTCTATCGTGTGGAATCCTCTGTATGATATTCGTATTAAACGAATTGAGAAAATTCAACGCAAATTTACTAGACGTGTATACCATTCTATTATTAGAACGCAAGATTATGTTCCATATAATGATCGTTGTAAAAAGGTTCAGTTGCTTCCGTTAAATATAATGCGTTATATTAACTCGGCTTGCTTTATATTTAACTTATTAAACAATAAATTAAATTCTTCTGAGCTTTTAGCTAGCGTTGATTTTGTACCAAAAAACTTAAATATAAGAAACCGATGCTTTATTCAACCTCGGTACCACAGAACCAATTACGGTACTCATAATCCTTTTGATGTTCGATTTTAATATTGGCAAATAATAATATTAGTAATTGTTAATAATATAATTTAGTAATTGTTTTTATTTTTTTTTTTATATATTTTATTGATTAAGTAGCTTTTAACTGTACATTTTATTAACTTATAAATTCTTGTTACTTATTTATTGAAAGCTTTATTATATTATGTTTACTTTTAGTTTTAATATGTTATTGATGATTTGGTACTAGTCCTATTTATGTAACTATTTTGTATTATGCGGGTTAGATTAAAACAGTTATGATGACCCCTTAAATAAATAAATAAATACAAATAGATAATATCAATCACCGATTTCAAGCCTCTAAGTGTACGTTTCCACCAAAAACTTGGTTGCTTTTTTACATCGCACCTCACACGTATAGTACACATTCTTAAAAAAATTGCGTTTCGACACAAAATTTATTACCACATGCAAACAAAAAACAACCGATTTGTAGAAAAAACAACCGATTTGTACTAATGAAGAGAACTAATGAAGATTTGCTGTTGTTTTTTTACATTGGTACTAAAATATAAAATTTCCTCTAGGAAATTTTATGGACAACCCATCATTTATTTGAAAAATGTCATTACTCTTGGTTTCGACCAAAAAATCGGTTGTTTTTTTTTTACAAAGGAAAATATTTTAATATTTTTTATGTATGTGTATTAAAATTCTATGTCTTAGAATTATAAATTTAAATATTTGAATTTTAACGTTGATTTTTTTCATAAAAATTTATTGTAAATGGTTGCAAATCTAAAATGTTTAAAGTTTAATAAGAAATAAATGGCTTTTAGTGTTTTAAAAAAATAAATAACTTTTATTCAAATTTAAATCACAACAAAAATACATGATAATGACATTTTTCAAATAAATGAAGGGTTGTCCATAAAATTTCCTAAAGGGAATTTTATATTTTAGTACCAATGTAAAAAAACAACAGCAAAAGTTCTCTTCATTAGTACAAATCGGTTGTTTTTTCTACAAATCGGTTGTTTTTTGTTTGCATGTGTAGGTAATAAATTTTGTGTCGAGACGCAATTTTTTTAAGAATGTGTACTATACGTGTGAGGTGCGATGTAAAAAAAAACAACTTTTTGGTGGAAACGTACACTTAAGATAAATGATATCAATAGTTCTTTGATGTATAATGCAATTGTTTATTTTCTCAAGTGTTAAGTGTATATGCAGTTTAGTGGATTTTGCTAACTTTTGCAGACGTGTTTAGTAAAAATGTAGGGATTTAAAAATAAAAATTTTGTTTCATAAAAATATTTATTAATTTAATAAATACACCGTTATCGAGATAAAAGCCTGGCATTTTTATAAAAATCTCATCTTGCATGTATTTTCACTTTATTTTTTATATTTAATTTTTAATTTTTTGCTTATAATTTAAAACTTATTGAATTCGTTGTGTACCCGTCAAAAACTCAATAAAGAATCTACAAGTTAACCGCTTAGAATTAAAGTCTATTCCATAATTACTAGTCACTAATTTACATCGAGTCATCGTCCATGTCAGAACAGGATGGCTGGAGAAATGCTATGTACGTCCTTGGCTGGTGACAGCGTAAGTTGGACAATATGGTAGCACGTTAAATTAACTGCGAAATAGTTGAGAAAGCTTCGCTCCAGAAAATACTTTTTCTGAACGAAATATTGTATAACTCCCGAAGCCGAAAACTCACCCGTAAAGGGTATATATATATATATATATATATATATATATATATATATATATATATATATATATATATATATATATATATATATATATATATATATATACATATATATAGACGAGTATATATTCATGTATCCTTTTTTATTACAATTTTGAAGAAAACAGATCGATTTTTATCGATTGATTTGTGGTGTAAGACTTTTCCTTCACCAGGCTGCTTTTATAGTGCTAAAATTAAAAAAAAAAAAAAAAAAAAATGGGGTTGTTCAATTTTATTTGAATCTCTTCTAGAAATTATCTGCTTTCTTCTTTCTATATAATTTTTCCAGGTAACGCAAAATAACTATAACTTTTTATCGTTATTCCACTTTTTTATCACAGAATTTTTTTTTTTTTTTTGTATATATTTCTTCAAGTCGTAAATGAAAATGTACACGTACATAAAATAAAATTGTATTCGTATAAAATTCATATCTATATGTAGAACGGTACGAGTTATATAAAATTCATGCTCGTAGGGAGCGGGAAAATTTGTAAAGGAGGTTCGGAGATGATAATAAATAGTATATGATATTTAAATATTTATTTTGTTTGAAAATAAAATAATAAAAAAAAAAAAAAAAAAACGAAATCAATAATTGAATTAAATATTTTTTATTATATATTTTTTAATTACAGGTACCTACTTTTTATTGTACGACTTTATTGATTATTTTGAAAAGGATGCGGCAACCGTATTACCACGGGAAAAATTCATTGAAATTATGGAGACAATATTTTCAAAAGCATCATTACCCGAACGTGAAGCAATTATATTTCAGGTAAGATTATCATCGTTAATTTAGAATTTAGTTTAAATTATTAGCTTCAATGTCAAAATGAACGATGATGGGTTATAATAAAAACTACTTCATCAAAAAAAAAAGACATTTAAGTGTTGTAGAACAAAAAAGTAAAATTTATATTATATGGGAAAGTTACCATCTTCAAAAAAAAAAAAATCAATTCAAATTACAACAAATAACAAGTGGGTTATTGAATTGCAAGAGGAAGAAAAAATTTGCTTTTTCAACAATTTCCTTCTGTTTTTTATTTGAATTATTTTTCATCATATCTCCTTTTTCATAATAAAATCGGTCGTTCTACTTACTATGCTATACTTATGGTATAAGTATATACAATTACTTAAAGAGTTTTTAATTTTATTTCAATTTAAAATTGTTTGCCGGGAAGCAAGAATTTGCCACAGTTCGTAGTATATGCTATATGGCGTTTAATTTTTATTATTATTATTATTTTTTGTGATCCTGAAATACGCGTATAATATACAAGAAATTGTATTGTGCTGAAAGCGGAAAGAGATGACTGAATCAGCAAAAAATTTTAATTTGTTGATGGAAAAGAAAAATCCCTTCCATCATAATTTGTTTTTGTTTTGTTTTTACAAATATAAATTTGAGATATGGCACAATGCTTATTTTGACCCTGGGAGTTTTTCCATTTTTCATTTTAATAAAATAACATTATTATTCTTCTTGATTGTGTAATGGTAAAAAAAATGAAATTATGAGTAAATAAAAAAAAAAAAAAAAATTAGTGGAATATGCGATGACTATGCAATTTAAAAAAAAATACAATAAATAAAAAGTAAAGGTAAATGCTCCATTATAATAAAATAAAATGGTTGAGTTTATGGAGATGAAATGGGTGCGAGTAGGTCGAACGATAGATTGAAAACGAATCGAGAAAATATTGCACATAAAACGACGAATACAAATGTTGATATTAACACTATATTGCTTATAAGTTGATTATTAATTTGCCATTCTGAGTTCAATCATGCAAAAAGCAAGTGCTTTAAAAATTTCTAGATACCTTTAGTATTGCTTAAGAAAGTTACTTCGGTATGCTAATAAAAAAGCTCTAAGGACAAAGAACGTATAAACATTTTTACCCGTTTCGTGCAACTGATTAATATTATTCAGCCAATTCAGAGTGGTTAATGAAAGGAAAGTTTTTAAAACTCGGCAGATTGTATCTAAAACAGAAACTAATAAAAATTGAAGATAATTTTTGCTCTGATTATTGAGCTACTTAGGTCATAAAAGGGTATTATTCTAACTTTATATCATGAAAATTAAATTTTCGGTTAGTAAATTAAACCTTCAGCCAACTTAATTCTTTAATATAAGAAAAAAAAAATCTATGCTGTTGCTCTAACCGAATCAAAAACTACCAAAACTTCAGTATAATATCCTATATAGTTTATCAGAAAGACACCGGTTGTTGACGTTATATTAGAACCAAACAAAAATTATATTAGAACGAAGTAAAAAACCAGACAAGAAAGTGAAACTAGAAGCCAGAAGAGCAAGTCATCATCATGTCAAAATAAAATTATACAAGCATATTATATCTTTGGAGTTTCATTTATTTTCAAACCACAATACGAACATAATATTCATATGCAAATTAGTTGGATAACAGGGGCAAACATCTATTATAAAAAGGGTCAAAGGGCAGTGTATTTTACTCATATCCTTCTAACGTTGAGTGGCATTCAGAGTGTGCAATAATACAAACTAAAAAAATGATATCAATGTTAAACTAGACAGAGCCCAGAAGCTGTTAACTGAATTGATGGCTATTGAATGCGAAATGTTTGATGAAGACAGCAAGGTGAAATCAGATTTTTCCAAATTCGAGGATAGCTATACTATGTAGTACGTGCGAGACTGAACGCGTCTATTGGACAGGATAGCCTATCATCAAGAATGCAGCACTGAATTAAAAAGAAAATTCCATGAATGTTTCCCAGCACTCAATAATCGAAGTGCGACTGCCAAAAATTAACATCCCAACAATCGTTGGCGATTATATGGAGTGGCAGTCATTTTTTGATATTTATAGCTCAACCATTCACGACATAGAGAGAATTTGACTGGAGGCCCGAAGTTTTCAAAAAACGGCATACAGTAAATGCGTTAATTAAAACGTATTTAGAGCAGCCCAGAATAATGCAACTGAATGCAATAAATATCAGGAAATTAACTGATGTACTCGACGAATCGCTTAGAGGTCTTAAGTCATTAGGTCCAAATACGGAAAAAGGGATCCTTGGCTAGTACATATTGCATTAAACAAGCTAAACAGTAAAACTTTTTGCCAAGAGAGACAGCAGATTAAGACTTTCCAGCCATTGATGAATTGTTGGTATTTTTTGGACTTCACAGAGACGCATGCTTGATTCAATCAATGGATATACGAAGAAGATTGTTACAAATCGATCAGCATCTGCTGTTAACTGAATTGTAACATCATCGGCTATGCAATGCCCGATACGGAAGCAAACAGGACATATAATTCATGATTGGGAGACCTTCAAGAGTATGACGTCAGTTGAAAAATTAGATGCAGTAAATGGAAGCAATAGATGTTACAATGTTTAAATGGCAAACATAGAGTGCAGGATTACAGATCAAAGGCTAGTTGTTAACAGTGTCAAAGAAAACATCGCACCTCACTGCACAGCGGTTATCTGATGAATCAAAACTATTAATCACAGATCGTCAAACAGTTCTAAAGATTAACAATATGGATCTACCAAATGGTGAGGAACAACGAGCTATGGTGATGTGGACCTACATATTAGATTGATCGATGATGAACAAACCAGAGCAATCCAATTAAAGGCCGTGCCGCATCAAAAAAAGTCAAAGAAAGAATTACGCCCCATGACGATATATACATTCATATAGTACATACTAGAGCCCTGCTCGGATATTTTTTTTGGTATCCGTATCTAATCCGCATCCGCAAGAAAAACATAAAAATTATCCGCATCTGCACTCATTCAAAATGCTTATATCCGCATCCGCACTCATCAGCATCCGCAAACACAATAAGTCACCCCGCCAGCTGACAAATTCTTCAATTTTTGAGAGGTTTTGATAATAAACAATTAAAACCGTCTAAGAAGAAAATATTTCAAGCCAAAACATATCATCGATTGCCAGGTAGCGAGTAGTTCTGAAAATGCGACAAGACTCCTGGAATCGATGCATCACGTACAAAACCTAAACAAATCATTCTGAACAAGCACGCAGTCGAATAAGTTTGCAGTTGGGGTAAATCATTTCATGACATCTGCAAAGAGAAGATATTTCGCGAACTTGAAGCACTCGACAATGTCGTTAATAAATATTATGAATAGAAGAGAACCAATATGACCGCCCTGAGGCACTCCAGCCGTAGTACGAAAATACCGGGAAAACAATCGGAAAAAATCACGAACTGCCAACTTTCTGAAAGATATAAGATGTTAACCATCCCACGGGGAGTTACTGACAATGCAAGTTCTAAAACTTGGCGATGAGATTAGCGTGACCGATTTTATCGAAGGCTTTTGTGAAAATCAGTATAAATTACGTCCAGCTGCAGTTTGGAATTGTAACTACAAAATCGATCACAACAAAATGTAACCAAATTAGTGACCGTCGATCTACGGAAAACCCATGCTGAACAGATAGGTTTAATGTGAAAAGGCAAGACATTATGAATCATTAATTAAAAAAGTATTGGTAAGGCTGACAAAAGTGCAATCGCACGGTAGATCATTCGCTAGATCATTTTTCTTCTACTTGACTTAAAAATGGGACAAATAACTGAAATCTTCCAGAGATCCGAAAAGTCACCACTCCACAGATTTTCATAGTAAAGTAACATAAGAGGCAAAACTCTCTGCACAGCTCTTGAATAAATTAGGCGGAGTACCATCGTCTCCGGAAAACTTGATAAAATTGAAACTGCAGTTGTAACAACTGATGGAGTTACGTAAAGTGACAAAAGATGGTGATGCACTGTGTAGTTGAAATGGTTGCACATAGTAATCCAACAATGTGATTGATCTTTGATCTGCCCTGGAAGGCAAAAAAACAAGATTGACGTCGAACCAAAGTACACCGGGAAGATTACATTAATCCATGATCATAAAATGATCGCTGCCACGTACCGTATATCGGATTTTAGGAATTCGATGATCATGTGGTAATAATTGATGTTAGATCCATATGGATGGAACATATACTGGATGGTAAACACGTATATGCTGATAATAATTATGCGTACGGTGGGTCAATTGATATAAGGATGGCGAGCGATCAATTCGCTGAGAATATTGGTTCTTACAACTATCAATACGCCACCACATATGAGGTCAGTGTCGTAGTCGTATCTGTCCTTTCGATATACCATGTGATCAAAGGGAAAATATTCTGTCGAATTTATTCTTAAAGTAAGCCACGTTTGACCGATTGCAATAATATCGTAATTATTATCCATTATGCATTACCACGAATACTGGATGCATTAAGGTAGTGACACGAGATGATTCTTGTATCACGGGAAGAAAATGAAGGTGGTGGATACACGGAAGACAAAGTTGCGACTGACGTTGTGTGATTTGATGAAGGCGTTAAAAATGAAATTAGTTTTTGGGCGATGAACGAATTCCCTAACTAAAATTCCGGTTGACCAAATGTCAGGTTGAAACAATTCGCTGAAACGCTAGTTCAACGCCAATTTTAAATAAAACAAAATTAAGCTGACTAAACGGTAGTTTAGCTCTTCCTTATTAGGTCCAATTTGCTGCCATAAAAATGTACATAAGGTAACTGATGTAGTGAAGGAATTAAACTTAGATGCATATATGAATTTTAAATCCTTAAAAGTAACAGCTATGATTGAATCAACCGCGGTAGAACATGAACCAATATAATGCAAGCGCTTTGCGATATATACGTGCGAGGAGGCCCTGCTGAGGTAGCTGCAACAGTATTCTGGAATATGTTCGACACAGGAGCTGTAGCCGAAGTGTAACAGTAGCGTTCCGATTACACTCGTTATAAAATGCTTAGCTTCAATGTTTTCAATTAAAGCATTTAAACTGTCCCATTTCGCCAGAAAACTATTCGCTTTGATTACTATAAAAATCATAAGGAATATTCTTCAAATAAGAATTATACAATAAGAATAAAAGGATTAAGGCGCAAGCACGTATGCGGATGAAAAATATAAAAATCATCTGCATACTAAACAATCAAATCAACACATATAAATCATGTGACTAGCTTCATCAATCACATCACACGTTGGTGAAAAAAAATGATTCACATTCTATGTAAAAGCAAATTTAAAATATTTGTATTTCTGTTTTTACTTTGTTTTTATTCTGCTATGCAAAATTATATCCGCAAGTGTGTGATTTGATTGGTGAACCTAGTCACATGGTTTATATGTGTTGATTTGATTGGTTAGTATGCGCATGATTTTTATATTTTTCATCCGCATACGCGCTTGCGCCTTTAGTTATTACCAATAACTGTTTTACATATATTATTCACTAAAGGCTGCAAACCATTTGTTTATCTTCATTTTAATTTAGTTTCTGGAGTTGAATAATGAAAAGGATCCATTCCGTAAACAAATATATTTAATTCTTAGAACAAAAATAGCAATTTTGATATGTTGTAAGAAAATATGTTTTTTAATGTTGGTTAATCAACAGTTATATTTAGGTAAAGGTATATCTCTTGATTATATGGCTGGTGTTTGGAATTGACCTTGTGTCACCCGAAAAAAAACTTCCTTTTATGGGATTAATTTTTGTTTTAACTTTATTGCCCACTTGTTGTTTTTAGTCCTTTTATCCTTTCTCTACTTATTAATACAAAAATGCTTGTGTTGTACTTGACTTGTTTTCTTGACTTGTTTACTTGTTTTCAAGTACTTGTTGTATTTGATTTGTTTGACTTGTCAAACAATTACAATTTTAGTGCAGAATAATTCACTCACTAATTACTAATTGATTATAGGTGTCGCCGTTCTACATTTGGAAGAACAACACAAAATGTCAATGACTTTCGTTTTGACAATGTTTTTGAATTGATTGTCATCACGATGTCATCATTAACGATATGGCGTTAACATTCCGCTTTCCGTGAATCAGTTGATTCACTTGGAAAAATTTTTGATAATTTGAGAATCGGTTTTTTTACGTCACCTTCTTGCTTACGAAGTGTTACCGTCCAAGGTTTTCATTCTTAATGATCACAAGATCGCTTATTTTTATAGTTTCCTTCTTGATTTGCCATTTATGGCAATGTTGTAGGGTAACCAAGCATTCACGGTGCCAGCGAGACCAAATATGTTGTACTATTGTTGCGCTAGTTGCCACCTTTCTTGGTACGATATGTTGCGCCCCGTCGGTGAATATTCTGGTTTAGGTATTCTCGTAATAGGTAGTCCAATCAAAAAAATGCGTTGGAGTTAGCACGTCAATATTTCCTTCGCCACGACATAACGGCCTTGAATTTAGAATTCCTTCGAATTCTACCACCAATATGTGGAGTTCTTCTACGGTGGGTACATTTTGGCCTATGACTCGTTTTAGATGCGTTTTGCAGCTTTTGATAGATGCCTCTCAAAGACCACCAAAATGTGGTGCGCTCGAAATGCCACGTAACCTTTAGTCTTAAAAGTAATGATGAAACACTACAAAATTCGATCCATAATCACTAAAGACATCGCTGCAAGACCCCCTTGGCAATACTGACATGACCCTCTGCAAGAATGCCTCTATCGTCTTGTCAGTTGCCAACTCAATATGTGCAGTAGTAGTAGCAAGACAGATGATCAGACATACATAAATTTTCATTGACCTCTGCCCTCTAGGTCTGACATGATAGGCACTTAAAGGGCGGACATAATCCACTCCAACTTGCGGAAATCATTTTACAAGTTGAGCTCGTGCACTTGGCAAATCGACCATCAACTGTTCCTGCAGGTTTGGCCTTGCCTTGCAACATGATGTACACTTCTGGGAGACGAATCTCTTCGATTAATGCCGTCTTACCACATAGAATTTTTGTTTTAATATTTAGTTCAACAAAGTTGGTCCAGCATGGCGATATTAGAAATGGTATTCCACCATCAATTTTTTCACTACAGACGATTCATGTGACAAAATAATAGGATGCCTGGTATTGCAGTTCACCGACTCTCATAATACAATAAACGTCAAGGAATAGACTCAAACTCCCCAAACCTGAACTTCATTTAACGATACAACCCTTTCTTAGTTGTACGATTTCATCGTGAAATTTGTCCTGCTGAAGCTTTTGTTCTGCAAATGAAAAATCTGGTCCGGATATCTTGTAATTTCGAATATCTTTGAATTGATACCGTCCCGGCATACGTTTCGTTCACTGTGAGGATTGGCAGCGACCATGTCCTATTGGTTTCGTTCAACCATGAAGGGCCATTCCACCAGGATTACAATTTGTTTTTTGAACAAAACGTTGATCCTCTGGTTACGATATCCGCAGGGTTATCTTCCAACTTAATATGATTCCAGTGTTCTCTGCTCTATATTTCGAGGACTGGACCGACAATCCAATACTATCGTGGGATCATCAGGTATTTTACCGGTGCCACCTTTGAATTGATTAAAATTAACGAAACATTACATTGATTTGAGTCGTTGGTATTCCTTGCATAAAACACCGCTCCATTTGCTGCTTCACAGGCATCACAAAGTTCGGAATTACTAGTTTTTGGAAGCCATCTCGTTACTTTGATACTTAATAATTGCGATATATCTTGACGTAAATAGGTCCATGAAGTTCATCATCCCAGGTTAATTTGGTTTTTTACAGTTGCTAAAACAATATTTTTATTGGCAGTTAACTGTCCACTTAATGATCCAATCTTAATTGGTAATTCGATTTGATTGTTACTGAAAATGTTAGGCCATCTTGTCTATGATTCCAACATAGAAGGGGACCATCGTTACAACGTCTTCTCGGTCTTTGATTTCCCGACTATTGATAATTTGTGACGGGCACATTCCTTCTAGTATCTTTGGATGGTTGGAGGCCCATTTCGCTATCATTACATATCCTTTCGATGTTCTGTTTTAACTTGCTCAATTCTGCTAGATGCCAATGAATATTTATCTCGGTTCTTGACCGCAATTTGACTAATGGTTCGAGTAGCAAGAAATGGAGCCGACCCTGTACCATATGTTGCTGTATTGAGCTCGAACTGATTGATTGGTTCATTCTGCCGGTACTGTTGTAGATCAGCAGTAAATACAAATTGATGGTTACGGAACCTTTGTAATATTGAATAGTGAACCTTAGTACAGTGAGATCGACCTTTAGAATTTCATTTAGCAATCTCCCTGTCAAACTTTTCGCTGATGCGTCGAAAACAATACTAATTTTTGCAACCGTATACCTGTCGTTCTTACAACACCATAATATGGCAAATAAAAACCAGGTTGCTTCGCTTCGCTTGATGTCAGTTATCTCATTTCCGCAAATTTTGCATCTGTGGTAAATCTCCTTTCGATAGACCGGAATCGGCCAATTTCTAATCCAATTGAGTTCTTTAAGATGGTTGGTTCTTCTTGAAATGAAAGTCCAATGGTATATCTTCCCTCTTCGTTCATGGTCGTGGTCGAAATATAGAAATCTTCACATCGGCGTTCTTCACAGTTAATGGGTTTTGATTTGGTACTGCTTCAGTTTCCCACATTGCTCTTAAAAATACTTCTATATTTTTAAAGGAATGTAAGCTTGTTGTTGCTAAATGGCTGTCTGATTCCACTGGAGGCTTACCAGCTATTATCCATCCAAACTTGGTATTTTGAGCGATTAATTCGTGTTGTTGATTCCGTATGATTTGCAGACATATGTATTCTTTCGTTGCTCCCGCTGATGTTCCGCAAAATCCTGCTACATGAATACTCCTTTGAATAGTATTCCAACGCTTTCCAACACAAAAGAGACTTGTGAGACCGAATCAAGTAGCATTCGGCATTTGCCAATTATTTCATTATGAGGTGTTGAAAACCACGCAATCGCTGTAGGAAGTATTGTTTGACTTCCTATATGTTTATTCGAATAAGACGTTTCAGAAACTGGTTGAATTGTCTCAGTCACGAGTGTCTGAGTGGGCGCCATCTACGCGCTTATTGCATTTGTGGTATATGGTTAATTTATCTTACTCTGTTTATATTGAGATAATTGAAACATTTACAATCAGATTGGATTAGCTCACGTCTTTCACTCGTCGGCTTGTTCTTGAATTGATCACATATAGGTACATCTGGTGATCACTCTTTTTATACCATGGGCATGTGATACCGAGTTCTGATAAATGTACATGTTTGTACATCAAGCCCATTTTCCCCGTGTAACATCGTTCAATTTATTCAACATTACGCGAATAATTGAGGGGTCACGTGACTGAGGCCTCTCAAGATTTTATCAGAGTTGTCCAACAGCTGTCTCAGTGGACTGGCAGGTATCTAAACTGAATTTTGGGTCCAGGAATGCAGTGATTTAGGAATTGCTCGTGCAGCTTTTCAAAATAGTTCAAAATACCTCAAAGTAGTTCGTATCTTTAAGCGAGTGATGTTTGATGAGATTACTTGCTTAATCTTTTGAATAACTTCTGAGATATCGTTGTGTATTCTCAATCATGATCCTGACTTAGATTCAATCTCGTAGTAGATGGTTTCTATGCTGGCAGAGTCAGTTTGTTCCTTTGGATTTACCCTCAATAAGCCGCATGTCTATGTCCTAAGCCTAAGTTCTGCATTTTACATAAAGCGTGTCATCTCGGAAAAAATAGTATCTACTTTAGGCAGGCAATAATTAAACAACTCTCATTTTCCTGATATGTAAAATGGGTGAAAATTGCTCCAATTTCTTAAAATTACTTTGATGTGTAATCGCCATTTGTTTCTGACTACGCGATTTGTTAGGTAGGCTAGTTCCCGAATATTTCTGGAAGCATTTATATCCGTTAGTTTAACTAAAAATGTATTATTATGCATAAAAACTTTTAACATGACTATTTTTAACACTATGCATAAGTTACGGGAACCTGTCAGAACTGGATATTTCAAAATATGATTTGACAAAACCAGATAAGGTACAAAACTGGATATTTCAAAATTGGATAATTCAAAACGAGATAAGGTACAAAACGAGATATGGTACAAAACTGGATATTTCAAAACAGGATATTTCAACATGTGATTTAAACTTAAAATATTTTTTTTAGGAAAGTTCTGGCCAATTAGGAAGGAACTCGGCGAGTTCTTAACCAATTATAATGAAATTCAATATGTAGTATGAAAATGGAATTTTAAAATGATTTGTTGGGACAGTTCTAGAATAAGGCCAGTAAGGTTCCATACTTGAATATTTCTAAGAAGAGAAATAGAATTTTCCTTCACTTAATGGTTTTTTTAATTGCTACTTTTCATCTTATTAAAAAAATCATTTAAAATCACATTTTCATCATACGTAACGAATTTTATCATAATCGGTTAAGAACTCACCGAGTTCCTCCCTAACTGGCCATACTCCAGAACTTTTCCAAAAAAACATTTTAAAATTCCATTTTCATACTACGTATCGAATTTCATCATAATCGGTTAAGAAATCGCCGAGTTCCTTCCTAATTGGCCATATTCCAGAACTTTCCTAAAAAAATCATTTTAAGTTTAAATCACATGTTGAAATATCCTGTTTTGAAATATCTAGTTTTGTACCATACCTCGTTTTGTACCTTATCTCGTTTTGAATTATCCAATTTTGAAATATCTAGTTTTGTACCATACCTCGTTTTGTACCTTATCTCGTTTTAAAATATCCAGTTTTGGAGTCATCCTGTTTCGTCAAATCCAGTTGTAAAATATCCAGTTTCGACCGGTACCCATAAGTCACATCACGAGTGCAGGTTGCTATAATACGTTAAAGAAGTCTTAAAGTGTTAAAGGTCGCAAGCACAGTTATTTATAAAAATAAGTTATTTTTTGTGGAGTGAAATAGCACCTCCCGCTACTTTTTTAGTTTTAGGAAATTTTAAAATTTATAACAATTATCACAATAAAACAGAATATAAACGTAGCCTGGAATGCGTTTCTAAACTCTACATTGTAAAACATTGTAATTGTCATTGTATGAAGTATGAGGTTAAACAATGGCGTGGTTTCAAACGTCAAGTCAGAATAATACGAAAGTATGAATACAAATTTATAGATTTATAGTAGTGTGCGATATTTATTATCGTTTATTATAATTGTCATAGCAACGAAAAATTCAATTTTTTGATATAAAATAAAAATTCATAAACGAATTGTATTGCGATTCCAATACATACTGCGTTTTAGTTAGAGTGTCAAATAGCAGGTGCGCTAATTTCCATGTTTTTAGTACTTTACTACGAAAATTTAAATATTAGCCGTGTTGTTTTCGTAAAGCTAAGCGAGTTTTAATTTAATATCTCAAAGCAACAGCTTTTGGCATTATGCGCATTTTAATTTTTCTGTTTTGGTTATAAAACATTTATGTCAAATTTTTGTAATTACATTTATGTAAAAAAATTGTATATACAAGAATCGTGTGATGTGATGATAGTTTCTGTGATTTTAAATATGATTTTAAATAACAAATTTGAAAAAATTACCGCATTGTGGTGAACACCATAACCATAAAATGGTTTTATGTCCCCTAAATCTAAAAATTTGTTTGCTTAAATGCAATTGTTGTTATAATCTTTTTCGGCTTTGTGAAAGCAACACAGCTGATAAAAAAAAAATTAATTGCTCGATAACCATATCGATTCTTTAATATTAAAAAAAAATAAAAAATTAAAATGTGTGTGTATATATTTTCAATTTATTTGCTTGAAAATTAAATTCCAAAAAAAAATTCCAAACCTATTTGATTTCAAATCCAATTCCAGTTTCATAATCAAATATAATACGGCTATTATTTATTCGTTTTAATTTACTGTTTATTTATTGTTTTCGTTTTAAATTTGAATACCACTAAAAATAAGTTCTATATTTTGACAGCTACAAGTCTACTATCGAGTAGAGTTGAAAATGACGTTTGAAACAATATGGCAAATAGTTTATGAAAGCCAAATCGCACATGTCTGTTGTAATAATTTCAGTTTAAGGGTCTTTGTCAATGTATTAAAAATATTTTGTTAAAAAAAATGGGGAAAATAAATAATCGAGGAGAAATATTTTTATCTTAAAATTTAATTTTGCCGAGTGCATCTTAAATAGTTAAAATTTTGACATTGACATTGTACAAATATATACACAACATAATCGCATTGGTAACAATATATATCTAATCCGCATGCGGTAACAATATATATGTATCGGTAACAAACATATTATGTGTTAAAAACACGTTAAAAATAAAAAATTTTGACAGCTAAAGTTAAATATTTTTTTTATTCACCTCAAAAAATTTATAAAAAATTTAACGAGGTAAAGGCCGTCTATAAATTTTGACAAGTGAATTTAAAAAATCATATCCTCATTTTTGACAAAATCACTGTGTTTAGTTATAAAACAATAAAATTAATATTCTAGTTGGCGTATATAAGTTATATTTTATTAGGAATTTTACAACAACAATAGAATGACAATAGAATTTCATTTACGTTTGATTTAATTTCAATCCAATTTTTTGTTGGGTTTATATTAAAATAAGACGACATTTTTCTTTCTAATTCTTATTCTAGTACCCGATATATGTTTGCTATCGATATACATATATATTGTTACCGATAGGATTTATATACATATATTGTTGCCGATGCGATTCATTTTGTGTATATTATATGTGTACGATGTTTAGCTGTCAAAATTTTAACTATTCACCATTCACACGTCAAATTTAAATTTATTGTTAAAAATATTTCACCTCAATTATTTATTTACCAATATTTTTAACTAAAAATTTTTAATACATTGACAAAAAATGAAAATTTTCTCCTTATTCCAATATAAAACCAACAAAAAGTTGGATTGAAATTAATTCATGCTATTGTTGTTGTAAAATTCCCAATAAAATATAGTTAATATAAGCCAACTATGATTTTAATTTTATTATTTTATAACTAACCACAGTGATTTTGTCAAAAATGAGGTTATGATTTTTTAAATTCACTTGTCAAAATTTATAGTCGGTATCTACGTCGTTAAGTTTTTTATAAATTTTTTGAGGTGAATAAAAGAAATATTTAACTTTAGCTGTCAAAATTTTCATTTTTAACAATAATTTCAATAATGTAAAGTTTAGGAACGCACTTCTGGTTTGCTATTTGTGTAAATTTGATAGTAACAATAATGTTCCCAATGTTGTAAGGCATGGTTAGATGTAATTTGTAAATCATTCTATTTTAGGTGAACATTTTGTAGACAGATAAGTTTTCTGGATGATGAGGTCGTAAACAAGTAAATAAATAAATATTATGGGTAACAGAAAAACCAATCATATCTTTAACAAGAAATGTTGATTTAGAAATGCTACATTTCTTTAAACAGAACTGTCACGTTTAATAAGTGGTGCAGGTGTTTTCTCTGATTTCCAGGGTTAAATTTTATTTTTAACAAGATTGTTCTACATCTTATAATGGAATAATTGTAAACAATTAATTTTCTTAGAAATAGATTGTTATTTTAAAGAAAATTATAGGAATACAAGAATAACTTGTTTAACAAAATAATGTCAACCAGTTAAGCACGCTGTGTTATGTTTCAGAGAAAGATGTTATATAGAAACACATAACAAACACTTACGTGTTTAAAGTTACCGTGTTAAATTTACAGTGCGAGATGTCAGTTTTTTTTAGATCATACTGTATAAGTCCTATATTTAAATTTAAGCTAATTTAAATTTTTTATTACAGTATACGGGTTGGGAAAGTGGAAATGATGGATATCAAAATCAACAACAGGTAGCAAAAGCTGTTGGCGATCATTTTTTTATATGCCCAACAAATGAGTTTGCCGTTGGAATGGCTGAACGAGGTGCTTCTGTGCATTACTACTATTTTACACATGTAAGTACATAATATGTTTATATATATATATATATTATATTAATACATACATTTATTCATATACCAATAAATAACGAAACTAAAAAATTAATTATGGGATTTAGTTAATGTGTGGGCGGACAATCGGACATAATCAAATACAGTAAAACAAATGTATCACGAAACTTTAATTTCATTTTCAGGACTCTTCTTCGTTTCGAACATAGAACCGTCTAATAATAATTGGAAAGAAAATCATATATGTGTCACGTAAAGGTCAATTAAAATGTAACCATATAGTTGTGATTAAATTTATGTTTAGGTACTCCCATTTAATTTGGTACAGCGAGAAACCTATAAATCTTATCTACATGACGTTCTATAAGTTTAGTGATTTCAAAAAGAACTTTTATTTTATCTAAAATAATGTGTTCTTACCATGCTTGTACTCGAGTATGTTTGGTATATGATTATATACTACATAATCCATAAGTTTGTGGTATTTGTTATTTACAATTAAGATTTTTTTTTCTTTTTTGCGTAAGAATCCTTTTTAATTTATAATTAAATTTTAAGGATTTTTAGAATTAAAAAAAAAAGAAAACGAATGGAAATATAAAAACATAAACTTTTAATTTTAACTGGGTGATTTAAATTTTTATAATCATATCCGATTCCCATATTTTTTATCTACGCGTTAAGTAAATATTAGTTACACCCTGTTTTGTTGATTTAATTTAATTTAGTTTTAAAACTAAGCTTAACATTCTTTTTTTCGGTTATTTTCATACACATAAATTTAATAATTTTATTTGAATTTAATTAAATTGTAATGAATATAAGTGAAGAGCTTTTATAAGTTGAAAAGTGGTCTATTTGGAATATTATTACGAAACAATTTCAGAGATATGATATGAAATGATATTTAATTAAATTTAATAGTAAATATAATTTAAAGTGATAGTCTCGAGAGAATTATATTTTCGAATTTTTATTTCTTCGAGACAGCGATACATTTTCATAATACTAATGGAAAATATTATTTTTATATAGATTGGGTGGGCAAATTTATATATGCCTTATTCTGACATCAAAAATTGGGTTTATCAGATATATTATCAAATATTTTATTGGTAAAATCTACAAAAAATATATGGTTTAATGATGATGTTAAGCTGTCGAAATAAATTCAAATTGACAAACGTTGGTAACAACTTTAAGTATAAGATACATGAAAATTGCTTATTACTGATTAAATTATTCGATGTTATCTAAGCGGCTTTAATTATTTGTAATGTTACAAAAAGCATCCCTTATTTTGTCTGTACTGCGTTACATTTATTTCTATCAATATCAAAAGCTCGTATACCCAAAAGCCCCTAATTTTGTACACAGTTTGTAATTAATTGTTCTGTAAAAATGTATGCTCCTATTTTGTTCCTATATCAAATATCTAGTTTACAGATGTGATCGATTGATTCATTTTAGTTAAAATAAGATGAGAGCGATGTAATTGAACTGACCAATTTGAGAACCAAATAACTATGCGTATAAGAATTTAGGTCAACAGTAAACCAATTAACTCTGGTACAACGATATTATCTAATACAATTTGATGTGACAATTTAGAATAAAATCAACTACAAACTACAAATGATAGTTTCATTTCGGGCACCCAGCAAGCCGCAATTTAATTTTTAAATTTTTAAATTTATATAGTGCAGGAATTTTGAGCAAAAATATTAAATAATTCCTCTTCCCCTAAAGGTTGAAACTTTTAGGTGTTCAGAAAAATGAAAATAACTTTTGTACGGTACACAGCACAAACTCAAGAAAAACGGATCAAATGACGGAGAATTTAATAGTGCATAGTATTGTGTACATTATGTTTTTATTTATGGCCGTTAATTTGGTCAAATTTGAGCTAAATTATAAAAGTGAGTAAATTTTTGGAGTTTAACTGTAAAAATAGAAGAGTTAGCAGGACTTAATTATAAAATATTACTCCATAACATTATGCGTGATTGAAATTGTCACCGTTTGAGCTAATTTGCAAGCTTGTGCGATATACCGTTAACGAAATAACTAATTATGAAAAGTGGGTACCGGTCGAAACTGAATATTTTGCAACTGGATATTTTAAACCAAGATAAGGTACAAAACGAGATATGGCAAAAACTGGATATTTCAAAACAGGATATATTCTATTTCTCTTCTTAGAAATATTCAAGTATGGACCTTACTGGCCTTATTCCAGAATTTTCCAAAAAATCATTTTTAAATCCTATTTTCATCCTACATATCGAATTTCATGATAATCGGTTAAGAACTCACCGAGTCCCTTCCTAACTAGCCAGTTCCTAGCCGAGTTCCTTCCTAACTATTCCAGAACTTTTGCAAAAAATCATTTTTAAATTCTATTTTCATCTTACATATCGAATTTAATCAAAATCGGTTAAGCAATCACCGAGTTCCTTCCTAATTGGCCATACTCCAGAACTTTTCCAATAAATCATTTTAAAATCTTATTTTCTTCCTATATATCGGATTTCATCAAAATCGGTAAGAGCTCGCCGAGTTCCTCCCTAATTGGCCCTATTCCAGAACTTTCCTAAAAAATCATTTTAAGTTTAAATCACATGTCGAAATATCCTGTTTTGAAATATCCAGTTTTGTATCATATTTCGTTTTGTACCTTATCTCGTATTGAAATATCCAATTTTGAAATATCCCGTTTTGTACCATATCTCGTTTTGTCAAATCCTATTTTGAAATAACAAGTTTTAAAATGTCCAGTTCTGAGCGGTTCCCAAGAAAAGTACCATCAAAAAATTCATGATAAAAAAAATAAAAAATTAATGTCAATATTTTATAACTATTAACCATTAACTGGTAACTTCCACACATTGCTGATCACAGTATTCCTGACCGCTTACATTCGCATCATGTGCATTGCGTACGGCAGTTGCAAGATATCATCTTGAACAGATGTTCTGGAGCCGGTGACAGGTCAGTTGGAATGGAAAGCAAACTACTTTTGACAGATTTCCATCCCCAATATGTTGGTAGCAAATCATTTCTCAGCCACGCTTAAATTTGATGGTAAACCCGAAATAAATGCTGATCTCCAGCTGCTTTTGCTGGTGGGAGACAAGCTATATCGAATTTAGAATGTAACTGCAGATTATCAATTACTCTGTTGTAACCTGTTGTATAAGCAAGATATCTTGCTTCTTCTAGTGGATTCTCTTTGGTGACGTTTTACAATCCACATATTAGACACGCTCCGCTGGCTGCAATATTCTCCTTCGTGGCACTCGTTTTGCAAGACAATTTGCACGTCGGTTCTCAGTTCTAAATTAACTTGCAAAAGCTTGAATGCTTCTAGTTTTCCTTTCCTGTACAATGCTGAGGTTATACCGCATCCGGTAAAAGCATGGAGAACTGGAAGCACGTCGCTTAATGAAGACAGGCGAATCCTCTCTGCTGCTATATCATATAAACAGTCTTCGATTCGGGGAAAAGAAGCTAAATTGTTTAACGTACTGGTGAGCATAAGCACACAAGCAACATGAGGATGTCCGAGTCCTTTGCAGCAACCAGCTATATTTGTAATAGAGGTATCTGAGTCATCAGGTGGAATGATGTGTTGGTATGTTCAAACAATGTATAGATGTTGCTTCAGTTTGCCGATGAATTGCGATTTATTATGGGTGTTTGCGAGAAATTCGCTTTGAGAAATTGTGTATATTGCTCTCTACTTCGAGGTTTGCTGAAATTTTGGCAGTGGTTCTTCTCTTTTATTCTTCTCCTTTCCGGATAACCATCAAACACTACCGTTGTGTTTCTGCCATAATGTTTTAAAACATAATCACCATACATTTTTAGAATCGAGCCATATGTCGCTGGCTTTGGTCATACTACCGAGTGAAGTAGATATCCTTCATCTACAACATATTTGCAATGTGTTGGATTGTCCATACCAATGTCAGCTCTTTTAAATATGGTTTTGATGCCCGATTTTGTTCTCTTTTGTAGGAGACCGTCGTTGAAAAGGGAAGGTGGAGCTGAAGTCAATTCATATTTAAAATAGGACTGCAACTCTTTCGAATTTTTGATGACACAAACAAAAAAAGTCCTTTAAAGTTAAAATAATGGGTTTGCCACATAAGTTGGTTGCTACCAAATTTGGTTTAAAACTATTTATAAGCATGTCTCTCAAGTAGTAGACGTACAAATCTACATCATTGCCACTGAATTTTCCTAGTTTTTCATTCAGATCGCGTAGTGCAAATTGACATTTATTATTTTGTTTTATGAAGGCACACAAAGCTTCAAAATCTGCACGACAGTTGTCATTTATGGGTTTTCCTCTGGACGGATTAGTGGTCACTTCTCTAAATTTGCAGTAGCATTTCAGATGATATCGCGCATTACGTGTTCACAAATTAATTGACCCACCAATCCGTGTATTGACGATACTTCTCCATACGTCATTGCGTTTACAACAAAGATCCAGGATAGTTTCTTGAATTTCGGTTGATTTTACAACACTAACTTGTACCGGCTTGGAGTCAATCTCATGAATCACTTCGCTACAAAATAAACAATTAATTTTAAAATCAAATGATGGCACACTTGATCTTAGAATTTTTTGTTGGCTGCAATTAATTAGTCTTACCTTGCTCACGCGTTCTTTTGCAAGCAACAATACTAATTTTCCTCGTGTAGTTTTTCCGACATTACTACATATATTAGTATCGAACTATTGTTCGATTTATAATCCGCGCGGTACCACACGAAATTAGCAGATTTTAGCCACTGCACACAGGCAACAAAAAAGTTTCGTTTAAATCTGAAACCGGTTTTCTTTACTGAGAGTAACCCTTAAAAGAGTACAAAGATCTTTTTTCAAACAAACAAAGAGGAAAACCGGAATAAGGGTACCTGCACGTTGACTTTTTTTTAATATATCACTTCGAGCGGGTTTTTCAGTAGTTTGTTGTAATAATCTATAGTATTCTATAGGGAACAACATTTTATTAGTTAAAAGTTTATTCGAACCATTTACAAGTTACTTTGGAGCTCGGTTTTTGATTCCTGAAATAATTGTCCTATTCGATATCAATTGGAAGTTTGATAAGTTTAGATATTGACCGTTTTAAACGCCATTCTTTGTCTTTACTTCAACTACTCTTACCTTGTCGGCACATCGAACTACAGATATAATTCTACCAATGGCCACCTGATTGACGGAAGGTTTTCTTCAGCGAGAACCACTATGTTGTGCACTTGTAAGTTCAGAATTTCTTGTTTCCATTTAACTCGTATTTGCAAAGCGTCTTCGTCAATCTTCGTAAATTTTTGCCAATTTGTTAAATGATTGTCAGTGACGTCCAGTAATAACGGTTCATTTAATGCCATATTTGGACCACCGGTTAAGAACCTTTCGTTATAGATTGGCTGTTTAGAACTCCTTCAATTTAATTGTCAAAGTTTCTTTGAATGTCATTACAGCACCTATAATTCTTCTAATGTCATTACAGCACCTATAATAATGCGTTGAAGATGGAATTTAATTGATTTTATGGAAGAATTCCATAAACCCCCTGAATTGGAAGGACGAGGTGGTATAAAATGCAAAGATATTTGTTCAGTGGCAGAAAGTATTTGACTTGGCCTTGACGAGATATCACGTTAAACATGCGATGAATGTTTTAGCCATCAGATTACTTACTTCTTCCAGTTGGATAGAGTTAGTGGCGAAACAAGCAAAAGATGCTTTACATATATATTTTATATGGTCTTTCGTTGAAATTTATTTTTTATGAAAAAAGGACCACAATAGTCTGCTCCACGTCATTTAGGTTTAGGATGAGCTGTTTGATCGAATAATCGCGTAATGTGGAATGTAACAGGTTGGTGTGTCAGTTTGTTCATTTTCGTTTATTTCTTTCATGTGATCTAAAAGAAGGAGTTCTTTCATGAATGAAATATCTTGAACTTTTAATTCAGGGATTGAATTTAATTTCGTTTCGAGGTATGAGAATTGTTTAGCAGCCAAATATTTTGAATGTCCGAGTGTGATGTTCTCATGCATAAGCGGTATCAATACATGGTATCTCCCATCAGAGTCTCTGTAATGTGTCGTTTGGAAAAGGGGTTTGACATTTTTGTTCATCGACTAATACATTTTTTATTGTAGAAGATTTTCCATTTCCTTGTTTCATTGGCAATTCTGGATTTAATCAAATTTTGTTTGGCAGTAATAATATTTGTAAAAAACTTTGCGCCGATTAAGACGTAATCCATTAAACCTGGAATCTGCAAATTGTATATGCGTGATGATATAGCCCAGCGAGTAATATAAAAAGTGGTTTGTGGTAATTTGTTGGTAATTTTATTAATTACAAGGTAATCGGCTTTGAATGATGCATTTTTATAACATGATTTTAGTTGATTTAAAATCATTTTATGATATATTTAATTGATGTTGAACTGATCCCAGCTACATCAATTGACTTAAGGCTGGTTAGCTTAGCATGAAGTTTCTGGGCCATGGAACTTATCGTGTTCTTTATATGAGATCTGTGCCCACCCTGGCACCACGGGCACTTGGAATGATACACGAATTTATATTTCACGTTATAACAATTGTATATTATGTTTATTTATATTTATTTATTTAATTAAATTATATTTTAATTAATTGAACTGAATTGCTTAATTTAGTTTTAACAATATTTAATTACAACCGTTCACCACTTGTATTTTGGTTTTATTAAGTTTAATTACAAACGATGTCTGTTTTGCTTGATGGCTTCACAGCTACTAACATTTTATTTTTCTTTTTTCGCCTACGTCATTATATGATCGTTAATATATAATCTAATGATGAACCGCAAATTTGGAGGAGTGACATCTGTAAATGAATGGTACAATTTACAGTGCTGACTTAATGTGTCGTGGCTAAACAGTATGGTTAAGGCTGTGTGGCGATTGTGAAATATATTGGATTTTTGATTAATGTCGAGTATCTGAAAATGTTTTTATTTATTTAGTTACTCGTTGAGTGTGACAATATATTTCGTTTGTGGTGGTAAATGTAAATGACCGCCACAAACTTGTTATATGAAACTCGATTGACTATACCTGAATCCAAAAATGCCCAACATCCAATGTAGCCTTCACTTGGCCATTTTAAAAACACAATTGTGGTTGTCAAGATTACGCCTCCACCAATGAAGCCCTGTTGCATGCTGTAAGTTTACAACTCGGTTGAGTGAGTAACTACTGATGATGGTTGGGCTTGACTTGTTGGCTTTGTTTGAATGTTTGATTATATTGAATGCTTATTTCGTACCATACGCTTTTGTTACATAATTTACACCCCGTTGACCGCCAGTTATTTACTATGTTTGAAATGGATTAAGACAATTTCTACATGCCTTTATTTCTTTCATTTTATTAAATCTGGCATTTTATTAGACGAGTTTTGTTTCCCCATTCGTTAATTGCTTCTTTATCTAATTTTTTTAAAAACAAGGCGCATGATGATAACCTCCGAACACTGATAAAAGTTGATTTCACATGCTTCCAATCCAATGAAACATGTGACAGAACATTGTAAATAAATCGCCTCATTTCGTTTGCATTTGAACAATTTTGGATAGGTTGCAAATCAATAAGTGCGTCAATATGTCGCTTGATAATTAACCTAGGGTTATCGAGTCGCTGAACTAATTCTGACCATGCACGTCCGTATACATCCTACTTCAGATATTTCAATATAACCAGTTGACTGTTTGCCTCTCCCTTGGGATGATATTATTGAGTGAAGCATTATGATTGATAACCGCATTAAATACATCTTGGAACGTAATCCAGTTTAGCGGATTACCATCAAAACAAGGAATATTCAATTCAGGTAATTTAAATAATGGTTTCATCGTTGTTGCGTTGGTCGATTCATTTGTCGTTGCGTTGGTGTTTTCAGTTTTGGATAAAACCGACGCCTTATTACGATTGGATATTGATTCACATTGCTCTAAAATATTTGACAATAATCTGAAATACCTATTGTCAAATGCACTGATATGTTCTTGGTAATTGTCATTGATGTTTTTCGCTGGCAGAACGTCTTTAATATCGTTGGTGTTTAATTCGAACCATCGATATATTTTTTCTATGGATTTTAGTTCTGTATAGTCTTGTATCTAGTTCAAATAAATTTAGATATTCGTTTGTCTCTATTTAGGTTTCCGTATTTGTCATTCTTTTGTTTAAATGACCTAACCGTTTATTAAAGTTAGTTTTTAATTTTAACACTGTTTGATCATCCATTTTGTATTTTTATGCTGTATGCCTTAATCGACTTTTCAAACTAAACTTTTGAAATTAGTCAAGTTTCCACTATTGCTTCATAGGTGGTAGCTACAAAGTACATTTTCGATTTAACTGTTCGGTGACTTTTCACAAAAAATTTAAAATAACTATAATATTTTTATACTATGAATAAACTATAATACTTTTTGGTTTAGTTTAGTTTCAAGTTGAGACACAGTAAGTAACTTTTGTGGTAGTTCCATCTATCTATATATAGCATGAACTAACTCGTTAAAATTTAGTTTAGTTAGTTAGGCGATAAAGGCACACAGCATATGTCAATGTGAAGTGAATTAAATCCGTAGTAATTATCAAGGTGGCTTTGAGTGAATACTGAATATACATGAAAATAAAAACTGGAGAAAATTCAATATCTCGATGTAATTAAAATTACAAAAAAACTGTAGTCTACAAATCTATGTAAATAAAATGAATTTCAAATGACATTTTATTTGACAATATTTTTATTAAGACTGTGTCCAAAACCTATGATGTTTGACATTTATTTGATAAAAACGAGGACACCCAAATTATCATGGTTAGTTGCTATTTTCTATAATAAAAGCCAACCTCATCGCGTAGCATACTCAGATATGGGAACCGCTCAGAACTGGACATTTTAAAACTGAATATTTCAAAATTGGATATTTTAATACGAGATAAGGTACAAAACGAGACATGGTACGAAACTGGATATTTCAAAACTGGATAATTCAAAACAGGATATTTCGACATGTGAAATAAACTTAAATTGATTTTTTAGGAAAGTTCTAGAATATGGCCAATTAGGGACGAACTCGGCGAGTTCTTAACCGATTTTGATGAAATTCGATATGTCGGATGAAAATGGGATTTTAAAATGATTTGTTGGGAAAGTTCTGGGATATATACATATATATTTTTTTTTAGTCATCCCGAAAATTATTGTTAGTTGTTCAAAGCTCAATGTTTGTAGGAGAACTTCAACACAGTCTTCCTTGTCTAAATTGATATTTTCACTAGTTTTATCATCTTCATCTTCTTCAGTATCAACAGCATCATTATCAATATTCTTCAAGTCGTTGTAAAGACTTAAAGCCTTAGTTTGAATTTCCATTTAGACTAAGCGGAATTTTGTTTTATTCAAGTTTTCGATCCATATGGATAATATACGCTTCGTAAGAAACCATTCGTGTGCTTCTGGTTTTACTTACAATTTTTGATAAGTAAGAACCCGTAGCCATACCTTTCGATTTGTATTGATCTTTTTTTTATAATTTTTCTAACTTATGACTCGCTTGCATGATGCACCTTCTTCGTGAAGCTTTATGATGTTTAATTTTTGCTCTAAGGTGAGCTATTTTCGTTTCTTGTTTAAATAATCACTATGACATTTTCTTTTTGTACTCTTATTGCATTTTTAAACAAGATTAATTTTATTTGAAAAAGGACTACTCTTTCACTGCATACATAAAACTGATATAAATCACAAACGTCAAATGCTTACATATTATATTCGTGCATATTGGGTATCCCCGAAAAATATAACATTAGCGCAAAAAATAAACCGAAAAATAAAAAAATAACCGAGAGTTTAATACATATAGACATTAACTGGGTTGCTTTGGTAAAGCTAAGCGAGTTTTACTTTAATATCTCAATGCAACAGCTTTTGGCTTAATTCATTTTAATTTTTCTGCGTAGGTAATGGTATTATGACACTGACTTGTTTTCTATCTTTTTAAGCGGATAAAAAAGTCGAATGAAGTAAAAGAAAAATGGGTATACCAAATACATATTGGAGTAAGTGAATACAACGTACAAAAAGTAAAAATTGTCAAAAAAATGTGTAGCTCATTTTTTCGTAGCTCATTCTAGCAAAAAATAATTAAACTGTAATTATTTTTAAGACGATAGAATTTTTTTTTAATTTTATGATTTTGACACAAATTGTGTCACAGAAATTTTCTTTTACCTTAAAAGGATATATACATTTTAATTTTTTTAAATTTTCTTGTTCAATGTTATAGATCACAATTTCATATAATTTCGCAATTATGTCGGACCTACATTTAATTGTGGCAGCTTACACATATTTCATACAAGTAAACGCATATATATTGAAAAAGAAAATAATTTTTGTGTTGCTTGATGTTTTTATTTTCCAAAGATAATGCGATGAGGCAATTTGAAATTCAAAACATAAATGAAAAAAATGAAAACAATTTTTTGAATTTTAACAAATACATATATCGTTGTTGCACCCGAAATGATTGTTTGTCTCTGTTTGGTTTTACTAGATTTATAGCATTATTTAATTTGAAAAACTAGTCAGTGTCATAATACCTTAGTAAAACATTTACGTTAAAATTTGTTTAAATAAATGTTTGTCAAATTTTTTTATATACAAGAATTGTGTGATTTCTGTGATTTTAAATAATACATTTGAAAACATTACCGCCTTGTGGTGAACACCGTAACTAAAAAGAGTTTTATTTCCTTGAAACTAAATTTTTTTTCGTTTACATTAAAGCGTCTTCGGCTTTATACGATGCTATTGTTGTTGTGAGCTAAGCCGGGTTTGCCAAAGGAACACAGCTAATATTTTTTTTTCTAAAATATAAATGCAAAAATATGAAAAATAAAAAAAATTAAATTGTCATGTGTGGTTTTTTAAAACCGGACTATAGTGAATCCGGACTATACGAGGGAATGCTGTACAATAAAACATATAAAATTCATTACTTGTTTTTGTAATGGTACCATTCAAAAACCATATAAGAAAAATTTAAACTTTTTCGTTGCTATGGCAATTTCAATAAACAATGCATTCCATAAAATGTAATTTTGCTTAATTATTTTTGCAGCTTATAAAAAGGTAATGTAAACACATATGAGGTGGGGAAATAATTCAATCAATTATTATACTTTTCAGACAGCGTAATAAAAAATTGGGAATGTAGGGGAATATTTTTCAAAGAAATGTCAAAAATTTGTATTCTCAAATATTGATCATGGGTTTCGGACTCAGTCTAAAATAGAAGAAAATTAACTTTTTGTTTTTGTTATTGAAAGATTTTGATATTTGTTTTAGTAGTAGTTTAGTTTTAAGTTGAAGGACAGTAAGCGAATTTTGTGGTACTTCAATCTATGTAGATATTAAATGATTAACTCGCTTTATTTTAGTTTAGTTAGTTTAGTCGATTAAGACACACAGCATTAGTGTTACTTTGAAAATATTTGATTACTACTGGATGTTACACTATTCACCACCAGATGGGTGTGTACAGTTTATAAATAATTTACTGCTCTAAGTTTACAACTTAACTTTCAATTAATTAAATTATTCTAGAAGTAATCATGAAAACAAATCCAGTCTGACTTTTTAACCTCCTCAATATTGGAGAGCTAAAAAATTTTGCTAGTAGTAATACACACCTGCAAAATGTCGATACTCTTGTATAAGTATTAGCATGATTAGAATAGATTCACGCTCCAACTGCACAATCCAAAATCAGTGTGGTTCATAAATGCTACATTAGAATCGTTATGCAAGTAAAGCAAAGTTTTTTTTAGCCAGAATATACATTTGGGACTAAGTGATGCTGTCCTATATTGCTTTGATATTTAAGAAAAATTCAAATTTATGTATAAACCGTATAAACATAAACAAGGTACTTGAACCATAAATTAGCAGACCAATCTGGTAATTATCTAGAATTGGCAACAGTTCGGTTTTAACCGACATTGGTGTTGGTTTTGAGTATATATAATTACCGTAAACAATTTTACGTGTAATGAGCGCATGTTATTATGTTTCCAGGTATTTTGTGTAAATTAACGTACAGCTGATTTTTATTTTCCTCATAACGTTTTATCACGAAACATGCAAACTTTCAGCTGATATTAAAACATACATATAGTAACGTATAATATGTTTAGTAGAAAATCACTATTGGGGGTATGTAAATGATGGAATCGTCGATAGGTCGGATTATCAAGGTTAGTGTACCAGGCGATATACCCTATGTTAATTTATGAAAAGTCATTGTCACACTCAAAATGTAATAGTAAGTGCTCTCGTATGTTAAATGTTGATGTTGTGAGAATTTTTTTTTAACGGCTATTTATGTCAAGTTGGTTCTTAGCGTTTATGCACGTAATATACTATCTCATCTTTCGATATGAAATTTCAGACGAATAAGGGAAACGGGAATAAGAATATCGAACACATACAATTTAAGTTATATGATTTATGGTTGTATCACGAACATTATTACGATGGATAAAAAAATCAGAAGTAGTAATTAATGTCAGCTAGAAAAAAGTTGATAGACGATAATTGGGTTATTTACATGTCTATCGTGTTTAATTATTTATGTCCGTATATTAGTTTCATATATAGGAAGAATTTACCCTTAAATTAAATGTTTTTGTTTGTGTATATTTTATGAATAATAAAAACTTCGTTTAAATACCTATGGCTTACGCAAAGGATTGTTGTAAAATTAGTATTTTGGTTATCTTCGAAAAACAAGAAATTATCAGTAATCTATTATATTCATCTTGTTTTATGTTTGCAAGGTATTTAGACTCACGCACACAATTATCTTGAGTGGCTCCTTCAAATCACCACAACTAAAGTCAATTGCGTCTTGGTATCTAAAACCAGTGTTATATTTTGTTTTGGACTCATTGATTTTGAAACCAATGGAAACCAATAATTTTACTAGTAGATCCAGTAGTTTTTAACACCATTCCCGTTTTGTCCAATTATACAGATATCATCTAGATATGTCAGAACCTGATTGCTTTTACGAAAGATAAATAGAGTATCGAAAACAGATCTTCTCTTTGCCGAACACCTGAGCTAATTACAAACATTCCTGATAGCTTGTTCTCAACTTTGACACAGCATTGTGATTTCATTACTGTCATTTTACATAAACGCACATTATTTTCAAACATTCCCAGGCAGCGTAAAGCAAGCCACAAGCAATCCTGATGGATTTAGTCATATGCTTGCCGAACAGTTTCTTGGATGTAGTTGCATTTAGTTTCTGCTTGGCCAGTATGAATTCCTCGTAGGATAGGTCCTCTATGAAAATCTCCGCAGTGGCAACTTTTTTTTTATTTGACAACATTCAAATACAGCATTTGACAGTTGTTGTACATTAAGTAAATCAGAGAAATGCTCCTTCCTAGTATCATTCACCGCATCGATGTTACAATTACTGTAACGATAAGGTTTCCATCGTGGTCCCGAACCAAGACAACTTTTACTAAGGTAAAAGTTTACCATAACTAGAGTTACCTGGCAAATTAACAATCTAATTTGTCAATACCTTTCACAGAGGGATCTTATTATCAGAACGGTGGTTGGAGTCCAAAATGCTATTGTTGGACAAAAACTAAAAACGATTGTCTTTGTCACTTTAAAGTAATTTAGTAGTTTTTTCTCCTTCTGGTTTCACAGTAAAAAAATACTAACAGTAAATGTTTCACTGAAACATTTACTGTTAAATCAAATAAAGTTGGTAGACGACTCTATTTGATTTAAATTTAAACAATATATGTATTATGATAGGTCAGTTTTGTCCTACATCGTGGATTAAACCAAAGCCATCGAAATAAACTAAGCCGCCATGTTCATATGAAGCTTTATTTAGAGTGACAAAAAATATGGAAAAATATTCGTTTTTCATGTTTTATATGGAGAGACATCGCATAGATATTATACGAATTAGTAATAAAATTTAGCTCGGTTTTCAGATATTTTTAAATCAATTTATACAGTAAAGCCGCGTATCCACTATAGAGTTTTTTACCTAGAGGTAGAGAAAACTCTCGCGTAGATTAGTGTATACACCCTGAAGGCCTCTACAGTAGAACTCTACACTCACTCTACGTGAGAGTTCTATTGCGTAAAAAACTCTACAGTGTATTGTTTTAGGATTTGTAGAGCTCTATATTAGCTCTACACTTTATCGCATGTTTGATACCTTATACCTTATACCTTATACCTTATACCTTATACCTTATACCTTATACCTTATACCTTATACCTTATACCTTATACCTTATACCTTATACCTTATACCTTATACCTTATACCTTATACCTTATACCTTATACCTTATACCTTATACCTTATACCTTATACCTTATACCTTATACCTTATACCTTATACCTTATACCTTATACCTTATACCTTATACCTTATACCTTATACCTTATACCTTATACCTTATACCTTATACCTTATACCTTATACCTTATACCTTATACCTTATACCTTATACCTTATACCTTATACCTTATACCTTATACCTTATACCTTATACCTTATACCTTATACCTTATACCTTATACCTTATACCTTATACCTTATACCTTATACCTTATACCTTATACCTTATACCTTATACCTTATACCTTATACCTTATACCTTATACCTTATACCTTATACCTTATACCTTATACCTTATACCTTATACCTTATACCTTATACCTTATACCTTATACCTTATACCTTATACCTTATACCTTATACCTTATACCTTATACCTTATACCTTATACCTTATACCTTATACCTTATACCTTATACCTTATACCTTATACCTTATACCTTATACCTTATACCTTATACCTTATACCTTATACCTTATACCTTATACCTTATACCTTATACCTTATACCTTATACCTTATACCTTATACCTTATACCTTATACCTTATACCTTATACCTTATACCTTATACCTTATACCTTATACCTTATACCTTATACCTTATACCTTATACCTTATACCTTATACCTTATACCTTATACCTTATACCTTATACCTTATACCTTATACCTTATACCTTATACCTTATACCTTATACCTTATACCTTATACCTTATACCTTATACCTTATACCTTATACCTTATACCTTATACCTTATACCTTATACCTTATACCTTATACCTTATACCTTATACCTTATACCTTATACCTTATACCTTATACCTTATACCTTATACCTTATACCTTATACCTTATACCTTATACCTTATACCTTATACCTTATACCTTATACCTTATACCTTATACCTTATACCTTATACCTTATACCTTATACCTTATACCTTATACCTTATACCTTATACCTTATACCTTATACCTTATACCTTATACCTTATACCTTATACCTTATACCTTATACCTTATACCTTATACCTTATACCTTATACCTTATACCTTATACCTTATACCTTATACCTTATACCTTATACCTTATACCTTATACCTTATACCTTATACCTTATACCTTATACCTTATACCTTATACCTTATACCTTATACCTTATACCTTATACCTTATACCTTATACCTTATACCTTATACCTTATACCTTATACCTTATACCTTATACCTTATACCTTATACCTTATACCTTATACCTTATACCTTATACCTTATACCTTATACCTTATACCTTATACCTTATACCTTATACCTTATACCTTATACCTTATACCTTATACCTTATACCTTATACCTTATACCTTATACCTTATACCTTATACCTTATACCTTATACCTTATACCTTATACCTTATACCTTATACCTTATACCTTATACCTTATACCTTATACCTTATACCTTATACCTTATACCTTATACCTTATACCTTATACCTTATACCTTATACCTTATACCTTATACCTTATACCTTATACCTTATACCTTATACCTTATACCTTATACCTTATACCTTATACCTTATACCTTATACCTTATACCTTATACCTTATACCTTATACCTTATACCTTATACCTTATACCTTATACCTTATACCTTATACCTTATACCTTATACCTTATACCTTATACCTTACACCTTATAACTTATACCTTAGACCTAATACCTTATACCTTATACCTTATACCTTATACCTTATACCTTATACCTTATACCTTATACCTTATACCTTATACCTTATACCTTATAACTAATACCTTATACCTTATACCTTATACCTTATACCTTATACCTTATACCTTATACCTTATACCTTATACCTTATACCTTATACCTATACCTATACCTATACCTATTCTTCTCCGGCTCGAATAGATTTTAAAGGAGAAAAGAACTTAACGAATTTTTCTAAATAAAAAATCTCTAAACCAAAATATAAGAGACATACTTGAGACAGACATATTTGTTTAATTTGGAGAGGAAAAATATTTTATTTTCATGTAAAACAACAAAACAAATCAAAAAGAGAAGAGAAGAGAAATATTTCGATTACGTGTAAAACAACGATAAAAATCAAAACAAAAGATAAACAAAATGTACAAACAAATTTGAAAAAATGAGACACAATCATGTATGTGCTTTATAATAATATCATAGCAAACAAAACGAGGCAACAAGATGAAATAATTTGACTATTGCATTATTTTAAAAAACATATGATCGTAATAAAAAAATTATCGTGATTCCTGAGCTTGACATTTTGACAACTCATAATATTTTCTTTAATCATATTGGATATCATAAATTTGTGAATATAATATAAATTCTTATTTAAAGTGTACTGTGTAATACAAACTTATTTAATTTATTTCATTCAAATATTTGTTTAAAATTGTGCGAAAATTATGTAATGCAAAATTTATGTTCAAATTTAGGTTTCCAGCTTAGAGTATACCAAAACATATGAAGTTGACCGTTATATTAATTGAACGTAAGACTTATTTGTTGATGAATTTAAATCTTACCATTTTATTTATTAATAAATTAAATTTTTTGTTTACATTTTTTTGTGTTTATGTTTGGCCATCATTTTTCGAGTGAATCCACCATATTTAAAGAGAGTAATAAGACCAAATAAGATAGACATATCACCTCAGAATAAATAACCTTAAAATAACATAACTTATAAATAACATAACCTTAAAATTGTATAAATAAATTTACTATTAATTACTATTATTTAATTTAAAAAATTAAGACATTTTTTGTTAATTCATAACATGTAATATGCGGGTTTTATGTAGTTGTAAAAATATAAAATACGGTTTAGGTTTTGTCCAGTTTTGTCAAATTTTAATTGTTCATATACTAGAAAATCTATTTGTCTCTTTTCACATTATGCTATATTATTTGGAGCTTTAACTAAAAATAAAATACACTATTTTCATTTCAATTATTCAGAAAAAATACTACGGAAAAACCATTTATATTAAATGAAAATCTAAATGTCTACTTTCAGTTGGTGTAAACATAATTTTGTGTTGATTCCAACAAATGAAGTCATGTCTTTCCATATGAACCATATGAAAAACGATTATTCTTTTACGTTTCTTTTTCACTCTAAATAAAGCTCTCCAAAAATATCATCCATTATGGAGGCTTATATTATTAAGATGGCTTTGATTAAACATATGTTCGATATTTAATAATTAACGGTATTATTAACAACCACATTCCTATTGCATTATTTAAGTTTTTGATAAACAATTCACTAAAATGTTTGTATGCGTGCATCGGATGCAGTCAACACTCTCTCTATTATACAAGCCGTCTTGTAACTTACGTTGACACAGATAAATAAAACCCATATACACAATTGAGTATATTGGTGCTATGAAAATCCATAGCACCAATATACTCAATTGTGTATAAAAAATGTATAATTTTCTAATTCCTACTACCACTATTTAACATTTTTATCTCTAAGTTACGCACACTATTTAATGTGTATGGATAATTGAGAATTTTTTCGTCTTTTTTTGTTATTTGTGTTTTGTATAGGAAAGAGCTAACACAAAACCAACACAAATGTATATACAAGCCATGAAGTTGCGATACTCATGCCAAAAAGTGACTACTATACCTAAGTATTAGTGTTGTGACGTAGTATAATTTGTATATACTTTTATTATATGCTTTGATGTAAATAAAAAATGAATACGAATGATGGAACAACAGTATGTTGCGCTCTTTAAGACAAAGCAAAAAACAAATTTATTATTTAACGAGAGAGAGAAGTATTGTTATTATTATTTACTTCATTATATACTATACTATATACTAATAATTTAGAGCAGAGTACTAATAATTTAGAGCAGAGTGGACAGTCGCAAAATATAATTTTTGTTTCGTTTTTTTTGTAGAAATGTTATGTACTTTGAATTTAGAGGAGTATGGACAGTGCGAAATATAATTTTTTGTTTCGATTTTTACTGTAGTCAAATTCACTAACACATACACCAAATAGTAGTCATAATATGTTTTACTTAGCCAAGCTTCATGGCTTGTATAATATACAATACTGTTGGTTTTGGCTAACATCAATTTTGCCTTTTAAATTTTTTATTTGACAATTTTTACTCTCTTTTGTTTTATAGTATGGAAATGTTTATTTTATTTTACACTATATTCTAAATCATAATACATTTTCATGTGTATATGATTAAATAGCGTGAGTATGCAATGCATTCGGCTTGTAGTAAAGAGGGGTTTGGATGCAGTATAAAAAAACAAAGTATATCGTGAACCAGATAGAGAGACATGAAAAAATTCGAGTACAAATCGAAAATATTTTGTTATTGGATAGAAAAGTAGATTGATAGCATATATGTACTCGGATTGGTTGGTTTTGGTAATTTACCGTAATTTATATTTTTTTTAATCTAACGATCCAAATAAATTTAGTTGTGGTTAAGCGTTCAAAAGTAAAATATTGAAATTGGTCGTGTAGTGATGAAAGCTTAAATATAAATGGACACCTTTTTTTTTGTTTAAAACTTTCGTGATAGTAATCGCAATGTGAAACTTTGGTAATAGTTAAAATTTAGCCAAGAAAATAAAAAGTTGATTCTGTGTATATGTGCTTAAGTTTAGCAGTTGTTCGACTATTGTGTTGTGATAATAGATCAGTGTAATTTTATATAAACCTTTACAATATGTCAGCTATGATGTTTTAAAAGACGCGGTAAGTTTCTGAAACTAGTTTAACTAAAAGCTTAAGAAAATTTATTTGTACTCAATAATTTAATAAAAGCTTGAAAAATTAAAAAAACTTTGATAAAAAGAGCACCCGTGTGAATATGTTAAAATTTTTAAAAAGCTTCTTTGTTCAATTAAAATGAAAAATCTTGATGTCCAGGCGAAAAAGCTCGTGATCCTGTGTGGATAAAATGTATGTGTTATCAATTTATGACCAAAGCGCACACCCTATAAGCTTTTTACGATAAGCTTATAAACATAGGCATTATACTCAAATATTTAACCATATATAACGGGCGAGCCATTTAAAAGTTTAAATTTAAAAATGCAATAAAACAAAAACGGTTTGAAATTTTGCTAAATTTATATTTCCGAGCACCTTTTCCAATCACGAATGTTGGCCTTAAAATGCTCAATTATCTCTGGTTTATCGGCATAATACTTGTCTTTGACGGCGCCCCACAGAAAATAGTTCAATGGTGCTAAATCGCAGCTTCTTGCCGGCCAATTGACATCAGCATTTCGGCTAATTAAACGGCCATCAAACGTTTGACGTGATAAATCGATTGTGGCATGAGATGTGTGGCAATTTGCACCATCCTGTTGAAACCAAACATTGTTGACATCAATACCATGAAGAGCGGGTGCAAAAAAATCGGTTACCATGGTGCAATAGGTATCTCCATTGACCGTAATGGTTGCGCCGTCCTCATTTTTAAAGAAATATGTGCCAATGATGCCTACGCTCCACAAACCGCACGAAACAGTCACTCGTAATGGGTGTATTGGCTTCTATACCACGTGTGGGTTTTCTGAGCCCCAAATACGGCAATTTTGCTTATTAACGTACCCACCAAGATGAAAATGAGCTTCATCCGAAAAGATGATTTTTTTTGGCAAAATCGACATCATCGTGTAGTTTCTCGTTGGCCCATTTAGCGAAGTGGAAACGAAGCAGATGGTCATGCAGCTTCAACTCTTGAACCAATTGAACTTTGTAAGGCATCATACCGAGATCTTTTCGCAAAATTCGATGATGAGTTGATATTGATGGATTCTCACGCACACTCTCAGCCACAGCTTCGATATTTTCGGGTGTAAGCACTGTACGAGCTCACGCCTTGGCGCATCAACAACGAAACCAGTTTCACCAACTTTAACAATAAACTTGCGTGTACCCGGCACTGTTGGTCCTTCTCTGCGACCAAATTTTGCACGACATTTTCGTGCAATTTCCGACCAATTGTCTTTGTTTTGGAAATAAATTTCCAATAAACCCCAACGTTGCTCAAGCGTAAATCGATTCATTTCGTTTAGTGGAGATAATATACTGAATTTTGTGACAGAATAGAATGACATAAGTATTGCCAGATTCGAAATAACCGGTGGTTCAAATTTAAAGCGATAGATGGCCCATCCTTTATAGGCTTTGAAATGTTTTATTTTGAATTGTTATAAGAATCCTACCTTTGCTACTTAGTCCCATTAATATTTTCTTGAACTCAGAGTATTGACTTTAAAATTACAACTAAAGTTGGAAAAAATACTTTGACTGATATTTCTAGATTGAAAATTCTAGGCAAAGCGATTATATCTTTTATTACTGGTTTGAGCATTTTGAGAAATAATTTTTTTAAATATATTATGATTTTTGAAGAAAAAAATTGATTGCCTACAATTTTCTGCGGTATGGTTGGTTTTCTGTTTTATTTGATTTTCCTGGTTTTGGAATATTTTTGCATTCCTATAACTACAGGAAGCTTTCAGCAAAATACAATATTTTTAGTTCAATCCTAGAACTTATATTTTATTAGCTGTTCGCCTATAAAATTAAAGTTGTAAAGGTTTTTCAAGCGTTCTGCAAAATCGCTTTCTGCTGGTTATTTCTAGAATCTACCCAAAGTTTCACTGTCGATTTTGGTTGGACTAATTTTAATTTAATATAAATTTTTTGGTTTTTTCAAAGGCTTTATTAAGTATTATTTGGGCCGAATGGACCACTAAAGTTTTTCTTTAATTTAATATTTTACTTAAGTAATTTACTTAAAATATTTTTCGCTTTCCAATCTCAAATTAAACTTTAAGCTTTCTTTGTACTAAATGCTTTGAGATTTAATTAGTTAGCTTAACTAACATCTTATTTTTGAAAACTTGTGTCTCAAGGTTTTGCTGTGTGCAAGAATGATATCAACCTTCAGTAGCTTGTGGTTACTAATTGTCCTTAGTTGATGAACGGTTTCATTTCCATTATCTTGTTAAATGCTCGTTTTTAAAATGAGTTATATTCACTACATCCATAATATAAATACACATAGTACTATCATGGTATGTTATCCCATTGACGTGCTAGATATTGCTACTGGTATCGTTTTAAAATAATCAAAATATGTTTATATATAGAATCGCCTAAATGTCATATATTTATACTAAATTTTGAAGATACTCTATCATCCCGACATCTGGAACATCAATAGGTAAACTGTTTTTTTTTTATATTGGTAGTACTATGTGTATTTATATTATGCTACATCCTTTTCTTTTACTTTTTTGGTAAAATATTTTCAATTATTTAAAGCGATTATTTCACAGTTTATTTTAAGTCTTCTTAAATTTTATTTGAACTTTGATTTTAATTATTAAAAATGCTATTGACAACAAATTGAAATGAAAACCTGTCCATTTCGTTGAAATTCTTTTTTAACTGATTATTTTCTTTCCCTAGCACTGCACAACTTCATTAGTTTAGTGGTTCATATAAATCAACAGCTCTATAGGGCAAAGTTGACCCTTTACTGAGATTTTTTATCAGATCTTTTAGATCATATTTTCACAGTTGGTGATCATTGTAGGTGATCAGCCCAACGAACGACGGAGGTCGCACTGAAGACCGCTTGTCTAAATTGTCTAAATTTTGAGTAGCTTGTAGTTCAGCATTTTGTTATTTGAGTCTAACACATTTCTGGGTAGACTCGTGTGTAGTTCAAATGTGCCTTAAAACTTGAAAAGTTAGATAAAAAAAAAATAAAAATTACATGAGACACGTAGGCGAAAAGTTCTAAAAATATAATTCCTAGATGGGTTATTTTTGTAGAATGTAATAAGCTCATAAAGCTAATCTTGAAAAAACGAGGTGGCTGTGTTGTCTTCACGGCCGTAGTGATACGTGATAACGTAAATATGTAGTGTGAGAAATGATAGACTGTATGGATTTATTAAAATCGATTTATTTATTACTAGCAACCGCGCCATCGGCGGTGTACAAACGATTAAGTATTGGTCGTTGGTACAAGAAATACGATATGAAGGGCAAGGTCTCTGCGGTGATGTTCCTTGTGGTGTGATATCGAGGCAAGTGCCTCCCAAAGTCGTCGGGTGAGACGCCTTTGATTGAGATCCTTGTTTCGAATTAAACAATTTGAGTTTTACAAATCTATCTTGTTGTTTTTTTATTTTTGTTGTAATCTCTTCATGGTTTATGTTACCCCCACTGAAATTCCATTCCATGATGCTATATAATAAATTAATTAATTTTAACAGACACTATTTGGTATTTAACTTAATTTTTTTAGTGCTAATTTTACTATCTTTACCTTTATTATTTGTTATTTTTACTTAATTTTTATTTATTTTATTATTATTTTTAATTTCAAATAAATACAAATGGCATCGAATCGAACGCAGTTTTTGTTTTTTTGTTGAAATTTTGAAATTGGCTACTGTTCTGTCATAGTCATAAAGAGCGGCATAGAGAACGATTCTTGTATTTCAGTGAAACTACACTGAAGATGTAAAGTGACATCTATTACTATTAATATGTACTACTTTATAGTGTTTCATTTCACACATATTTTTATGTAATTCGCCTCAATGTATGCATTATTGTAATACTAACTTTCATTTAAAAACAAATAATTGGAATAATTAGGCAATTAGAGAGACATTCAGACTGTATAATTTGAAATTAATGTTTTTTTCTTAATTATAACTAATGTGGATATTAATTGTTTTAATTTTAATTTAATTAATTTGCACTGTTCTTTACGCAAATTTTGACACCAAAATTGGTTCGATCAGTTAATGCATACCCTCGCTAGCATGTTAAATTGCTCTAATCAGAGGTTCGCGGTGTGTCCTCCCCCGCCTCCTGTTGACCGCAATGTGCAAATACAAAGAATGATACATCGAGATTAAAGATGAACCTACGCAATGATATATTTAGAATGAAGTAACACTTTCTACTTAATGAGTAGTCTCCATGCAAACAAGGACACACTTCATTCGATTTTCTGAAAATGCTAGCCTTAGTTCTGAGTTTAAAAACGTTATCACGTTAAAAGCTTCATTCAAAAAGAATGATTGTTGTAAAATAAGTCTTTATTTTAGGGTTGGCATACATCATTGAGCGCACCAATACAAATGTTGGGCAGGTTGGCTAGTCGCATGCGTAAACGTAGCTTACCTATACGATTATGAACTCTTCTTAAATCTAAGACAGCTTTTTTCGCAAGTTCCACGCGATACTCTTTAATGGCTGGTATTATGCCATCAACCGCGCTTGGTTTTCTGAGCAACTACACGTTCCAATCCTAAACCGCGTATCCGTTAACATTAGCGAGAGTCGGGTTATATTTTGGCAGTATCTATATTTGTATTTGTTGTTCTTTTTAACAATAATACTGTGGTGGAATTTTAAGAATGACATACTCGTCTTGCTTCACAACCACAAGAGCCTGTGTAGAATGAGATGGCCGCAAATACCCAAAAATGGATTTGGGGAAGATTAGATTAATATGGTTAATGATCATACTTACCAAGTAGTAGGTGAGCAAAAATTTGCCAACATACTTGCATTATTTCGATATGATGATTTGTACGGGAAGTGGCGACAATTTGTAGACTTTTTAAATCAACCGTAATAAGTTTAAAAACAGGAATAATATGTTGTATGGAACATGGCGTAACACACAGTCAATTCGAGAACTTAAAATTTCAAAAACGCAGAGACTACAATTCCTAAGGTAGAAAAATACTTTGCAAGCTTTTGCTAATAGAATCAATGTGCTTAGTTAAATAAAGTTCAAAAGAAATTGTTTTACCTACTCGTAAGTCTAAAGTAGGAAAACCGGTGAGAAAAGGACCTTTACACGACTTAAATTTATCAACTAAATTTATCGTTATAAACCAAGCACTATGCAAATTCATATCCTGAATAGCCCCATTTAAAAATATTTTAAATAAAAGTAGACCAACATGACTATCTTGAAGAAGTCAAAAGATCGCAAAACTAATAAGAACTAAGTTCGTTAATCTTAACAATGTAGTATCACCAGAATTTAAGACTTAAACCATTTAACGAAAAGTTCAGTTTTATAAGTCTTATATCTATATTGCGCTAGAAATTCCCCCCTAAAAAAACATAAGAATAAGACAGTTATAGAGCTTTAAGAATCTTTTATTGCCTGTCCCCTTATTAATATCGAGTTTCTCAAGACTGCTCATGAGACCTAGGCACACTTCGAAGAATTAAAAATCTAAATAAATTTAACAAAATATTCTTAATTTGTAGGACTTTTCACTTAATTTGGCTGGATCCAACTATAGTTAATGTGGTATATCAGTATACATAACATATAGTTATGTTACATCATCCAACAAAAACGACCAAATTAACTAATTGTAATCAAACATGCAAAATGCTGACAGACACTCACAACCAATTTTACAAACATTTGTATATAGCTTTTATATGTCTGTATATGTATTCGAATATTTTGTCAATGTATATAGTATTGAATGTATACATTCGATTAAATCAACATTATTATGTATTTAATTATCGATTTATTATCATTTTGATGGTCAGCCAAAAGTAAAACAAAAATAAAATACAAGCATTTCCGAAAGGGGTGGCCTATCTTGACATGATTTCATGACATGACTTTGAATACTTCTAAATGTTTCGTTCACTTTGTGATTTTTAAGAAAAGATGTAGATATTGTGATGTGCAACATAATGACATCACTGAGCATCCTTTTTTTGTATTCGAGCGCTAATAATGGAAAACTCTTTATTATAAATTATTTATCAATTTCGATTTCTTAAAGATGTATAACCCGTATAGAGAAAAGTAAAAATTAGATTAAGGCATACGACAAATATACGAATATCTAGGTATATTATGTTCGTACATACTCGTAATATTGTCCTTTCAATCAACCTGTCCAACCTCTATGTACCTCTTTCTCCTATATTTGAGTAAATTTTGTGTGGTTATATTTTCGATGCCCATCTCATTAATATTGATTATAGGTATCGGAATCGAAGCAGTTTTATATTATTTCCGCTTCTGAGCGCGTCTCCATTTTGTATCAATCAATAAAAATATTTAATTGCTAAATTTAACCTCATTTTCATAATAATATTCGGGTTTTACAGGCCATTGATGGTCCGTACCGCAACAACATTCTGGCTCCATCGGATTTGATCCCAAGCCTGTTCTTCGTATTGTCCTAGACATATAATAATGTTTTTCCGAATTGTCCGAAAACATCAGGTTTTTGGCACAGTGTGAAGAAAAGGGGGTACCCTTATTCACTTATTTGCAAATGTACTTGATGGACTGTACAGAACTGCAAAGCTCGACTTTAATATGAGCCTTGTACGTTTTTAAAAGTATTTATCGAAAGTATTGGCCACTATTCTAAAAATATAGTATTGGCCACTAATAATAGTATTAGCCATTATTCTTATTATCAAAGTATGAGCATGAAGCAAACCTCGCTTTTGCCACTCAACCGAATATATCCAGCAACTTGTGTTACTGAAAATCGAATATTTTACGATTAAAGCGCTCAATGTTTTTAATTTATGCTTAAAAACACGTGCAGTAATATCATGACTATGCATTGGTTGTTGGTAATAGCCAAGTTTGTTTTTCATCCTATTTTAGATTACATGTAGATGTAATGAATAAATTTGGACGACCGTAATGACGTATATAAGACATTGCATCTGGTGTGTATTCCTGCATGTGTAGGTAACTGCCGATGTTTTTTTTTTGGTTCTAAACCCTGCAATCTTTTTTGGGGCCGAAGCTCTCCCAACTCTTTCGCGGTTAATTTTTAACGTCCTACCTTACGCCGTCACCAGCCAAATCGAGGATGCACGAATACAGGTTCGATTTAAATCCATCTGCGCATTACATTGCTCCAGCCAGCCTGTACTGGCATGGACGATGGTTCGGCCCATGGATTCTGCACTCCAACAGGGGGTCATAGTTGTGTTCATCATCATCACCGATCGTAATCAGGTGATGAAAAATCCCTTTTGCAACCCTCCCCTGTTGGGATTCGAACCCGCTATCTCTCGTCCCAAACACCGCAGCTTTAACCACTAACCACCGATGTTGTTGATAACTAAATTTTCATCGACGTTTCCGATAATAGCATCTCGTAAGTTAATGTATTCCTCCGGTCGCAATTTAGCCTGGTTGAATCGAATATATTGCAAACGTTCGCTTTCGACCTTAGCGTACATGTCCGCAACATATTGATGGTACAGCTGGCGATATCGGTGGATGTCCTGATTACGTCTAATCATCGTAAGTAGTACATCGAGCTGACTTTATTGTTTGTTTTGACACCTGAAAAAATGAATAAAATAAAAAATAAAAAATGAAATAATATAAAAAAAATGGCTCGGCTCTCAACTAGATCATCGACAATAATAAGAGCAACTTCGTCTACTTGTCAATCTTTCTCAATTGTGAACCAATTTTATGGTACAGCTGACCTTGTATTTTGAATGCAGACTCAAAGTTGCGTCCGTCAGCAGCTAGAAGTGATTGTAAATGTTCTGGCCCAGTGGTAAGCGATAGCAATACAACTAATGCGCAACAGATGCTGGGTGCTTGCGAAATTTTAACGTGCGACAATATTGGTATTCTTTGTCCATTGCATTGATAGCAATTTTAGAATGCGCTGAATAATCGATGTCTGGTGCATTTTCGAACCCAAAACGAATGAATGATGCTGTCTGCGTCGATCTTGTGTCCTGAATATGTCTATATTGTTCTGACGCGCTGCACTCACATTTTGCCGTAAACGTTCGTAAACTCCTATATGCTGTTTGCATTATTCCGCGACATTTTAAGAAAATTGTTTAAATTAAATGAAACATTTTCACTTGCACTATATTTGTCATAAACTTTTGGTGTTTTAATTTTTTCCCCTAAATTTATAGAAAACTGCACACACAATATCAAATTGACAATTCAATATTCAACTATATTTAAGGCGTAGCATACACCGATATGTCTAGAATTTGAACAGCCTACATATTGGATGAATTCGTCTTTTATTACAGAAGGTTTTGAACAATGAATATCGATTTTTTTCCTATTTCTAAAAAGCTTAAAAAAATATTTATTCAAAACTGTGCTATCTTTAAGCTTGAACTAATCATATACATTCACAAAATTTTATTGAAATCGGTTGTCAAGAACCTACTATTATCGTAACCCAGGAACATGCGGCTAAATTTGCTTTCAAAAAAATGATTTTTTTGTATTTTGTTTTAAAAATATCTGAATAACTGGGAAATTGTTACCTGAAGAAATGTAACCCAGGACCAATGACATGGCCTTAGCAGTTTTCATTTCCCTTTAGGGCGCTTAGTTAACGTGGGTACTCTCGCCTCTCATATTTTAATTAAATTAAGTTCTCAAGATAATAGCCTTCGACTTCAATGCAATTATTAATCCGCAATATAAATGAATATCCACAAATGAGAAGGGTGTCTGTGACATTTCGGTTCTGTCGCAATTCTAAGTCTTCAAATAATGTTTGCAGTTTATTTTCCAAAATGTCTCGGTACATTTCAAGTTGCCTTCAAGAATATGGGGGCCGATGAGTTGGTTGCCAATTATTCCACACAACACGTTGACAGTCCAAGGGCGCTATTTATATTTTTGAATATAATTCAAAATTTTTGAAACAAAATACAATCATTTATTTGAAAGAAATTTTAGTCGCATGTTCCTGGGTTACGATAATAGTAGTTTCTTGACAAGTCGTTTTTCAGTAATTGAAAATTTAAAAAAAACATATGTTTAAGACTGATTTCAAGTATTTCCTTTGAAAGCGTTTTAATTTTAATGCAAAAATATTACAGAATCGAATGCATATGTTCTCAGTAAGAAAAATCGAAAAAAACTTAATATCCTTTATTACAGCGCCATCTATCATGAATATCATGACCTACTTTTAGCCGTAAAATCCGAATTTGCAATAAAAAATAGGGGTTCCTATTTTAATTTCAAAGTTACCCCCTGCCCCACCTACAAGAAGGGGAGGAGGGAATCTAATTTTAGCACTAATGTATGTCCTCATTGGAATGATTAAATTTTGATCTTGTGTATTTTTTTCGTAGAGTGCGCTTATTTTCCGAGATATTTGAAAGTTTAAGCTTAAAAAAAACACCCGGTATTATTATTATATTCTTATATTATTATTTATCACGTCCAATATTGTAATGCCACCTGCATAATTAAGTGTCTTACTATAGGTAAAATTAAATATTTTAAATATCTGAGATTGAACTTAAATTTACAATTAAATTGGAAGTCACACTCAGTTTGCTCTGTTCAGTATTTTCCTCTGTTCTACAATTTTAAAATGATCTATTCTACAGGACATATATGGTCAATTTTTTATTGATATTCTTACCGTTTGAAGGTAAAATGTCGATTTCGGTTGGTGATGCGTTTCAAACCAACTGCAGTAGGAATGTATCATTCCGATCACAAAGATGTGATCTAAACGTGACTAATCCAATGTTCTAAAACTGATGAAAACTTTAATTATTTGTTCTCATACTTTTACGGGGGAGTTTTAGAATGTACTATCCGCAAAATTAGAACAACCAGGTTGAATGTATTATACATTTCGAATAAATTCATTGTAAGTTAATCCAATATGGTAACCTATAAGCAATCGGTGTGGATGAAATAAGATAAACAACTTTTGAATATCTCGATATTTTCGATGGGTTGGTTTATGGCTGATAGTATCTAAGTACCTATACCGATACTATCGAAATTATCGTGATAGTTTCTGTCAACAATCCTATAGTTTGGTTCTCAACATCATGGACAAGTAAAAACCACCTTCTTAAAAAAGTAAACATCAAATCATCATATTTAACTGAAGAAAAGTTTCTCCTGATTAAAAGAAAATTGTGGACAAATACATATGTTTCGTCATGATTTTTAAAATACTTGTTTGCCGTTAATCGAAATTAATAAATATAAACTTAAATAATTATCGAAATTGTGATTCAACACGAAGGTTTGTGGGGCTGATAAACATTTATAATTTGTAACAAGTTCACAAGGTATTTTTAGAGCTAAGGGGCGTTCCTTGCCTCTATACCATAGTTTTGTTTTATCGAATGTTCTATAATCTGTTAACTTTGGCTTTAAAACAAGTTCCACTTTATAAGCACGTTTCACAATAATTTATCTATACCGTTAAAGTTAGTGATCATAAGCTTGCCTCCCAGTTCTCATTGTTCGTCACATCGCACGAGTTTCATAATCTCTAAAAGAATTTCACTCATTGGCTTCCAAGCTTCTTTGGAGGTCAGCATATATTGCACTATTCCAACTGGATTTTTCTCATCGAATCTGTTGCATCCCATGAAAATGTGCACTGCATTTCCAATTTTGTTATCGCAGAATAAGCAGTATTGATCTTCGACATACATGTATTTATGAAGATATTCTCGGAAACACCCGTGACTCGTTAGAAATTGAGAGAGGTAATAGTTGACCTCGCCATGATTTCTTTCTAGCCATGGTTTGATCTAATAAGTTTGCACATCCACCAACCTTTCGTGCGGATTGACTCTATCTATGTTGCCATTCGGCTAAACTTTCCTAGTTATCCGGTTCCATTATGTCTTCTCCTTCTTGTGCGTGTTTTTTAACGTAAATGGCTTTGGCTTTTTTGGCTTCAATTTCAACTAGGTAACGCCGTGCAATTACGTTAGCCGCTTCATCTGAGATGGTCCGAAAAGCACAGATTATTCGTATCGTGGTCAATCTATGAACAGATTTTACATCTTTAATATACGACTTGACATTAGTTGAGTCAGCCCATATCGGGGATGCGTATAACACTTGCAAGCAGCTCTCTGGTTGGTTGTTTTAGGCCTCCGATATTTGGCATCAGTCTTGACAGCGAAGAATACACTTTCCTCGCTTTCTCGAAGTAATATAGTGATCGAAGTAATATAGTGATCACCCACACGAATTGTTATGTTCTCTACCTTCTTTCGGCTACTCATTAGGACTACTTCGGTTTTATGTTTCGCAAGTTGCAGATCCGCTGATTGTAGCCACTTTCTTATGTCCTCTATCGTTTCCTTACAGCTTGAGGTAACTTGTGAAATGTTTTCACCACTACTACTATTGCAATGTCGTCCACATAGCCAATTGTCTGCACATTTTTTGGTTTTGGAATTCTTAATATTCCATCATACATGATATTCCAGAGGACCGGGCCGAGTACCGAGCCCTGCGGGACGCCGTCGGCTACCTTATATTGTTTTGGCCCTTCATCAGTGTTGTATATTAACATCCGTCCTTGAAAATAGTTACCTATTAAGCGGGTTAGGTAGATTGGTAGTTTCCTGTGGGATCGCGTTGTCTCTACCATCAATTGGGGAATTTTCCTTCGGCCATGCATTCTGTAAACAGTTTACTGAATACTTCTAGTTTGTCTAGTACCGCAGTTTTAAGGACGGTGTCTGGTACCCACCCCATCAAGCCCAGAGCTCTTATTGTGATTTATCCGTTTTGTTGCTTATATCATCTCCAGAGTGGTAACGGATGGAATTTCTTTGTTTATGCCGATGCAGTTCCACATTTTGTTCTGCTTGCCTAGGGAAAAGTGTTTCAACTATATTGAGCTTTTATCTTCGAGTTTGTTACTGTTCAAAATGTTCAATTTAGACTTAAGGAAACTTAAGAAATTAAGAAATAAGAATGAATTACTGATGAAGTCGATTACGCGTTTAAAGTCCTCGAAGAGTAGATATAGTGGTGAATTCCATTCGTTCGATTATGATACGGCATGAGTTGATATGATCTGTACAGCTTCTACCAAGTCTAAAGCCAGTTTGGTCGTTTCTTATTTTCTGTCCGCTGGTGATATCCGCTTCAGAATGATCGTTGCTAAGACTTTTACTGTACTGTTGAGGAGGGAGATACCTCTCCAGTTTCTGTGGAATTCTACCAGTATTCCATGCTTCCATTGCAATAGTAGAGTTAGAGTTTCTGCTGCCACAGATGCTTCGGCATTTAGTAATTCTGCTTGAATATTATCCAAGCCGGCTCCTTTATTGTTCTTTAGCTGCTAAATAGCACTTTTAACTTCCCATTCCGTTGCTGGATTGGTATTTATGGTTTCGTTATAATTACCATCAAGGAGCTTGTCATTTAATCGCTGTTCCATTGTCTTCGAAGAACTCTTTCCATCTATTTAGCAGTTGATTTTCTGTGGTTATGACCGGAATCTTTTATTGATGGTAAGTTTCGGTGACCCTTCTTACACATTGATGCGCATGTTTTGCTGCTTCTGCAGTCTCGAGAATGCCTTCGGTGTATTTATTGCATTCATTTCTTGCCATATATAATTTCCTTTGCAGTTTCTTCATATTTAATTCGATTTTCCGCTGTATTTGCATGACAGATCTGTAACGTTAGTAGGCAACGTTCCTCATTGTTCTTCCACGTATCACCTTTAATCCATTTTCAATCCAAACTCCTAACCCAATCTCCTTGTGTAGTTTTAGTAGCCAAGCACATGTGTAGTCTTAACGTAGGCTTATGCTATTTCTTTCCATTTCTAATCAGTGGTTTCGTCATCTGGGAGATTCAGGTGGAGCGTTTCTTTGAATGTACCTTTGGTGTCAGTATTTTTCAGTCTCTCAATATTGAATTTCCTCTGACTGATTTTTACGTGGTTGAGTGCTGCAGGTTTGATTTTAAATTACCAGTTGGTGAACGATGTGTACGTGTCTTTCGCTCATTGCTGGAATTTCTTGTTAACCATGATCACAGTACATGATCAATTTGATTATTTTTTCTTCCATCTGGTGATGTCCATGTGTATTTATGTATATTCTTGTGTACCAGATTGTGTTAGTCTTGTCTACCAGAATACATCAGATAGTTCACCTGTGCTTGTTGTAATATGTCTCCTCTATTTTTCCATCTTGCTTCACCGGCGCTCAATATCTCGATGATCGCTTCATTCCCTTCTCTACATGTGCTAACTAATTCGTATCCGTGTACCATAGGCATGTAGCGACTTCGCTACACAAGCACAAAACAATTATTCAGATATTTCGTGCACATGCATATAATTCGCTAACGCTGCATGTACACTGTACATAAATATATATAGAGCGTAAAATAGCATTTACACATAGCACTCGGTCGCCATGGCCTGATGAGATGACAAATAATTTTTAACAAATTTATTACGATTCCTCATCAGATCGAAACTGAGCTTTGCTTTGCACAACATCCAAATCTGAATTATTAAAAATAACGACACACATCCGCCGTCGTTATAGGCAATGGTCGATATTTGTATTGGTGTCCGGTTTGTGTTATTTTTTCTAGTATTTGTTTCATTCATTGGTGTTGATTTTAAATTTATGATTGATTGGTCTAATGAATCCTAGCCAGCTCCCAGGGCGTGAGTACGGCATACCATGCCGAGGGAGGGAGGTTTTCATTCCATTCCATTTTTTTATTTTTTCAACTAAGATGTTCCTAAGCGGTCATCCAAATTTGTATTAACTCAAGCAATGGTTGTTTGACGAGTTGTTGTCGTCTTATCTTTCTCAGTCACTCGTAATAAAATCTAACAAACTGAAAAACGCCTTCATTGTTTTGAAGAAATAAAAATGCCTCAAAGGAAATACTCTCTAGACCCTGAAATAAAAGCCATGATGCAGATAAACGCGGAACATTAAGAATTCGTGAAGAAATTTTCTTGTCAAGAATGTCTCATGTATTTTTCAATTATGCTGTGTGAACGGCATCAATTTCTTGCACTTGAGAGTGTCCAAGCTAGGAAAACTTTTGATGAATTTCAAAAATATGGCAGTGTTTCTCCATACATTTCAAAATAGCCAATGTTGTTATTCGGTTGCGACTCTGCTGCATGCAAGGGTCGGACCAAACTATGATTTTCTGAATCGTAGGGTTATCAGTCACAAATTGTTCTAATATTTTAATTAATGATGATGCCAGGTCGTTGCCTGATCTTTCGCTCATGGTTTCATGCCAATTAGTAAAATACGTAATTTTATTTAAATTACAGTGCGCCGTTAAGTATACACATAAAACTGGCGTTTGTTTAGAAAAAATTAGTTTCTTCAGGTCGAGGTAAATTAAACGCGTTCTGTAAATCATAGCAGAGAATGGCTGTTGAGTGGTCTGTAATGTTGTGATTAGCGTTCCTATTTATTTTTGCCATCTGATTATTCTCCTGATGAACATCAAAATCCGGTTTATTTAGAAACCCGGTTTATTTCTTGGTAGAGTTTGCTCTGCAATAATGTGAATCCGTTTACACGCAATTCATTCAGCAATGCAAGATATACAGGGTGTCTGCCGGGAAGGTATACTTCTTTGTTTGTTTATAATTTTTGATTAAATGAAAGAGAATGAATCGTATATTGATAAATGTTTTATTTAATGTCAGCAATTATGTATGGAATACAATATCAGATAAATGTCCGCCTCTGTTAGCCTCACAAATGCAAGCCCACATTTTTCATTACATTCCCACAAATTTCACGTGGTATTTCATTAATTCCATCACGAAAATTTGGTTTGAGTTGCTCAAGCCTTTCTGGTTTGTTTGCATAAGCCTTGCTTTTTAGATATCCGCACAAAAAGAAGTCCGGAGCAGTCAAATCAGGCGACCGTGGAGGCCAATTAACATCACCATTTTTTGAAATAACTTGTTGTGGAAAGAGGTCTCGCAGTAATTCCATTGTAATCCTGGCTGTATGCGATGTGGCACCGTCTTGTTGATACCACATGTTAATCAAGCCCAAAGCATGCAGTTGTGGCGTTAAAAAGTTGTCAATCATATCACGATATCGCTCCCCATTCACAGTTACCGTTACGCCATTTTGATTTTCGAAAAGGTAAGGTCCAATGATTCCTCCTGACCAAATTGCACACCAGACTGTCAGTTTTAATGGATGTAAAGGTGACTGATGAATAATTTGAAGGTTTTTCATTGCCCGGAACCGACTATTCTGTTTATTCACATATCCATTTAAATGAAAATGTGCCTCGTCACTCATTATGATTTTTTCTTGAAAATCGGGGATTTCATGGGCGAGCTGTAACATCCTATTGGCATATGTACGGTGGCGTAAATGGTCTTGTGGAAGAAGCTCTTGTGTCAATTGAATCTTAAATGGAAACAAATGCAAATCCTTGTGCAAAATTGTGGCCAAACTTGTTCTTTGAAGACCAAGCTCCTGAGCACGGCGTCGATTTGAGGTTGATGGATTGTTTTGAACACTTTCTTGAGCAGCAGTAATGTTTTCAGCCGATCTTGCAGTACGATGTGGCCCATGCTTGGGCCTATCACTTACAGACCCTCTTTCTTCGAAATCATTCACTACACGATAAATAGTGCGTTTTGTTAGCACGTTTTGTTAGTTTATATATATATATATATATATATATATATATATATATATATATATATATATATATATAAATATATATAAATATATATATATATATATATATATATATATATATATATATATATATATATATATATATATATATAAAATATAATGTATATTTAATATCGATTATTTTATGATTTATTACTACTTTCGATAAAATAAAATTTCACTCAAACACAACATAAATTTTTTATTTTAAAATCAGAGCAAACGAGAATAGATACATTAAATAACATAAACAACAAAAGCGTAAAAGCTTTTGTTTGCTGATTTATTTATCATAAATACCATAACATAAGCTTTACAGTAATAAACACAAAACCAAAATGAAAATTATTTTAACGACAAATTGGTAAAATCTTTTTTTTTATAAAATCACATGAAAATGTTTTTTTCGACTGTAATAATAATCATAATTATGCTAATCTTACTAATAACAAATACATTCATAAATCAAACAAACATAATATTGCAAGAGACTTACTATGAAATTATAAATGAAAATATGTTTCATGTATACGGTGGTGCCCTTTAGATTTATACGAGTTTGCCACGCAATACTATTTTGTTATACAAGATTATGGTATTGATGTATATACATATAAACGATCAATCGGTGATTATATGAATTAATGCATGCAATTTATAATTTACATAATTGCATTTTATATTTTATTTGTGATTAAGTAACAAAACGTTTTGATGAGAACATTCTCTTTAAAGAGTATGGTTGGTCTGCGCATGACCCCGTATTTGGAATCAATTTTTTATTTTGTTTAAAATATTTGGTCTTAAATGAGGGACATAGATCGAGAAATTCGAGTATGAAACTTAAGGAAACTTCAAATGTTTTTATGAATGCTACATTACTTGATTTATTACCTTATTCCGACAACTTTAACGGTTTAACCGACTTGGCAAGAACCACAGTAATAGCCTTGGTTATTTTTAAAACTGGGTGATTACATTTTCTATATGTGTCTCTCACCTGCGTCAATCGTCTTGTCAATACATAGATATTCATACAAATATCATTTGATTTTCATGTTTTCGAAAATGTTTCGTTAATAATTGCCTTTAGTATACTTGTTTATTTTTTATAAAATATTCATGTCAAACAACCAAAAGAAAACAATTAGTACCAAACTTAAGTCGACCAAAAATCATTCTGTGTTTATTTAGGAAAACTTTTATTAATGGAATTAAAGCTGCTTAATTACTGTACTAAAATGCGGGTAAATTGTTAGAAAAAAATGTAATTGGTTTTTGTTGTTATTTTTTCTCATTTGATTTAATTATTTTAAGAAGAATCTGACACAAGAGTAAAATCTATGTGAACATAGAGGGCATTTTGGAGAATATTTTTGGACTAAATATAAAGAAACCAAAAACAATTACAAAAATATTTTTGACGTTTCCTTTGTTACCTACAAACCAGTGATTTTAACCCTCCAAACCAGTATATTTACCTAAAGTTTCGAATTGAGAGGTAAATTTGTACTAAAATTATTATTTACCGAATTATTATTTACCGAAAAATGATAAAAAATATCGTGCTATTTTGTACCACTTAAGGAATAGAACGCACTAACTTGTCATACAAAAAAAAAACAAGAATTTTCTTGTTTTTTGGTTACAGCTGTTGAAGTTATTTAAAATATTGTTATTTAAATTTTTTTATTTTATTTTAATTAAAAAATATATATAGAATATATATAATTTATTTTAAAATTATTTTGTTACTATTGTTTTGATTTAATTAAAATTTTTTTTGTGTTTACAAACAAATTTCATATGATGTAACGTCATAATAGGGCAATTTTTTTTTATTAGTTCTGCAAATTAACACCAGTTCTATGTTTGGGGTAAACAATACGAAATATCTTATTCGTATGGGAAATTTACATCAAATAAAATTAAAATATGTTGTTTATTGGCATATAGAAGCAATTACAGTTCAATCTAGTATTCCTAACGAATAACTTCATCGTGTAAATTTTTTCTTATAGAAAAAAAAATAATTTTAAATTTTATTTTATTTTCAATTTATAGTGTTTGTAATTAAGGTAGTTAAGTGAATTAAAAATTAAACCTTTAATAAGTAAGGTAATAAAATAACGTGAGTGATAATAAAGGTCGATCTAATGCGACGTTATCCCATAAAAATTAAAAAACCAAAATTATATGATGAAACGAGTTTTCAACAAATGATTAGAGATAATCAATTAAATTAAATCTTTTCAACATAACGGTAACATGTCTACCTTAACATCAAATGCATAATAAAAACAATTCATCTCTTTACTTTGTCGATGACGATGGAAACGAATACAAAACCGCGGAAATCAAATTAATGGATATTCCCAATGAAAGTATCCACCATTCCTAAATCTAATAAATGCTATCTCAACCAGGGTCTCGAACCCCGACAATTTTGGTTTCGGGTTCGGGTTCTTGCACAAGAATATTTTGGGTTTGGGTTCAGGTTCGTGTTCTCCGACGTGGGTTTTACCTACTACGCTGTTCAATCATCGATGCCAAGCTTTGACATTATTCTGAGTCCTACGGAAATTCTGTTCGACTGAGTCAAAATAGTTCACAAATAGTTGAGTGTATACATTAGATAAATTGTTGGTGCACGTGACGTCATCATTCATATAATACCAAACTTATTTTTTGTATTCGTACCTGTTTTTCGTTTCTAAAATGAATTGCTGTAAGTGCTTAAATTTGGTATTGCCTACGCAAGATGCTGTTTCATGTGCTGGTTGCAGTAGGCATTGTCATACAAGCTGTGAATTTGCCGGTTCCAATACGGAAATTCGTGGAATTTTGGCGATATTGCGCCTTCGTGAGATCATTGTTTTTGTGCTCTTTTTGTAAGCAGCGGATCGTGAACAGCAATTTTGGTGTTATAATTGATAAGATTAATTGTTTGTCGGCTACACCAGATATTTAAAAAATTGAAGATGATATTGCAACTAATAGAAAGCTTATAGAATGGCTTTGATCGAAATTAAATGAATGTCATCCACTACATTAACACCTGTATCGTCGTCTCGGCGTCTATTAAGGAAGAATGTCCCATCAACTGATTTCCTGAATACTAAATCGTCAATTTCATCGAGGCCATTAACCTGAGACGTTGTTAGTACTTGTGTTGATAATGATCTTTTTGCTATTGAGGTTCCTGATATCCTGCTTGGATCCATCAACTACAGCTGATCAAGTTGTTCCAGATATCTGTAAGAGGGTGAAACATTGTAAACCAGATAATCTTGTTTGCCAAAGTTTAGTGAAGAAGGATCGTCCAAGTGAGCTGAAACTAACATTTATTAGCTTTAAAATTTTAATTCCGGCGAATTCTTCATGAAAGCGTTAGATCCAACAGCTTGGCTCCAAAAAATTTTGGTTCGTGATTTCATATTTCAGTCAAACAATTTTCGAGCTCCAGTATCCAACTTTGTGGAATTGTAACAACGCCTGTTGCTGTCACCACCGCCAATGAGTTACTATTGATTAATTTTTCCAACTTTAACCAACATATAAATGATGCCAGCCGATCGTCTGTAAAACTGTTTTATCGCAATGTTGGGGGCATGTCATCCATGTCATCCATGTCTTTGGAATTTTGAAATTTTTTTTATTCAACTGACTTCCAGTTTTATGTAATTGTTGGTTTCACGTTGGGATTTATAATAATGAATTTTTCCCTAGTGATTTTGTAGTATATAGATGTAACAGATCCATTCAGAACAGCCTTAAAGTAATCGGGGGCGGAGTGCTTTTTGCCGTCCATTCATCTCTACGAAGCGAACAAATTTTTGTACAAGGTTCTGGTTAAAGTCTTAATTTGTAATAATTTATACTTTTTTATAATTCTTTATATTTCACCTAGATCTCCTGTAGATTATCAGATCTACAGATATGCCATCAGATATTCTGTCTGCAGATGACACTGTCATAATTGATTCGTTATTCAGTTTTAATCTCGAATAAATTAACTTTAACTCTAATAATACTAATTCATTTTTAGATTTAGTTTTTGTGAATAATATGGAAATTCTTTCAGTATATGATTCTCTGGAATCTTTCAAAAACAATGATATTCATCATAATTCTTTTTTTTTTTTTTATTAATTCTCTTGAAATTGAATTTTTTAATGTAACATTTAATGATACATTTCGTGTCTTTTCTGCTTATCATTTCTATAATTTTAAGGCTTGTGATTTGGCCGGTCTGTCAAGGTACCTCCAAGGTATTAGCTGGGAGGATATTTTTTCGAACAATAATCTCAATTTAAATGTAGATAACTTTAATAATGTTTTGTGTACATCTTTTCAACGTTTCGTTATCCACCATGGTTTGATTGTGATTTGATCGGCTTGCGTAACCGTAAAAATAAGGCTTACTATCGACTCAGATGTATTGATTATGAATTTAATAGATCTAATTTTGTAAATGGAAGCTGAATTTAAAGAAGAACCTAAAATGTTTTGGATGTTTGTAAATGATAAGCGAAATATAACAGAATTTCCGTCTGTAATGAAACATGATGAGGTTCGGCTTAATAATATTTCCGAATTTTGTGCTGGATTTGCAAATTTTTTTCAGTCGGTATATAAATATAAGGTTAGCCTCAATGATCCTAACGTAAGTCATTGCCAGTTAAACATTCTTCGTTTGTATATAAGTGAGGTGGATATCTGTGAGACACTTTTAAGATTTAACGACGGTTGTGGACCGGATGGAATACTTTCGTGTATACTTAAATGTGTGGCATCTGATATTGCTACTCCGTTATGTTATCTGTTTAATCAATCCTTAGTAAACGGGCATTTCCCTAGTGCTTGGAAAATTTCATATAATGTTCCGAATCATAAAAAGGGATGCCGTTCTGAAATTTCCAACTATCGTGGTATCTCAATTTTATCTTCAATACAAAACTATTTGAATTAATAGTTACAAATCATCTACAATTTCATACTAAAAATATTATTTCAACTTTCCAATCCACTAACCTTCAGTCTACATATTAAAAAAATAGTACTTAAAGCTTATTCCATGTTAGGTTTCATTATTCGAATGACGAAAGAGTTTAATGATGTTGTTTTTGGAATCAATCCAAAAATGATTTACTATTTATATTTTTAAAAAATCTCGGTTATCTGTCAGATCCCAATCAAATTCTTAATATTAATAGTCTCGCAAAACGCCGGAAAATTGCCTCGGCATTGCTTGTTGGGGATTCTTTGAATGGGCGAATTAATTGTTGGAATCTTACTTCTATCTGGAATGTTTATGTTCCGAACTGATCCTTACGACAACATGAATTTTTGTATGTGCCGTTTCATAGAACTGATTATGGCTCAAATGAACCGACTGTCTCTATGGCTAAAATATTTAATGATTATTTTCATTTATTTGAATTTGGTATGTAAAAACACAGGAAAGGCTTTTCTTTCCTGAAATTGCAGCAGCAGAAATAGAATAAACAGCAACAGCACCAAATTTTTTGTTTAACCAAAAATGCACCCTTTTAACGCAATTGGGTATTTTACAGCACAAAATTGTCTTTTATTGAATGGAGTCAAACATCAACTAAAAAACGCAATTGGTGATTTTACTATCTCAATCTCGAAAACAAAACAAAATTAGTAATTAAAAAATGGATGCAATTTGATTCGAGTTCGAACAAATGAAGATCAAATGGAACACAGATGTCGCAATGATCACCATTGCCAAATCGAATTGCACACTCGCATTCGCCAAAAACATTCAACACTTCACGATGTGTTAGTCGGTGCTTCTTCATATTCCCCCGTGTTGAACTGGTTCAAGTTCTACAGGTAAAGTCGATATTTTTGTAATAGATCTAATAAGTTCTCCCTTCTGCGTTTTAATGGTCACTATTCGTACATGACCATCAGGACCTGGATGAGTTTTGATGACACGACCAATCTTCCAATTTAGTGGTGGTAAATTTTCTTCTTTTATAATAACTATGGTTCCTTCTTTGACATCAGGTTGTGTTTTTGTCCAAAATTTACGCTGTTGAAGTTGCTGGATATAATCCTTTGACCAAGATGCCCAAAATTGTCGATGTAAGTTTGAAACCATTTCCCATTTCTTGACTATGGGAACATTTGATTGACACTCAGCAGTTTCAGGTATTGATTTCAGCGGACGACCTATTAAAAAATGTGCTGGGGTAAGAATCTCTATATTATCAGAGACCAACGGAACTAAAGGTCTAGAATTTAAAACCGCTTCAACCTGTTTGATGAGGGTAGAAAATTCTTCGAAAGTGAATCGAGCATTGTAAGTTAACCGGCGAAGATGGTGTTTGGCTGACTTTACCGCTGCTTCATGAAGGCCCCCAAAATGAGGTGTGCCAGGCGGAATGAACACCCAGTCTAACTTGTCGCAGACTGTAACTTTTTGTATTGCTTGAGAGAGCTTAGGACTGGTAAGTAACCTGTACAAATCATGCAAATGGTTGTTTGCACCGACAAAATTTGTTCCGTTGTCTGATAAAATTTGCTTTGGTAGCCCTCTTGTTGCAATAAATCGTTTTAAAACGCCCATAAACGATTCAGTTGACATCGATGATGCCAGTTCTAAATGAACTGATCGGGTTGACATACAGACGAAACAAGCCAAATATGCCTTTGTAGATGTTTTACCACGCAAATTGTAATACACATGAAATGGTCCACAATAATCTACTGCGGTAAAACAGAATGGTAATGCTTGGTTTACCCGTTCACTTGGTAAGTCGGCCATAATTTGTTTAAGCATTATTGGTTTTGCTCTAGCACATACTATACAAGCTTTACAAATAGCCTTGCAGACCTTTCTTCCATGTATTGCACTCCAACTAGCGAAATGCTAGCAGAAATGCCACTAGCGCAGTTGTAACAAAATGTTTCGGATGTAGCAATGCAGGTTGCTTTGAAGTATATGATAGTTCTGCAAATTTAAGCCGCCCTCCTACTCGAATGATGCCCTCGTCATCAATGAACAGTGATAGTGACTTGAGTGATGAATTTTTAACTATAAAATTTGAAAGTTTCAAGTTAGTATATTCTTCAGGAAAGCAAACCTTTTGAGCTTGACGTATGAGTGTCTTCAGACCATTCTTTATTTCACTGCAAGTTAAAGGTCCAGATCTACGACGAGATTTATTTTTTATGTTGTGAATCACGCGTAATATATATGCCATTGAATTTTATAGTCATCCTTGTGATCGATGTCAACATCACTGAAGCTGGATGCAGTAAGTACCGATGGTAAATGCCTTTTTAGTTCAGGAATATTGTCTGACGTACTGACAGCAAAAGGTGCGTTCCACTGTTCGTTATTTTGTGACAAAAACAATGGGCCTTCCCACCAAAGATGTGACTCAACTATTGCCCTTGGTTGAACCCCTCTTGATATCAAGTCCGCAGGATTATTTTTGGTGTCGACATAATGCCATCGGGCCGGTTTTACAATTGATTGAATTTTATGAACACGATTCGCCACAAATCGAGACCAACGTGACCAATCTGAATGAATCCAATGAAGGGTTATGGTTGAGTCGCTCCAGCAATATATCTGTGAAATATGGTAATTTAGTATGGATTTATATTTATTAATCAGTTTAGCGAGGAGCTCAGCAGCACACAATTCCAAGCGAGGAAGCGTCGGCTTATTCTTGAGGGGAGCAACCCGTGACTTTGAACACAGTAGCCGAACGTAGAAACCAGATGTGGTTTTTGATCGCACGTACAAAACCGCTCCATAACCCCGTTCGCTAGCGTCAGCGAATCCATGTATTTGAATGTAGTCTGGAATCATGTTATTGTCGAACAGATGGCGTGGTATATATAATCGCTGCAGCTGTTCCAATTCATTTCGGTAATTATGCCAAGCAGTATAAATTTGAATTGGCAAGCTCTCATCCCAATCATACTTCAACTTCCAAAGCTCTTGCAATATGAATTTTCCAATTACTACTACTGGAGATACTAGTCCTATCGGATCATAAATTTTGGCTATGTCTGATACGAACATTCTTTTTGTAACCTTATTTGAAAGAGTCGATGGTGACACCTTGATTCGAAAGCAATCTTTTTTTGAATGCCCATAAAGTCCCAAAGTCTTGATGTATTCCGTGTCTTCAAAAAATATAACTTTCTCTCGGTCACTCGCGTTAACACCATCTAGTGCATCTTCATTATTAGAGCACCATTTCCTTAGCGACATACCGGCACTTTTAATAATTCGTGAAATGTTTTGTCGGAGTTGAATAGCTTGTGCTACAGAATTTGCACCGGTCAACAAATCATCGACATACATATCCTTACGAATGGCTTCACTTGCAACATAATCGTGAGATTCATTTTGTATTGCTAACTGTAACAAGCATTGAGTGGCCAAAAACGGGGCTGATGTCGTACCTTATGTGACTGTTTGGAGCTTATACGTCTGTACTGGATCCCGGCGCTTATCGCAATCTTGGGAGTCCTGAAGCGCAGAAGAATATTGGATAATTCGTTCTGTACCACTGGGCCATTTAGCAATATTGAATTTAAAGATTCGCCATTAGTCGATTTTGAGGATCCATCGAACACGACTCGTAAAGTTGTTGAAGAAGACTCTGGCTTGAACACGCAATGATGTGGTAAATAATAATGATTATGTGACACCACTTTTTCTAAGACCATATGGCCAAGATCTATGTACTCCATCATAAACTGATTATAAGCGCTTCGCAAATTTGCATCTTTTTCCAATCGATTCTCGAGATTAAGGAATCGTTTAAATGCTATTTCGGATGAATCCCCAAGACTAGGTTTTGGATGACAAAACGGTAACCGTACTACAAACCGACCAGATTTGTTTCTTTGATGAGTTAGTTGAAAATGTTGTTCGCAGGGATTTGTAGACATGTCTGCATCATTCTCCTTTTCTTCAACTTCCCAAAATCGTTCCATTAATCTGTTGAGGTGTTCAGACGACTTGAGTTCGACAAGATGACAAAAACCTCCATTTTGGCTGGACATTTCTATACTACCGGAAACTACCCATCCAAGTTGAGTCTTTTGTAGACATGGAAGCCCAGGGCCTAACTTCACTTGACCCACAGATTGCAATTCGAAGAACAATTCGGCACCTATCAGCATATCTACTCTTTGGCAGGAATGGAATCTTGGATCCGCTAATTGGATATTATGTGGTATCTTCCATTGCGAAATATCATAATTAAAGGCCGGTTGATTGTTTGATATCTTGCTAAGGATTTGTGCTTCGAAATTCGTAGAGTAGCCATTATATTTTGATTTAATTGTCAGCAAAGCAGACCCAGACGATGGTAGCGATGAACACCCAATACCCTGTATCGTTACAGATGATGATATTGGTCGAATGCCAAGTTTAGATGCCAATGATTTGGTAATAAAATTTAATTGAGAGCCAGAATCGAGCATGGCTCTTGCAGTGACGACCAATCCGGTAGAACTTGAAATGAGCACTTCAGCAGTAGCCAACATAACATATTTCGGTGCAGTAGTTGATAATACCGTAGGTTGTGTGTGAAGAGATGCTTGGGAGTTGTTTGAAGATGTGGTTAAAATAGGTTCATTCGTCACATGTGAGTTGTGAGGATACTGTGGTGGAGCTGAAACTTGTGGTGTGACATGTAACAATGAATGATGTTTTAATTTTCAATACCGACAAACATCATGGCTCGGGCAATTGTTAACGTTGTGAGTTACTCGAAGACAATTTTCACATAACTGGATTGCCTTTACAGTTTTTATTCGATCATCAATCGACATTGCTATAAATTTATTGCACCGCATAATTGTGTGTCCATCTTTATTACAGTGAATGCATGAGAATCGAGTGTTGGCATGAAATGATGTGTTATAATTTAGCTGTGAATGTTGCTTGAATATATTTAGTGATCCAGATTTTGATTGAGAAAAATTCTAATTTATAGCTTGGTATTTAACTTTAGGACACTTGGAACCCAAAGACATATCGAGAGATTATCTTTCTAATGCATGATTTCTAAGTTTGATGAATTTGGTTAAATCCATTAATGTTGGAACTGCATTAATAGGCGCTTCTTCTCTTCATTTAGTTCTTGTATTGACATCAAATTTTGACACAATTAAATACACTATAATGTCATCCCAGTAATCAGTTGGGCGACCAAGATTCTTGAGTGATCGCAAATGTGAGTTGAATTCGTCCATCAGATTCCTTAGATTTTGAGCAGTTCCATTGATGACTAGGTTTATATAAAATAACGCACGAATATGTTCCTCGATTATATAATTTTCTCTATCAAATCTGTCGATCAGTAACTGGCGAGCTTCTTCATAATTTGATGACACAAAATCCAGGTTTTCTATGATTTTGGCAGCACCACCCTCTAATGAATTTCTCAAATACTGGAATTTGCATAGTTCAGACAATCGTGAGTTATTATGCACATGTGTATCAAACGAGTCAATAAACGACTTCCATTTTGTAATATCACCAGCAAAATGATCAAGTTTTATTTCAGGCAGCTTTGGAATGAAGTTTAATTCTTCAACCTTATGGGAAGACTTTACCTTCTTCTCTTCTTTTAACTCATCAATTTGATCTTCTAGTGCAGATCTCAAATAAAAATACGACGTATCGACAGTGGAACGCGTGCTTGATTCTAATTCATCCTCATCAATTGATTCTAACTGTGATTAATGTTTGATAAAGTCAGTCCGCTTCGATACTAATTCATCGAGATGAAGTCTGATTTGATTTGCCTTAGCCGTTTGTATGTTATTGGTAATAAACTCTTTTAACTCTTCCAGAAATTTGAGTAATATTTTAATGGCGCCTCTGAGTCGTTTTACATCCTTTTCAGCCATATTTATTACGCAACTTAAATATAAGTTATGCTCACAACGATTTAATAATACTTGCAAATCTCTTGGTATTATTGTCTTGTAATATGTGACCACGTGCACCGTAATTCACTGTAACATCGACTGTATTGCTAAAATGTACCTCCAAATTGTTGTCGCAGCAACGCACTACAATGTTGAATTAATGATGTACGATGATTCCACACAATATAATTCACGACACTATATTTTATTAATTACGGCACAGCAATCTTGCACAGTGTGGATGATGATATAGCTGTTAATAACAAATGCACCACGAGGTAATAGTTACCATAGAATATAGCGGGAATCCTACCGTTGTCACCAATGAAAACACAGGAAAGGCTTTTCTTTCCTGAAATTGCAGCAGCAAAAATAGAATAAACAGCAACAGCACCAAATTTTTTGTTAAACCAAAAATGCACCCTTTTAACGCAATTAGGTATTTTACAGCACAAAATTGTCTTTTATTAAATAGAGTCAAACATCAACTAAAAAACGCAATTGGTGATTTTACTATCTCAATCTCGAAAACAAAACAAAATTAGTAATTAAAAAATGGATGCAATTTGATTCGAGTTCGAACAAATGAAGATCAAATGGAACACAGATGTCGCAATGATCACCATTGCCAAATCGAATTGCACACTCGCATTCGCCAAAAACATTCAACACTTCACGATGTGTTAGTCGGTGCTTCTTCAGTATGTCTAGAAGGTTTTTCCGTAGCAGTATTCGTAATTGTAATTTTTAATTTATTTTTGTACATTTTGTAAATTTTTTGTATTAAATTGTTTTTTAACTGTTCATTAGGAGTATCGGATAGTTTGATATAAATAAACAAATAAATAAATTCGTATTTCCTACTTAATTCAAATTAAGGATTTTCTGGATGCGGCGCTAAATTATCTGCTCAAAGTTAAACAATATAAAAAACATCTAAAAGACACTATATACCAAGAACACCTGAAGAACACAATACGAACAGCACAAGATCTAAAATATAAATGTAAAAATAAACATTTATAATGTAGAACAATTTGTTGAAATTAAAATCTCAGCCCCTAAGGGTCGCGCTAAAACATGGTTTAGCACAAATGTTCATAAAAGTCTACTGAACACCATGACATAGTCAGATCTGCGTACCTATCAAACACCCCCTACACTTTTTTGTTAAAGCAAAAATGTGTTAAAATAAAATTCTCAGTCGCTGAAAATACAGAATATTCCGATTAGGTGTAAGCTTCAATTTTTATTGAACAAATGACAAAATGTCAAAACTTCCCTTAAGATGAAGGAATCTGGTAGCAACGAAAATAAAAAACAAATAAATACATAGTTTTATAATAATGAAAAACATAATAAGAAACATTAATAACAAAACGAACTGATTTTCTCGAAAGTGTAGTATTGCCCGCTGCTACACTTTTTGGCTGTTGTAGGGTTTTTTTTTATCATTTTGTCATAAACTTTACGCTAACCATTTATAACGCGTTTTAATCAAAAATTTTCACCGTACTGTACTTTATCTGGAAATCCACTAATTAGAAACTTAATTTCTTATAATTATTATAAGTGTTTTAATCGTGGTGGTCACATTAAATGTGTCGATCTCTAGTTCGTTACACTCTATATGAATAAATGAAACTCAGACAAATAGCAAGAACTGGTTTATGTTTATTATATACAATCAACTTGGGGGTGAGTAGAGGAGACAGAAGAGAAGTCACACCATTCATGAACAACGTCAAGCAACCATATGAGAGGTTAGTACATATTTGGTTGACCGCTTCTAAGAAGAAAAAGTACAAAACATGAAGAAGAATGAGAACCTCCCCCCCGGTATGCCAGTATACCTTATCCAGCAGCCCTGGAAACTGGCTAGGATTCAATGGACCAATCATTCATTAGTCTGAAATTAAAAATTATTACAGAAACGAACACTATTACAAATAACAACAACACAAACCGGACACCAACACAAATATCGACCCTAAACTTATCGTACACGGACACGAATCGGAAATATCAGAACTCTTACAGAAACATCAAGGCTAGCACAAGTAGAGAAGGAAATGAAACGTTATAACATCGAGATTCTCGGCCTCAGTGAAGTCAGATGGAAAAGCAGTGGATAATTAAACACGAGCAATGGAAATTATATGAGACGATAACACATGAACAAGGCGTGGGCATATTAACAACAAATAAAGCAAAGAAAGCATTGATGGAATGGCAACCAGTTAACAGCAGAATTATAGTGGCAAGGTTCCATTCAAAAATAAGAAACACAACTATCATTCAGTGCTATGCCCCAACAGAAGATGCAGAAGATACAACGAAAGATGAGTTCTACGAGCAGTTACAAGCCACAGTAGCAAGAACGCACAGAAATGACGTCAAAATCATACAAGGAGATTTCAATGCAAAAATTGGTACAGACAACATCAACCTAACCACTATCATGGGAAGAAATGCATTGGACTCTGTGCGAAATAACAATGGAGAAAGACTTGTCGACTTCTGTAGCACAAATCAATTGTTCATAGGCGGCAGTAGGTTTCCACACAAAAATATACATAAATACACATAGACATCACCGGATGGCAGAACTAAAAATCAGATAGATCACGTAATGATCAATAAGAAATTCCTCACATCACTACAAGATGTAAGAACAATGAGGGGCGCAGATGTACACAGCGATCATCAACTGGTAATAGCCCAATCCAAGATCAAGCCAGCAGCTGTAAAACATTCGAAGACAAATAGGAGGAAATTTAACACAAATAGATTGAGAGACATTGAAACAAGAAACACTTTCAATGAAACGCTCCAACTCAATCTCCAGTCTGAAACCACCCGTATAGAAGAAAGATGGAACCAAGCAGAAGAAGCCTACATCAAGACTGCCACGGACGTACTCGGCTACAGAGAATACAAAAGGAAACCTTGGATCAGTGATGATACATGGCAGAAAGTTGAGGAACGCCGTCAATTTAAGTTGCAAATGTGCCAACACAACACGGAAGAGGTGAAACGTAGATATGAAGAAACAGCGCGTCAAGTAAAGAAAATGGCAAGGAATGATCGAAGAAAATATACAGAATGCATTCTCAAAGCTGCTGAAGAGGCAGCAGCAATCCAAAATATGCGAGCACTACACCAGTGTGTAAGAAAGGCCACTGGTAAAATTACAAATATACCACCTATAAGGGACGCTAATGGTCAAGTACTAACAACAGATGAAGCACAGTTAAAGAGATGGAAGGAATATTTCGAAGAAGACGTCGTCGCCGACCCCGAAAATCTCCAGTCATTAATTGACATCAATAACGAAACTAGCAACACCCATCCACCAACGGAACGGGAAGTTGAAGATGTCATTAATAGACTGAAGAATAATAAGGCCGCTGGAACAGACAATATAACCGCCGAAATATTCAAAGGAGATTCATCTACAACTGCAAGCATATTAACACCAATAATCCAAGAAATTTGGAATTCTGGGAGAATCCCACTGTAATGGAAAGAAGGATTGATAATTACGATACCTAAGAAAGGTGACCTAAGAGAATGTAGGAACTGGCGAGGTATCTCCCTCCTCAACACAACAATAAAAATACTCGCAATGATCATCCTTGACAGAATCTCACCTACGATCAATGCAAAATTAAGAAACGAACAAGCTGGATTTAGACCAGGAAGAAGTTGCACTGATCACATCAACACAATCCGTATCATCACTGAGCAATCCAATGAATGGAATTCACCATTGTATATGCTCTTCGTCGATTTCGAACGCGCATTCGATACGATAAACAGGAACGCAATATGGCAGACACTTTGTGAAATGGGCATCCCAAAGAAATTAATTGAACTCATACAAGAAATGTATCGGGATGCTGGAAACCGAATCCAATACAAAGGCAAACAAAGTGAAACATACTACAACACTCGAGGAGTAAGGCAAGGTTGCGTACTCTCACCAATGCTGTTCCTAGTCGTATTAGACAGTGTAATGCGGAAACTAGATAACAAGTCCTTTAATGGCATTCAATGGGGGTTAACTGGTAAACTCATTGATTTGGACTATGCAGACGACATATGCTTGCTCTCACACAAACACTCCGACATGCAGCAGAAAGTGCAACAGCTATCAGATCTAGCTAATGAAGTTGGTCTCAAAATTAATATCAAGAAAACGAAGGCGATGAGACTCAACACAAATATAACCACACCGATACACATCAACAATATACAAATTGAAGATGTAAATGAATTCGTATACCTTGGTTGTACAATAACAAAAACAGGTGGAACAGAAGAAGACATACACAAACGTATAAATAAAGCCAGATATACATTTAACATGTTACACAAAGTCTGGAATACTTCTGTCCTGTCGCGCAAGACCAAGATACGAATGTTCAACTCATGTGTGAAATCGGTACTTCTGTATGGGTGTGAGACATGGAAGCATACAGGAAGAATCATACAGAAGCTACAGGTATTCGTAAACAAATGCCTTCGACGAATACTTAAGTGCTTCTGGCCTAACACGATCTGTAACATCAATCTGCATATAACAACATGTCAGTCAGACATTGAGACCGAAATAAAGCGACGAAAATGGAGATGGATTGGCCACACACTGAGGAAGTCATCAAGTGATATAACGAGGATGTCATTAGACTGGAATCCACAAGGAAAAAGAAAGGTTGGAAGGCCAGCAATGACATGGAAGAGAACGATGCTAGCAGAGGCAAAACACCTGGGAAAGTCATGGGCAGAAATAAAAGCAATAGCCCCAAATAGAGTAAGATAGTTCAGGATAGTGGACGCCCTATGCTCCTAAATTGGAGATAAAGGAAAAAAAAAAAAATACAATCAACTTATACGACCGAGCGATCAGAGCGAACTGCTTTATATTTGTCGGTGTACGGATATTATTATCCAATTAATATTATTTAGGTGGTGTGCTCATTCATCAATTTAGTGGTGAATACAACACTTCCTCTCTCTAAAGGTTGGATTAACTTTCGAATGTAAACCGAACAGTTTTGGTCTTCGATCGTTCTGATCGTCTCAAGATTGGTGACTCCATTGGCTGAGTGTCGATAGCCTCCGAGCTGTGCAAAGGTCGTCCTGAATCTCTTACCGGTGTTAACGAAAATTGAATTTCTTGTGATCGTCTGAATGATTCATCAAAATTTTTGGATACGTTCGGGTCATTTTGATCCTTGCCGCCGGGGATAATTTGATTTTGATGCCTTCTCCATCTTCCAAATAGCGTTTGTATTAAAAACATTCGTTTACCTAGATACTTTACTACTTTCCCTGGCACCCATTTCTTCCCTCGCGAGTAGTTCCGCGTATATACGTTTTCTTCAAGACTGAACTTATGTGGTACTGCTTCATAATTCAGTGTCGTCTTACTTGGTTTAAGTAGAGATAACAACGTTCGATGTTCTCGACCGTGTAACTTGAAAGCTGGCGTTTTGTTATCACTACCCGGTGTAGATCTGAATGTTGCTAGGAATATCGTAAGAGCTTGCTCTACGGTTTTTTCATTGCTAACCAGATCGGCGATAATTTTATGCATGCCAAATTTAAACGTACGAACAAATCGTTCCGCTTCGCCATTACTTGCGGGATGAAACGGTGCAGTTGTTAAATGCTTGATACCATTTAATCGGCAGTATTCCTCAAATTCTGAGGCCGTGAACTGCGCACCGTTATCTGTCAAAATGTCCATTGGTAAACCTTCTATCGCAAAAATCTGCTGTAGTGCCAAGATAGTATTTGATGACGTTGTGTTAGATAGTGGCACCACATATGGGAACTTCGAATATGATTCAACAGCGATCAACCACATCTTGTTGAGGAATGGTCCCGCAAAATCGATATGGATACGCTCCCACGCATTTTCTGACGGTTGCCACGATGTAAACTCTCGTAATGGTGGCATTTGACCGGCATATGTGACAATTTTTTACAAGCAATGCAATTTCTGTGTCAATGCCTGGCCATCAGCAATGAATTCGAGCCATCTGTTTCATTCTTGTAACTCCCCAATGACCTATGTGTAGTGTATCGATGATTTTCTCTCGGAGTCTGGCTGGAATTACTATAACACGTATATGCTCTGTGTGTAAGAAAATAATATTATTAGAAACGTTTAATAACATTTTTCGCGCGAAATATGGTTGTAAGTCTTCATCAGGTTTAGTCAGCTTTTCAGGCCACCCACGTTGGATGTGTTCGATCACTCGAAGCAACACATTATCCCGTTTGGTATGGTTTTCTATTATTCGACTATCAATTGGGTACTCTTGTGTGGTAATATCATACATCTTTTGTACTCCTGACCTATGTTCGTAGTCATCGAATTCCTGGTCAGGTCCCATAGGTAACCGTGATAACCCATCAGCATTACTATGTTGTGTTTTTGGTCTAAATTTGATGGTATATGAGTAAGCTCTTAGTGCTATTGCCCATCTTTGTAGGCGATGAAGCGTTACTGTAGGCAAGTTTTTGTTCGGATTGAATAGGGTTGTAAGGCATTTATGATCGGTGTATAGTATAAAGGTTCTTCCATATAGGTATTGATGAAATTTTTTAGCACCAAACACAATACCTAGTGCCGCTTTTTCTACTTGACTGTACGCTTTTTGGTGCTTCTCTAACGTCTTCGATGCAAATCCAATTGGTTTTCCGGTTCCATCCGGCAAAATATGCGATATTACAGCCCCAATTCCATCTTGAGAAGCATCCGCTGCAAGCACGATCGGTAGTTTATCGTCGAGTTAATTTTGTTATTTTTGTTTATTAATTCCTCTTTGATCTTTCTAAACGCATGTTCCTGGCATTCGGTCCAAACAAAATCAACATCTCTATGGCGTAGCGCTTTAAGTGGTGCCGCTATTTGTGAAAAGTTACGAATAAATTTATTGTAATAATTTGCTTTACCTATAAAGGCTTCCAATTGTTTAACATTTACTGGGCGAGGCATGTTCTCGATTGCTTTTGTATTGCTATCTGAAGGTCGGATACCTGACATGTCCGAGGTATTCCACTTCAGGTTGTCCAAATATACATTTCTCTTTCTTGCATTTGATACCGTTTTCTTCCAATTTGCTAAATAATAGTTTTAAATTCTGTTGATGCTCGACTGCGCTATGACCAGAAATAATAACATCATCTAAGTATGCCACGCACATGGGTATACCGGATGTTAATTCATCCATCTTTCTTTGGAATATGCCAGGTGCACTAGCAAAGCCGAAAGATAGTCTTAAGTATTTATAAAGACCGAAAGGTGTGTTAATTACCACTAATTTCTGCGAGCGCTCCTCTAATGGTATCTGCAAGTACGCGTCCGATAAATCGAGTTTACTAAAAAATTGGCCCCCCTGTAGTTTCATGAATATTTCATCAATTCTTGGGATAGGATGACGATCGATTTCCAATTGTGAATTCAACGCTTTAAAATCCCCACATATTCAGAAACTATGGGTGACGCCCAATCACTTGTTTGGATTGGCTCAATGGTTTTGTTTTCTATAAGCCGATGGATTTCATCTTTTACGGGCTTCATTAAATCAAACGGCAATAGTCTTGCTTTGTGGTATTTTGAAATCGCTCCTGATTTCAATGTTAATTTAGCCTCAAAATTTTTTGCTGCACCCAAAACACTATCGAAAAGTGAATGATGTTGTTTACATAGCTCTTCTATACTATTAATTAATTCTTGTTGGTTGGTGTTGAGAATCTTGAATACCGACATCCAAGTCAACAAAATTTGTTGACTTGGATGTCGGTATTCACGATTCTGAATCCCAATGCTTTAATCCAATCAAGTCCTAAAATATTGGCACCATTCTCTACATCGACAAATATAAGCGGTAATTTAAGCCTGTTGCCCTTGTAGATAACATCAGCATCGAAATGTCCTTTCACGGTCACAGAATAGCCACCATATGCACGTAAACCTATATTTACCGTTGGTAGTCTCGGCTTTCTCAAAATAGTATAACCCTCATTAGCCACCATCGTGCACGGTGATCCTGTATCAAACTAAAATTGTATTATCTTATTATTAATTAACAATGATATAAACATTTTACTATTCCTCATGTATAATTTAAACAACTCATCTGTTTCAGATGATACTATAGTGCATACATCCACAATACTAGTAGTATTATTTTGTATAACATCAATCGAATGTAATTTATCATAATGTACCGTATCGAACGCAACGTTATTAACGGCATTTGATGTTGTTGAATTATTTCTCACTTTGTGACCATCGTGTCCGCTTTTCCGATTCATGGAATGGTTCGAATGATGAGTAATATTCCGTTAGCTTTACCGTTAGCTCTTTATACGTCGCTTCTTTTATATCTGATCCGCCAAATAATTTTTGCAATTCCACTAACATACCGTTTGAACACCATGACAAAAAACATGCTCGTTTCTGACATTCTTCTTTGACGCCACACGCACAAAAATGTTAATCCATTTGTAACAGGTAGTTGCTCCATGATTCCACACTTTTATCAAACGATCGAAATTGCCACACATTTGTTAACCCTACTCTCGCTGCTAAGGTCGTTTCGATAAACACACGATTTTCCGCTATCCGTTTCTCTAACGATTCCCGTTGAGTTTTTAGAATCTTCTCGAGTGTATCTTTGTCCATCGCAATAACACAATATACGCAATAATTTGTAGATTCGAATATTCTCATCGCCAATGTTTTATTTGTGGTGGTCACATTAAATGTGTCGATCTCTAGTTCGTTACACTCTATATGAATAAATGAAACTCAGACAAATAGCAAGAACTGGTCAACTTATACATCAACTTATACGACTGAGCGATCAGAGCGAACTGCTTTATATTTGTCGCAGTGTTGCCAGATTCCGGGATTATTTCCCGTTTGCGGGAATTTTTAAGTCAAACGGGAAAAAGGGAAAATCCATGTAAAATGTGGGATTTTTTGTACTTCCGATTTCAATAGTAAAAAACTAAAAATATACATTCTGTATTCTAAATACATTCACATAGTTTTTAAAAATTTGCCGATAATTATTCACATTATGCTGAATATTATTTGCTGAATATAATTTTGAATCGCAAAAGTAAAGAAATGCTCATTGGGTAGTTTAATATTCTGTCAAATTCATTTTGTGTTTATTATATTCTTTTGTCAATCGCGCGTTAGTTAAGTCAAATAATAATTTTTTAAATATTCTTAATTTATTAAATCGAACGAATCGGTTAAATATTATAGTAATGCGAGCAATGAGTAATAATAATCAATTAGAAGATGAATCCGTAGTAGATGATGAGGATGCCGATGTACACGAAACACCAAAGAAAAAGAATAAAAATAAATTGCCTAGGAAAAGAACACATGAGAAGAAATATTTTCAGGAAACTTGGCTGCAAAACTTCGAATACAAAGCATGGCTAATGCAAGTTAAAAATGATAAAACGAAAGCCTTTTGTAAAGCATGTAAAACAAATATAATTTGTGGGAGCACAGAAATTAAGCGGCATCACTCCGGTGAAAAGCACAAAATTAATTTAAAAAATATGCTAGAAACGCCATCAGTAAGTGCATTTTTTAGTGTAAATAATCATGAAAAGAAAATCAAGTCAGCTGAAATTAAACTGGCCGCTTTTATAGCTGTCAATAATATATCAATACAAATAGTTGATTCACTGGTCCCACTTTTAAAAAATGTATTCTCTGACTCGAAAATCGCCAAAGACATTCATTTAGGGCGCACCAAGTGTACAAAACTTATCGAAAATGTGTTATGTAGAGTGGAAAACGACCAGTTAAATAACGTCTTAAGCAAAACCAATTTTTCAATTTTTGTGGATGAATCTACTGACTTAAGCAATAAAAAAAATTTGTGTGTTCTTGTTCGTTATATGGAAAATAATAAAGTCAATACCCAATTGCTGCAATTAATTAATATAAATGCCACTGATTGCACAGCTAAAACATTATATGATCATTTTAAAAACTGTTTGCAAAATCGCAATATATCATTGGAAAATATAGTGGGAATGGCGTCTGATACTGCGGCAGTAATGATTGGTCGTAACAATTCATTTTACAAATCGCTTCAAGACGATGTTAACCATCCAGTAGTGTTATTCAAATGCATATGCCATTCAGCATCATTAGTAGTGAAATCGGCGATGGAGCTATTACCATCAGATCTAGAAATATTCTTGAGAGACATTGGAACTTATGTATCAGAAAGTCCAAAAAGCGCAGCAGTGTTATGCGAGTTTCAGGAGTATTTTGAGAACGTGCAATGCAAAATTATATCACCAGGCTCAACTAGATGGCTTTCTATGCAACCATGCATCATAAATATTTTAACAAATTGGACAACCTTACATCACTTTTTTATTTATGAATACACCTTTACAAAACGGAAGAAAGCGGCTCAGATTTTGCATCATTTTGAAAATATTGAAATGAAAGCATACTTATTGTTTTTAAAGAACATCTTAAACTATTTCAACAAATTCAATGCACTTTTCCAAAGTAGCAGTGTATTAGTGCATAAATTATATGAAGAATCCAAAAAAATTTTGCTTATAGTTGCTAGAATGATTTTAAAACCGGAAGTTCTTCACGAAATAATGTCTGGCAATATTATAATTTTCGAAAACTTAGTCAATAACCAAACAAAACTAACAACGGATGAGTTTAATGGTGGCACAGAATTTACCGAGTACTTAAATACCGAAAAATCGGTAAACAATTCTGGTTTTCTAATGAACAAAAATTTAACGTACGGGATAATTGTGCTAAATTTACAGAAAAATGTTTTTACAAGATTATACAGAAATTTCCCCCAAATGAGGAATTTTTTAAAACCGCCGAATTTTTAAATCCAGAAGTGGCTCTAAATATTCTTAATAGAAAATTTTCAAAAACGCTTTCTGGTCTACACGCATATTTAGAACATGTGTGTGATAAGTATCGTCTAGAAGATGAATGGGGTGATGTGCCATTCGAAATAGCTGATAATGAGAAACAAAGACTACAAGTTCTGTCAGTTGAGGAGTTTTGGAAAGAAATATCGGGAATAAAAGCCTTAAATGGTGATTGCGTCTTTCCCAATTTATCTAAAGCAGCTAAATTTATATTAACTCATCCTCATTCAAATGCAGATGCGGAGAGAATTTTTTCAATGGTGACTGACATCAAAACTAAAAAACGAAATCGTATTGGAGAAGATTGTCTAAATGCGCTGTGCGTGTTCAAATCTTCTATGGAAAATAAAAACATAAATGCCGTTTCATTTGAACCTGATGATAAACACTTTTCGTTGATAACATCATCAAATTTATATCAAAATTAAAGTTGTACACTTGTACCTATATATTTAATTTCGTACGCTCATACGTTATTTAAGTCTGAAGTTCCTAATTTGTGATAAATAATAATATTTATGTTACTTTTATTTAAAATAATATTGAATTATTGTACGAGTATAATTTTTATTTGAATTAAATAATTTTTAAAAAAAATTTCAATAAAATATTTGAACTAAATAATAATTTTTATAAAAAATGGTTACGGGATTTTTCCTGGGAAATGGGACTAATACGAACGGGATAAATCGGGATTTTTTGGTACGATGACGAGAAATTTGTTTCCATAAACCTGGCAACACTGATTTGTCGGTGTACGGATATTATTACCTAATTCATATTATTTAGGTGGTGTGCTAATTCGTCAATTTAGTGGTGAATACAACAATAACGTTTAGAATCACTTTAATAGTAACAAACACAGTCAAGAACTATATAATGAACTAAGATGTATATAATAAAATTACAGAGCTTTAAAATATGAATAAAAAAAAAAATAAAAAATTAAAATAAATGAAGAAATCGCAACAACCGTGTTTGCTTTGATTATATAATATTCGCCAAACAAATTGGAAAACTTAATTGATGTGATACGCAATTGCGTCAGTGGGTTTAATATTTGTCATTATCATTTTATGCATGTGGGATAGAAAAGCTATGCTCCAGGAAATAGAAATTTAATTAATTAATTAATTAAATTCAACGAGGATACCAGTATCGATTTACATTTCAATATGACTTTCTTGATTAAAAACATAACTAAATAGGTTTTGTTACGTTAGTTAAAGCATTTTCCATATACAAAAAAAAAAAGAAAATATTTCAGTTTTTGTTTTACGAATCAAAGACATAAAATAGTATAAAGTTGTGATTTTAAATCACTACCAACACAACAGTGTATAACTAAAAGAAAATTTATAGCTATACTGTTACAATAGTTTTCAATGTTGATTCGTTGTTGTTGTTTTTTTTTAATCTACATTTACCGTGTGATAAGCTCAGCAAAATGAAACGAAGCAAAAACAGAAATCACAAACTTTTTTTATATATAAATGGAAAATAGAAAATCATGACATTTGAAAATTAATTTTTTTTTCGTTTTTCATTTTCTTTAGGATACACTTCAATATATATATATATATATATATATATATATATATATATATATATATATATATATATATATATATATATATATATATATATATATATATATATATATATATATATATATATATATATATATATATATAATATTATAATACCTCAGTGTGGTAAAATATAAAAGGAGGTAGCAACTTTAAATAAGAAAACGGTGAATTTTTGCGTTTACAATTTCACCTATGACATTTAACTGAAATGATTCGTGTGTACGAATAAAATCGTAATGAATCCTTAAAACATTTTTTTTTTTTTTTTAAATTTTATTTGCGATAGCGATACAAATGTAATATGTTTAGATAGGATATAATATGTACATGTCATATATACAAAATGTGTTCAATGTCATAAAATACAATCAGCGGTTTTCAATATTCCTAACGATTGCATAACAAGTTAATAAATTTTTTAAGTTAATTTAGGTTTTGTCGTTGTAACGGCTTCGTGAAAACAAATCAAAAACGTATAAATTTTACGACACGCAAATTTGTGTATTTTATTTTTTACGTAAATATTGTTGAGTTTTCCTATCCATTTTTCACAAACAAATTTCATTAATTTTATTTATATATATTTATGTCTTTCGTTTTGTAACGTTGGGTTTTCGTAAAATTTAAAGTTAAACGACAACAACAACAATGAAATATTAAGACATAATAATCCAAGTAATTTTTTGGAGTAAAAATGTGCAATGTCAAAGTTAAATGTAAAATTAATTATATAGTCTTACAGTAACGACAACAATGAAAATTGTTAATCTACAAAAAATTTTCCCAATCGCAAGGAAAATTGAAAAGAAATCGCAATAATATTAATAAAATATTTAAATAAAAGCTTCTTCATCGTTCGATGTGACACCAATTTTAGAATTTAATGATATTAAATTACAGAAGAGAAAAGGAAATAGAAATTTTCAAAAGTTTCATTTTATTTCACCCCGTTAATTTACCCTATCCTTTAGCGCAAGCAAAAAAATTAACCGTACCAAAACCTATCAATACTTTAACTCATCCTTTAAAAAAACTTTGAATAAATTATATTTTTGTCGTACATAAAAAAGCTCTATGCAAAGCTTTATAGATACGAAAAATCAATAACTTAGTCATATGTTGGTAGATTTTCTTTATAGTAATCAATGGTACAATGTCCATTGTAAAACCTATTCTGAATCACTTGTTTCTAATTTTGTTTGAGCGTTATGTAAATGGTTAGTTACATTTTTGGTAAAAACATACAGGCAAGTATGTTAACCATGACTGTACAACCATTGGCAATATTTTCTTGATGTTTAATCTATAACTGTTAAAAATCGTGCATTATATATAACAACCAATTTCTACAGTTTTCTTTCTATTAGTATTCCGAACGACTCATAAAAATCTTTACATTTTTTGAATAAGAAATATTGTTCTATAAGCTTTAAGACATTTTGATACATTGAACTTTGATGGTGTTTCGTTTAAATGTATCAGAATTTTTCGTTCATTTTTACCATTGAATAATTTTAATATTTGATACTGTGATTGCAACTTTTGAGCATGCCTGTATTCGATACTATCAAAATTTTTATATAATACTAGCAGCTTGCGGCAGATACGCGTGCCGAATCTATAGTAAATATAATGACTGCTTGATTTAGTTTTGCTTGGTTCATTTAAAAAGATTCGATATTGAATGGTAAATATAAAATTCATTTTATTTACATAATACAGTTTTTTTTAAAGAACTTCTGAATAAGTTATATTTTTGGTTTTATTGCAGTCGGGTATTAGGAAAAATCGGTTATGGGAATTTCCATTTCTTGACAGACCCACATATAGTTATCCATGTGAAAAACATTCTGATCGCAAGTCTATCCCTATGTATTTAAAGGTTTGACCTTGTAACTTTTTAATTGTGGTTGCGAAAGGAAGAATTGGAATATGTGTCTTTTTAAACTGGAAAGTCAAATCATAAGAGTGGAATCATAAGATTGCTAGTTCTCCAGCTGCTGGTCCTGTGAGAATGATGGCTTCATGTAAGAAAAAATTAAGACTGTTTAAGAATTTTTTGCGAATAATTCACTACAACTTCCGTATTAGTTTTAGTATCAATGGAGATATATTTTCGAGTTTCTCCATCCAATTTTTCCAAAATGATATGGTTTATTTCCTCCACAGTTGAATTTTGTGGCGAAACGATTGCTCTGTAATTTCTGCAAAAAATTTTTTATTCCTGGATAAACTGCCGAAATCAACTCTTTAACGGTGTTAACTTCGGTTCTATTTGTGGATCAACTATAATGATAGAATTTACATTTCGGAATTTTCCATCTCCGATTCTTTGTTGCCGGAAGAATTCGGCACTACCTCCACCAAGTTATGCTCTCATGTTTTTCCTCAAACTCAATTTCTCTGCGAAATTCCAAATGGACGATGATTTTAAACACAAGCATTGTAATATTTACTCGATGTCTATTGTTTCTGACATAGCAGACATATTCTTGTTGAAGAGAGACGTTTATAGAGGTAGTTTAAACGTAGAATGTGCTGTTCTACCACCGCTGATGTGTGGTAGCTTTACCTGATGAAGCAACATATGTATGGCCAAACTACTTACAGATCTAACCTTAGTCAGTAGCACGTTAATAAGAAATGTCTTTGCTGTTCCACCAGGAGCATCCACGAAAAATATTTTACCTCGGTTGTTGTAAACGCTATCGATTATTCCATCGAAGGCTTATCTCTGATCAGATACCAACTTAGAAAGATTTTCAAGTTCGTAATTTCACAACATAGTGGTCTCATACGAACGCCTTAAATTACAAAAAAATTCTCTATGAATCCGGAATTCTCTATTAAGAATGTCGTCACACAAATTTTTTTGCGATGTTGTTTGACAGAAAACCAAGATTATTGCGAATAGTTCTCTTAACTTGTGATGACTGGAAGACGATGGCATCGGGAAGTGTATCTATCCAGTGATCGTATTTTTCTAGAAGGCAAAGTTCTCGGCAAGCGGCCTGAAAAGTTGGGTAAACTGTACTATTTACAGTCTTTAATCTACAACATACGTAAATAAAAGCACTCGGTTTGATTTGGGTGGATGTTATAAACCCAACCGAGAGTCGTATCCTTTTTAATACCTAGATGTCCTTCAACGTTTGTTCCACGCTTTCTTTTGGAAAATATATGCTTGTTTAAGCGTGGTTTTTGGTGGATTTTGTACGATTTATCGTGGGAATGTCGTAGCTCGATCAAATCTTTATTAATATACTTGCATATATATATTTGATTGCCTGCACGGAGTGACAGTATTCAACATTTATATAAGCACCGAAGCATCACAGCAATGTTGGACATTGCAGAACAACCCATCTGTTGTCTACTGTCACCATTTTTCCACGTTATTCTAAGTGTAGTAGTTTGTCTACCATCTTGACGAGCTCTTCGCCTGTATGTGGGAAAGCCATCATCGCCCGTTTGCGTTTCGGGAAGAAATTGTCGGAGATATCTCTTTGAACACTTTCCATTTATCATACATGGTTAGTCTAGGTTTTGCTCACCGCAAAGTCCATGTAACATGTTTTTGCACACTCATATAAGAGACGGTCACGTTCCCTATCAGGGTGCACAGCACAAATTATTTTCTCAAATTATTTCGGCTGATAACAAAGACACGTTTTAACTGCCCATCTCAATCGTGCAGGACGATGTCCCTTGGTACCTTATCCTCATCTACCAGAAGTACTGCCACTTCGTTTGTAGTAGGAACATTAAATCTACCAGCTGTTGATATCGGTGTTCGGTCAGCATGAATCACTAACTGAAAACCATCTATTTTTCCTCTGAATCTATTTTCAAGGTTATATTTGATACTTTGGATGTAGCAATTGTATTCTTGCAAACAGTTTTGTAGCAATTATATCTCTTTTAAGGCTTGGGATAGTGTTTAAGTGCAAAGTGCGAACTGAGGACTGTTATCAACAGTCGGGAGCAAACTTCCAATTAAATGCCAGATCTAGAATTTTAAAAGTGAGCAAGAAGTTACATTCTTAGCACCAAAAAAAGTCATTTGAAGCAAAGTATTATACCTTCTTGTGTTGTCGGGAAAATGTTTGGAAAGTGGATGTAATCCCAAAATAAACTCTTAATTAGTTCTGGTGGTTCCTCGAGATCAAGAAGTACCACTTTGTCCGAAGCACACCAATGTCCAGGTGCCTCCTTAGTTTATTTGTTAGCATAGCAATGGTTACACATTCCATTCATCTTACCAATTAGTAGTACATCATTCATATTTATAAACATAACCTATTTCCGGTTGGTACGATATAGCGGACCTGAATCCAAAAAGATTTTGACATGATGCTCTATTGCGGGTAGAACCTTGATGTTATTCTTCTATTCGTTCTATTCTTTGAAGAGCCAATTCACGTTGTCTATTGACAGTATATTGAGTTCGATTTATCAGCAAACATAATTCTCGCTCTACGTTGCTCTTCCGACCACGACTAACTGAGTTTGCTGAATCAATTTGAGATATACGAATTTCACGCTGTTTTTGAGCTTCATTGAGCCTTAAAAAATGTACGATAGAACACAGTTATTTATTTTGCACTCAAATTTCTAGCAATTTTTAGCTGTGTTGAACTAATTTATGTTTCGTGAACAAAAAAACGATTGGATTTCAAAAAGTTCAAACGTCATAAATGTATATTTCTATTGAGTTCTTAGTTTATTAAATCGTTCATAGATGGGATTGGAAACCACACATCTTTTATTACGTTTAACGGTTCAATCTCAATTGTCGATAGGGAAATTTTTTAGTTACAATTTTGGTCGTAAAATATGACACAATAAGGGATACATATTGAAATGTCATAGTTTTGTATGGGAAAACATGTTTATCCTAACCTGAAAAACATAAAAATTATAAATGGATTGGAGGAAATTAAACTAATCTGATAAGTTTTTTTTCGTGAAAATAGGTTTCATTAATATATTTAAATAAAAATATGTGCAATTTCGTTTGTTTTTAGGCCGCAATTTAACAGTAAAGTTAATCATTTTTTAGAATAAAGCACATTATTCATGTAAACAATACATTTGTGGGAGTGATTTCAAAATGCCTTTTTATTAAAAATAAAAAGATTTTAGATTCAAAAATGTTCAATCATGTTTTCTGTTGGTCCAATTATAAATACTAGCCATGTAATCGAGTCAAAAAGGAAATGAGAATTAAAGATGTTAGTTTTAGATTAAATTTTGTTGATTTACCATCATATTTTTATCTGCAAGTGTTAACTTATTAGTCACAAAATTTATCTAGTTATATCGTAAAAATGATATAACATCAAATAAAGACAGCTTTAATATAGAATTTCGAGTTCTTATTCAAGTAATTCTGTTCTGAAGAAAATAAAACATACGTTTCATATTAAATGTTGTTTGTTTTATTTCGAAATATTATTAACTGCATTTTTAATTTTCTTCAGAACATAACTACTTGTATAAGAACTCCAAATTATGTATTATAACTTTCATTATGTGGTGTTATAACAGTTTTACACTATAACTAGATAAATTTCATATTTATTTAGTACTTTCTTGTAAATAAAAATATGACGGTAACTAACAAGAAAATGTAATCTAAACCTTATTTCGTAAATTTCCCATACGATTATCACATTTCTCGTATTGTTTATCCCTAACCTTCAACTGGTATTCATCGGCAGAACTAATTGAAAAATTGCCCTATTGCCGATTGGCAGTGCTCAAAATCGCGCCATTAGCGGTCGGTAAAATAAGTTGTGACTCCATGTAAAATTTGACATTTCTCTATAGTATATAAATCAATCGAAAAGTGTACATAAAATTAAATAATATTAAAATAATTTAAATATTTTTATTAATATCGCCAAGCTGAAGCTTAATTAAAAGTTCGGAGGTCTGATTAAATATAGCCTAATCAGATGATTGCCAAGTGTATACTTTACTGAGGAAGTTAACCATTCCTGATGGTGAAATTCCTTTATAATGAGAATATGTCCATGTCCTACACGTAAGGCACCGAAATATTACTGTTCGTATTACAATCAAGAACGGTTCTTAAATTACGGAAATCTTGAATACAGTTGGGTAAACTATTTAGATTATCCTCTTTTGATTGCCAGTGAATTAACTTCTCCGTTGTTTTGGCTAACAGACGTATTGTGTCAGCAAAATACAGTTTTGCAGTTTTATTAGTAATTTCAAAATCAACTCCAAGATCTACAAATGAGAAATTCGACTTTAACTTGTGCATTGTCAGAAGAATTCTCGTTTTCATAAGTATGACGCACTTATCATATTTTCTCACGACCATTGTACATTGTAATGGCATACATTTACCATTGTATCTAAAATGGTTAGTGATAGAATCCATGTTTTTGTGATGAGCTTTGCGTCCGTGTTCCACAGCGACGTTATATACAGCGTACCCGGAAAATTCACTTGAGTGCTTTTATCTCTAGTATCAGGTTTACACTGTATCGCTTGATTGGAAAATCTTATAAAGGGATTTTCTATCTGATCTCCAAAATTATCAGGTTGAGATTCTAGATGTTCAGAACTAAAATTAAATTTTAATAAATAATACGAATATATTTCAATTTATCTATTTTTGTTACACACCAAGTTAATTCAGATCTTGCAGTAGTCCTCTTTACTAAACGATTTGCTCTAGAGCTGTCATTGTTGGGTTTCCATTGTGTAGATAATTTAGGTAAATTCTCTGTTGGAAAAGCACCTGGCACCAGTTTAACTTTGAACGAAAACTTTGGCGACTACAAACCATAAAATTTTTAGAGAATTTCTTTCCCATTTTTAATGCAACTTTCCATTTAATAAGTTCTGTTCGTGATTGCAACAATTTTTTGAAATAAGGTGCAAAGGTACAGTGGAGGTTTTAATGGAACTACACTGGGGAACTCCACAATAATTTAGGGAAACTCTGGATTTTTTACCATTGGTATCATCCATAATGAAAAAAGTATATCTACAGAAATAAAACATAATTCATTTTGAAAAAAATAGAATTTAAAATTGAAAAATTCAGTAAAAAAAAATAAAATGGCCGATCTATAATTTTTCTGCAATGGTGCGGACATATTGTGTTTGACAATTCGTAAAGTCGGCGACACACGGTGGGATACGATACGGTGCGGTGTCTTTGAGATTGAACATTAACATAAATTTAACTAAAAAATTTTAGATTTTTGGTTGTGCTTTTTTTATAGAAAATCTAAATAAAATGATAAGATTTTACATCACAATGTCGTTTGATGAACAAAAATGATTTATTAAACATAAAAAATTTAAACGAAAAACAGTTTCAAAATACCAAAACTTTCGTGTTGATGGGCGAAAAACGATTAAATTTCAAAAAGTTCAAATGTCATGTGCATTATATTTGCCAATATTATTTTTGCTATTAAACATAAGATGGCTCTAAATGAATTAAAAAGATGTCTGATAATTTCATATTTCATAATTTTTTATTTTGTTTATTTAAAAAAATGTTTGTATTAGTTTTATCACACGTACAAAACCACAACAAAATAAAACAAAATTGATGTGTAGAAAACGCTTGGAAAACTTGTTTTTCCTGATTTATAGGTGTTCTCTCTTGAAATAGTTCGATGAAAAGCCTAAAATCATCCCGAGATAAATAAGTCATCAGTAAAAACTTGGTGTAAATTGGACCAATAGTGTTTGAGAGTTGCTCTCACTTATACATATACAAGCTAACTACTTTCTAATATTATAATATAATATATAATATACTATAGATATAGATATAGATTTAGAAGACTCTTTGTCACAATTAAATAGTCTCGAAATTACTTTTGTTTTAATTATTTTATTCTTTTTTATTATAATTATATTTATAGAAAATAATCACTTGAACCGCTTCAAATAATTATCGAGAATCTCTTAACCTTTTCCCTCCCGTTTCTGTACAGACCAAGCGAATGACCTCAATTTTCTTTAATTTCTTACAATTTATCAGGAATCTATAAAAAATTGCGATACTAAAAAGAATTCGATATACGTGACACTATCACGTAACTTAATCACTTCTTTTCTTTTTCTCCATTTAGTTTAATCACACATCTTCTTACAGTAATTCCACAAACTTTCGAAAATCGCAGTTTAGCTGATAAATTTTGTGTGTCTAGCTTTCGCTTTTTTTGCAATTTCAAACGTTGATTCAAAAAGCCCAGCGGATCCATTGGATAGTTTTTGTTTACAAAAAATAAATGTCACTTGGAGTTGAAATGGAAAAATTATTTTAAATAAATTAATATTGCGTAAATATTTTAATACTCCTCTAATAAGTAATATTAAAGTGCTGTAGCTTTACCGACACTATGCAGCCTAAATCCCGATGTTAGTTGGTAGTATAACTTTTTTTTAATTGGTCATTTAAAATTGGCTTATTTTTATAGTACCTGCAATTTATCAAAATCCAATTAATTATAATGCGAACGAGACCTAATTAAAACGAAAACGCTATATAAATTAGGACAGTATTTATTTGTTTCTAAACAAACCGGATCGCGAATATGCTAGAGAATAACATTAAATAAATCGAAGTGAAATGTAGGAGAAAAAAAAATTGTTCGCAACAACACCTGGAAAATATTACTAACAAAACAAACACAATTTATGTGTAAAAAAGCACAAGTGACAACAACAAAACGAAAAAAATCGATTTCAATTTTCTTACGTTAAGTTACCTCGTTCTCAACCTCTCCATAAAAAAAAAAGAAAAATCGTGTTTTTAGATTTTGGAGACTTTTTTCTATGTTATATATGTTCAAGGATTTTGCGTTTTGTTGAAGTTGAATATTTTGTTGGTTTCCTTTTTTTGCAAAGCTCGTTTCTTTTTTTATAAATTGTTCTATCGTTGTGTTATTATAATGTCGCATGTACACATGTATGTCTTCAAATCGAGTGCGGGAAATCATTATAAAATTATGTTAATATAGGTTTTACAGTTTCTGCCGGAATTAACATAACTTTTATATTTCGATACATTTCCGTTTTTATAGACGGTAACAGAAATATTATTACCAGGGGTGCTATTCTTGAACCATTACGAATATTTTCGGTACCAAGTTAGTGTCAAAGTATTACGAAAATCATAAAATGGTATTCTTGAAATCGGATTACGAAAATTTTCGCAACAGAACGTTACGAAAATTTCCGTAATGGTATTTTGGTTCCTTATTTCATTTTCGTAATGAAATTGCATGTAATAATTTTATTTTTCAAGAATAAGAGTAAGATATATTATATCAAAATTAGAGAAAACGATAATAAATTTGGTAAACAATAATTAATTTATGTGTCTTCACTTTTAAATTAATTGATACATTAAAAGATGATATTAATTGCACAGTATAGATCCATTCTTGCTTGCATTAAGATTTTTTTATGTTAACGCGATAACCAAACAAACGTAAAAAATTCATGTGCTTTGTAAAATTAATATCTTTAGAAGAAAAACATAATTTGTATAGTAATTATTAAATTAATTAATTAATTAATTAATTGTTAGTAATATAATTATTCGAAACGCATCCTCTTATGCACAAAAAAAATAACATAGATTATTTTTTCTGTGTCTTATGTCATTAATTTAGTTCGTCAATCGTCATCGATGTTAAAAATATCGCAACACAAAAATTTAAATAAGAATTTTTTTGTTGGAAATTGTTAAATATGAGGTGGCCATTTTGACCGTATACTTTCTTGACGCTGGGGCACCGAGGTCGATATTGGAATTATTTACAAATTAGTTAATAAAAACATAAAATATGAATTAAATAAATTCCTTGTTCGCAATCCACATTTTTCTTTTTTAAATTACAACTAAAAGAAGTTCATTTTGTTTAAATAATCACTTGGTTTCACGTAATAAACTTACGGTAATATAAGTATCAATCATTTAAAATTCAATTTTATCCTTCTAATTAATAAAGAAATACAAATAAACATTTTTTTTTAACTTTTTTTCATATAAAACACAAATTTCAATTTATGTCAAAATCGAACAATTTTTTCTGTCAAAAAATGAACTATTCCATAATTTTTATTCACCACGGGTTTGTTTCCGTAATAGTTTCAAGAATATCAATTAATGATTTTTCCATTACGATTACGAAAACAGCGTTACGAAAATTTAAGATACCGAAAATTTTCGTCATAGTTCAAGAATAGCACCCCAGTAAACACAAATAAATTGTACGTATATGGATTAGAATATAAAGTGAAGTATGCTCAATTGCTATTAATTAAAAAGTTTACGCCTCATCATTCAAGCCTTTAAATAATAAGATAATCGAACAAGTGATTATTGCTTGGTCGTTTAGTTTATTGGTTAATCCTTCTTTAATTTTAACCAATTAATTATTATTATGGTAGTATTTCCAACGAGGCATGACGAATTAAATTTTTATTTTGTGAACTCGACCTTTAACCGTGTAACTTTAATAATCTACATATTTCGCTGTTAACAATGCCTCACTATACAAACCATAGGTTACTTCTGTAGTATTTCAATATAAGTTTCGCAAGAATAAATGTTGATCGTTCAGCAATGTAAATATACCGGTAATATGCCGGTATGTTTACCGGTAATATATTACCGGTATTATACCGGTAATACACCGTAAATATACCGGTTGCTATTCTACTGTAAATCACAATAATTATACAATACAATATGATCCCAATACAGTGCGAGATACAACATATATCTCTTTCTTTATAAAAATGAAGTATACTTCACTAAACCGACTTTACATTGCAACCTTAATTAATCAAATATACAAAACAATTTGGAAAATACATATTATATGACCCTTTTTGATTATAGTAGACCTTCTCAATGTTGAATCTTCTGTAGGCACCACTAGTAAGTTCTGGTTTATTCTGACCTGTTTCTTCGTTTGCATGAACTATTGGTATGGCGTCTTGCACTGTTAGTTCTAGCACTGGAATGTCATCAATATTCACTGCATCTCACTGCCTTAACTGGTAATATACCGGTAATTGCTGCACAATTTTGATTTGATTCCCTTGCCTTATCATATATTGCCGGAGTCCAGTAGGTTTAAATAACGTCGCAGGCTCCCATTTCGCCTCTTTATTTAAACAGACTTATACCTTATCACTTTCAATGAAAGATTTATGATTAATAGACATATCTGATTGATTACCTTTAATTGTGGTTCCTAAGGGTGGTTTTAGTTGTGAAAGACTGGTTCTTGGGTCATGTTTTAACAACAAATTGGCTGGGGATTCCCGTTATACTGCTGTCGGTATAGTGCGATAATTTATTAAAATATTATTCAATACCCGTTGTATATCTGCTGTCGAATATTGTCCATTTTCAAGCAAATACTTCTGCAAACTTTTTTTAATACTTTGTACAGCTCGTTCCGCAATATCATTGCATTGAGGTATGTATAGTGGGCTCTTTAATGGAGCAATTTCATTATTTCTACAAAATTTTATAAATTGTATAGAACCGAACGATGGACCATTGTCGGTTATTACCTCTTGTGGTAGTCTAAAAATTGCAAAGGGCTGGCGAAGCCTTTGAATCACATCATGGGCCGTTGTTGAGCTCATTAAATAAACTTCAATCCACTTTAACGTCGAATCAATGATAATGAAAACATTTCTTCCATATAAATGGAAAAAACCACCGTGCAACCTATACCAATTTTGATTTTGTTTTGGCCATCACAATGTTTCATTTTTGAATTCGTTCATATTTTGCCCGCGTTGACAAGGATCACACCTCTTCACTATTCGCTCCACTTCCGCATCGAGGCTATGCCACCAACACACACATCTACTTAATATTTCCATACGTGAAATTCCCGGATGTCCATCATGAAGTAACTTCAAAATGTGGTTTTGTAATTTAAGAGGTATAACGACTCTGTTCCCCCAAATAACGCATCCACTTTCTACTGAAAGTTCATTACGTCGAATGAAAAAAGGTTTTAGCTCATCATCCATGCTATGTGGCCATATATATCAAATATTCGTAAACACTTTTGCCAAATTCACATCTACTTTTGTTTCTCGAGCAACATCTTCATATGACATGGGAATAACGTCATCATTAGAAAACGATTCGAGTAAGTGAAAACCTACATCGCCACTTCGTTCGTCTTTTAACGACATTCTTGACAATGCATCAGGTACTACTAAGTCCTTTCCTTTTTTATATTTAATTGTATAATCATACCCTGAAAGGATTATAGCCCATCCTTGTATTCGATTTGCAGTTGTAGTGGTCGATGATCCGTAATGATATAAAAAGCTTGTCTAAACAAAAATTTGTAAAATTTCTTCACGGCAGATATTATTGCGAGCGCCTCTTTCTCTAATTAAGAATAATTCTTTTTGGCTTCCTTTAATGTCGCGGATGCAAACATTATTGGCTTTTTATAAAGTGCGTTAACACAGCACCAATGCCGAACGCAGTTGCATCGCACGATAAGTAAATCACCTTTGTTGGATCATAATGACAAAGAATGTTATCATTAGACAACATTACCTTACATTTTTGGAATGCTTGCTCACAGGCTTGGTTCCAAGTAAACTTAACTTCTTTTTGAGTTATCCAGTATAATGGTGATAATGGTGAAAGTTTCGATGCCATCATAGGAACAAATTTTCTATAGAAATTTGCTTATCCAATGACTTTAGTTCTCTTACGTTTTTGGGGGCTGGAACTTTATCGATTGCAGCTACCTTCTCCGGGCTTGGTAAAATTCCATCTTTTAATACGATGTGCCCCAGGTATTGCACTTGGCTTTGAAAGAACAGGCATTTACTCATATTAACTCGGTATTATAGACCCCTGAATCTTAATCAATTTGCCTATAGAAAGGCAAATCCACAGAGAGGGCGCTGCATCTACTTATTATCAAGCTTGAAGCGGCTTACCGCTCGAAAGAAATTGCGCTGTGTGCTTTTTTAGATATTGAAGGAGCATTCGAAAATACTGAATACGACTCAATTGGTAAAGCAATGAGGCGTTGAGGTATTGATGATCCGACTGACCACTGGATGAAGATGAGGAACTACCCTACGGCGGCAATGGAAGCCCTCATTGGACTTACTCTGCTTAATATTTACGTCAAAAAATCAGCTGCTACTTGTGCAGCTAGATTACAGCTGGTGAATATAGTCATGATGATCACAAGGGTCATCTGGATATTTTGAATGAACTTTCAGACTTGGATACGTTCTTTAGAGTCTCGGATGTGATGCCCAAAGAAATCTGCTTTGGCAGGAATTTTGGGGTAACATTCCTTGATAGTCTGAGATACTGGTGGACCTAGCATCTTATTTTGGAACCTAGCATCTTAGTCTGGTTCACGGATGGATCAAAAATGGATAGTAGGGTAGCCAATACTCTACCGCGTCTCAACTATTACGACTAAAGGTCTTAAAGGCGCCTCAACCTCCCTTTTCTCCGACAGCCAAGCAGCATTTAAAGTACTGGCTTCTTCCTGCTTGAATTCTATGTCGGTTAAAAGCTGTTATATACTGCTACAATCTCTCTCTTGCGATAACAAAGTTAGGTTGTGGTGGGTACCTGGTCACAGAAGTATCACTGGAAATGAAATAGCCGACGAGCTTGCGCGGGCAGACTCGTCAGCTACAGTAATTGTCCCAGAGTCGTTCTGTGGCATCCCGAATCTTAAACAATTAGTAAATCTGTGCTTGACCTATTGGAACTGTATTCCCGGCCTTAGACAGGAAATCTTTGATCAGACCATTGCGCCGACTCTGTTTGGGAGAGACAGAAACTGCAGAACACATACTATGTGAGTGTGTTGCTCTGTGCACATTGAGGTGGCTTCATTTTGAAGAGACATATTTAACCCCAGAGAAATGTAGATTGGCCTCTACAGGCAGCATTCTCGCTTTTATTAGGAAGGTGGAGAAGCTCCTGGACTAACAAATCCCAATAGCACAAAAGATCTTTCAGGTCGCATTGCTAGCCGCACTTTTTGGGCGGGAGGGAAAAAATCCTCCCTGCTATTAAAATATCATCCAAATAACACATGTTTTTTGGTATGCCTTTCAATATTTGATCCACTACACTTTGAAAAATGATCGGTGCACTTGATATTCCGTAGGTTAAACGAGTGAATCTAAAAAGTCCCAGGTTTTAAATAAACAAATAACTAGATTTTTCTGTTGTGAGAGTCTTAGTTGTTGGTCAGCTCCCGCTAAATCCAATACCGTAAATACTTTACACTTTGCCAAACTGGCGAAGAAAGCCTCTATAGCAGGCAAAGGGTAGTGTTCGAATTCAACCCATTGACACTGACTTTAAAATCGACATTCGTATTCCTTTTTGCTTGACCGGAAAAAAAAATACCGGTGTGTACCATATAATGAAGTTCTTCTTACACTTTTGTTTTAAGGGCATATGGTACATTGTAAAATTTACAAAATATAGGGTTTGCGTTTTCTTTTAACCCTATAACTGCTTCGTAATCTTTTATTGGTCCACTGGTACTCGAAAATACTGCTGGAAACTTAATTTTAAAATCTTAATTGTATCATGCGTTGTCTACTATCTACACCAACAATTTCTCTGATATAACTATTAGTTGTTTCGAATTCCATTCTCCAATCCGGAATTATTTTATCCAACCAGTTCCGTCCTTTAAGCGTGGTAAACAATTTGTTTGCCCTTATTATGACCAATGTTAATGAATATTTCTTAAATTCATATTCAACAAGCACTTCAAATTTATCTAATGTTACTAATTTCTCCCCTGTAACCGACCGATAACTCACTCCTTCCTTTTCTAATTGTGCCTTTGGAAAATATTTATAAAAATAACTTTCCTCATGTATCTGAACCCCATTTATTTTTATCAAAATCTTATGTGGTTCCACTTTCTCCGTAACAACCGTTCCAATTAAATTTAAATTTTCTAATACATCTTTGACTTCTTCCTCTTCCAAATTATTGATTTTCTTTTTATTTCTACAGAGTTCCTTTACATGCCCTCTTTTGTTACATAAAAAGCACCTTCAATATTTTACCGGACAAAATTTGTCACTATGGTTCCTACCACATTTATCGGATGTTTTATTCCTATGCCTTCTCTCACTTGGATCAGAATTGAATGTTACACTAGGATTACTATCATTTTGTCTTGTATTTTAAATTTTTGAAACTGAGCTGTCGTTAATTGTTTTGGAATTTATCGTAGCTAATTCTAAACTAACAGCTCTCTTGCATGCCTTTTCAAAGGTAAGGTCACCTCCTTCCGATAAAAGCTTTTTTGTATAGACTCATTTCTCAGTCCCCAAATAAGTCTATATCTTAACGCATTATTCAAAAATGAGTCGAACGAACAAGTTCTGGTAAGCCGTTTAAGCTCTATAGTATATATGGTTATAATTTCGTATGATTTACCTACAGGCGAGTGGGATACGCATAGGTTTTTCAAGACATTCGATGTCTCTGCGCCCCTCAGAGTAATAAATAATGACAATTTATTTTTTCTTCCACTGAATTAATTTTAACTAACTGTTCGAACCGTTATATAGGTTTTGAAATCAGACTTATTGGTGTCAAATGCTTCTAGACAACCAATAAACGACATGTTATTATCAATATGTTGCTCTCACACAAAAAAAATCATACACAGTAACTTAGAAAATACCAGAAAAAAATGATGTTCACAGTTTATTTAATTTGTCAATTTTTTTTTTTTTTATGTAAAAAAAAATATTTATGTTTCGTTTAGGTACGTATTATAAAATCCTCGTCGCCAATGTAGTATTTCAATATAAGTTCCGCAAGAATAGATGTTGATCGTTCAGCAACCAAAATAAGAGAGACCTTCACTTGATTATTAAAAAATGTGAACATTTTTAACCGTAAATATACAGTGCAAAATACAACAACTTCTTAGAACTTGAAAATATTTTTAAACTAAAATATTTTATTTTCGAGATTTCACATTAGAAAGGTACAAGATATTCTCAGGACCTTTCAAGAATCTGCACATAATTCTTACAATATTATTCCAATGCGTAAAGTTTCAGGAAATTTTTTCAACGTACCATCCATAAAGATATCTCAATCAAGCAAAAAAATAAACAAATTTTATGAGATGAAATAATATTTCGAAGAAATATATGAAGATAACACGAAAATGTTTTACTCTTAGACTATGTCTAAGAAATCGAAGTGTCTAAAAAATCGAAGACACCCAAATTATCACGGTCAGTTGCTATGTTAGTTTTTGACAAACACCCAAATGTTCTATAATAACAGCCAAACTCATCGCGTAGCATACTCGGTTATATACAATAAAACATATAAAATTTACTACTGTGCTTTGCAACACAAAAATTTGAACTTTTTCGTTGCTATGACAATTTTAATAAACAATTCGCGTACTCAATTTTTGTAGAAAATGCTCGCAAAATGGCACATGCTATAATTTCGGTTCTAGACGAGTTACATGAAGTCTGATTAATGTTTTGCAATCGTAATTGGTGAACATATATATTTGATAGTTAAAACTCAATTAAAAGAGTCTGTCGGCAAATGCCAAACACTATGAACCAAAATTTACATATAAAAAAATTCCGCTCACTTTTACGAAATATATGAACTTATATGAAAATTACGTGCTTTTTCTTAGCATCTTTAAAAAAAAATCATATATGTAACGGTTGAGCCTAAAAGTCACAACCTAAAGTCACTAAATGAGGCACAATAATTACAAAAATGCTTGTATAAAGATACAACAAAATATATTCTATATAAATGACCACTGCAAATAATTTAAAATGACGGCATATACCGACGTGTCCGCGAAAAGGTTTTGTAATTTCTCTTTATAGTTTTTACGCCTTGCTAAAAGTGAATTTAGAAACATACTAGGCGGGGAAATATTTCAATCAATTATTATATTCCCCGCGGCAAGCGTAATACAAAAGTGGGCATGTAGGGGAATATTTTTCAAACATAGGTTTTTCAGATTAAATTAAACCATTTCCAAATTGAACGAAACTTTTTACAAATTAACAGAAACATTTTTCAAATTGAACGAAACTTTTTATAAATTAACCGAAACCTTTTTCAAATAAAACGAAATTATTTCCAAATTTAATGAAAAAAAAAATTGTTTTCTTCTTCAATTGGAATAAAACCTTTTATATTAACTTGATTCGGCTTTCGGCAAATATTGCCAATATAAAGCACAATTTTAAAATATAAATGTTTCGTCCGTAACAGCAAATACCGTAATTTGAAACGTAAATTTTATTTCATTTCGTTGTCTGAAGACTATAAGACTGCCTGTTTCTAGACTGGGTAACTGTTTGTAATGCCTTAAAAACTAAAAATTTTTTTACTTCTGCAGTTTTATAAATGACCTCTGGGTCCATGATAAGCTATACATCCGGTAAACCTAAAATTTGTATTTTTCCTACAATTCCTACAGAAACGAGCAATTTAACGATGTTGCAAGTTGAGTTTGCAATAATCCTGCGATGTGTTAGCATGAGTCCACCTGAGATGGAAATAAGAGCTACTTCTTTTGTCTGTAAAAATATTTTGCTTAGGTTTTCTTTTTTTTTTCTTAACTACTAAATTTTTGAAGCTAAGTGTGAAAAATTACATGGACATTAGTCTTATATTTACAGCGTTTTAAATGGCTTCCATTATGCTCTTGGCAGTTAATGGCTCTTTTTAAAATCTTTTGCATTACGTTGTGCAACGTTTCTGGCTCCAGTTTTTAATTTCTGTGGGAATATTCTGTTTTAGTCTTTGAATGGTTTGTGGTTTGTTAACGTAAACCTGTTATTTCAAGTCATCCCAAAATAAAAATCAGAGGCCGTAAAATATGGAGAACGACGTGGCCACGCAAAATCTGCATTTTTTAAAATTATTCGGTCATCGAAATGTTGTCGCATAATTGTCTCTCTCAAGGTATGAGAGATAGATAGTTCCATCTTGCTGAAACCATTTATCACGATTATTGAGAACTACAGGACGTAAAAAATTGTCTGACATGGTCCAGTATACCGCCCAAGAGATGGTTTCCGACTTCCCAATTTCATTTAAAAAAAAGGACCAATGTTTCTATCAGCCATAATTCCGCACCAAACAGTGCATCTAAGAGGGTGTAAATGTCACTGATAAGCTGCTCTTGGATTCTCCATACCCCAAATTCAGCAGTTCTGTTTATTGAAATATCCATTTTATCTAAAATTTTTGTAAAATTCTTTATTAAGTGCAAAAAAAAAATTAAATAAAAACTTAAAAAAACAAGTTATAAGCATTTCACATCAGTCTATCCAAGTTGGCCCACCCTGTACTTCTGTTTAAATTTTCGAACAATTTTTGTTTAATTGTTTTAAGAGTTACGCATGGATTTAACTTATTTAAGTTTCATTCAAATTGTAAAAGGTTCTATTAAATTTGGAAATAGTTTCGTTTTATTTGAAAAACGTTTATGTATTTGAAAAATCTATAAATGTCAAAAATTTTATTCACGAATGTTTATCATAGGTTTCGGTCACTGTCTTAGTAAAAGAAACAAAAAATTAAAAGTCTTTCTCTATTTAAGAGGAAAACTAAATACTAACCCAGGGTTTACACCAAATAAAACCATAGTAAATATGTTTGTTTGATAAACTTATATTATATTTTATGATTTACGACACCTTTATTAGAAAAGTACAGTTCCTAAGAGCAACGAAATTTAAAAAACAAATGTGTCACAATAAAATAATGTCACAAAATGTTAAAATTGAAAGAAAAAAATAAGGTTACTGTGTGAATTATAAAAACATATTCACGTCAATTGTAGAATTACACGATGCAGATAATTTTAGTTTTACCGAACACCGCGATCTTTTTGTCGACTTAGCGATCTTTCAATAAACATTTATATGATCGATAACTCAATTCTTTATCGAACTTTTTGGAAGATACTAAATTCTAAAATAAATACTCAAATTGTGGGTTTTAATTTTTAGTTTTTATTTGGTATACTTAAATAAATTTGGTCATTCGTGTATAGTCCATAGACGTGTACAGTCGTGTTTTTCTCATATAATTGTGATTGACTAAAAATAAAATATTTAATGAAAATTTAATAAATAAAAATAATTCAATAAAGTTAATTGATTTACGAAAATAAAGTTTTAATAATTATTAGGTTATATTATTTATCTTGGTCTTGATAATTTAATAGTCTTAATTTATTTTGTGCAAGTTACAACTTTTTATTGCGTTAAACATACCATCTTTTCCATTTTTTGAGCCAAAAAAAAAATTTAAAATAAATAAAGTTAAAAAAAAAGACTGTCCTAATTATCATCAAAATACAATTTGTACGGTGGCAAAAAGAGTGTAACGCAAAGGCTGGTTTTGTGCAGTTTTTGTCTAAAAGTGTTCTATTCTTCATGCAAAAGTATTATTAGAAATCAAAAAGGCTGCTGAGGTAAATTAGAGATGCTCACAGAATTGTGCAAGCGCCATTACTTCTGCTTTGGAAGCACAAACCGCGTGCGGTACACCTAGTTGATTTAGTGTTCATTGTAAAATCGCTATCAAAGCTTTGATTAAGAACTTTGATGAACAATTCGTTGATGTAAAATGTATGATAGTGGAAATCAAGTCGTTGAAATCAAAAATGGAATTAAAAAAAGTATAGCTGAGAACTTGGAACTAGCTAAAAAATACGAAGTAATGCAAGAAACTTACCTTAAACTAGAAGATCGTATATCTAGTCTCGAGTTTAATCTTGAATGTTTTTATCAACGTGAACTTAACGTTGGCTACCCTAAACCAATTGTTGTTACTAAGATCATTGTGAGATTGTGTACAAAATTGTGTTCAAAGAGTGGGGTTACGTAGAAAACACTCAGCTATTACAGTTAGTGGAATATGTCACAATAAAGTCGAAGCGTCTAAAGGCGAGGATGTTCTCACAATAAGATCTCGGTACAATCAAGGTTACAGCTCAATCAATGCTGTAATCCTAAAGAGGCTAACACCACAATCATCATCGAAACATTTCGATGCCCATCAGTGGCATGTTATTCAATCTTTGGAACTTGCCGATCCAGCATATAAATGTCCAGCAGCAATTGACATCATTCTGGGCAATGATGTATTTCTGGAAATATTACTGCCACGAAAAATCAAAATCGAAAAACATCTATTTGCTTAATCAATGCAGTTTGTTTGGATACTAGGTGGTTGTCTCAGTCCAAGAACAAAACCATCATATACTTTCCACCACATCACTACGGCCAATAATGTTCCCGACTTACAAATGCTTCAAAAATGTTGGCAGATGGAAGAAATCCCACCATTCAAACCCAAGTTTACGTTGGAAGAACAGTACTGAGATCGTGATGGTCGATATAAGGTCAGACTTCCGTTCAAGCAAACAGTTCATGAATTAGGATCAACTTACCAGGCTGGAGCAAGTAGACTAATGACACTTGATCGCAAGCTTAATCATAATATTGATGTCGCAAAAGCGTATACCTCATTCATGAATGAATACAAACAATTGGGTCACATGGAGTCGATGACAAATACTGATGAAAAGAACAATCATTTACCTCATCACTGCGTGATAAAGGAACAAAGCAGCACGATGAAATTACCCGTCGTCTTTGGTGGTTCGTGTAAAGGCACATCAGGGTTATCACTAAATGATTTTCTCTATGTTGGGCCAACCATTCTAACCGATCTTACTACACCTCTCTTCGATTTCGTGAACACCCAATAGCCATATGTAGTGACATCGAGAAAATGTATATACAGGTCATCGTACATCCAGATGACAGACGCTATCAACGAACTTTTTGGCACCCGAAGTCAGGAGATCAACAAATACAGCAATTCCAGTTAAATACCGTAACGTACGGCCTGTCTAGTGCCCCGTTCTTGGCAATTCGAACGTTGCATCAACTATCCAGTAATTATCACGAAAGTCATCCTGATGCAGCGCGATGCCTAACCCAAAACTTCTATGTGGACGATATGCTCACCGGTAGCAACTCGGTTCAAGAAGCGATTTCCCTATATCAAAACATGAATTCATTATTAAGCAAAGACGGGTTTAAAATACGTAAATGGATGTCAAACGATCAACTTTTCTTAAGAATAATACCCAAGGTTGATCGTAAAGTGGCTGATAAGGACCGTAAAATCGACCTTTAAAATATTGAGAATATCCTAGAATCCAGAAAAGGGCTGCTTCCTATTCGAAGTTGCATTATCAAATAAAGAAACTTTAACAAAAAGACATTTACTATCCTAAAACTCAAGTATATTTGATCCTTTAGGTCGGCTGGGTCCGATCGCCATCACAATGAAGCTATTATTTCAGACACTGTGGCTTCGCAAAGTTGACTGGGACGAACGATTACCACGAGATGTCTTGAGCAATGGTCAAAAATACGCATTATTTGGAACGTATCGGGATTCAGCACGATACACATCACACCATTTGCTGATGCTTCGGAGCAAGCCCATGGGGCTGTCAGCTACCTGCGAATTTATAATAATGACGGTCATATTTATGTCCATCTATTTACAGCGAAATCAAAGGTTACACCAACCAACAAGTTACTGTCGCCAGTTTAAAATTGTGTGCTGCTGTGTTACTTAGCCAGTTGATGGCATATGTACAAAAAAACTTATCGGTTGTAGCTGATTCAATGCACGCAAGGACCGATTCTCAAATTGTGCTCGCCCGGTTGTCAGATTATTCAAGGAAGTGGAAAAGCTTTATCGGAAATCGCACTTCGACCATTCTAAAAATACTTCCAAGACACACTGGTAAACATAATCCGGCTAATCTATTGTCTCGAGGTGTTAGTCCAGAAAATTTAACCAACCGCGAAGTTTGGTACAAAGGGCCACCTTGGCTATCAATGAATTCTAGTCATTGGTCAGGTCAAATGCACATCCCAACACAACTTGATGAATCAATGCTTGAACTCCGTAACAAATATCTGCTAGTGCATCATGTTCAGTTGACAACACATTTTTGTTCTACATTGTTCGAAAAATTCTCATCGTTGCCAAAGATTTATCGAATCGCCGGTTATGTATACAGATTCATACACAAAACACGTTGTAAATGTTGCAAATTCATGCGCATCAACGTCATGGGAAGCCACGATGATAAATTCAAACGTCGAACTTGTACAACCCCTAGAAGTGCAAGAAATCCGTTATGCAGAAAAGGAATGTATTAAATGGGCTCAACAAATATATCAGAGTGAAATACGTGCTATCTAAGAAGGTGGTGAGTTAAATAAAAACAGTAAACTCGCTTCGTTAACACCAATTATCGGTGGAGATAGCATCTTCCGTGTTGGGGGCAGAATTGAGAAACCAATATGTAGTTTTGATGCGAAACATCCCATAATTCTGCCAAAACACCATAAATTCAGTGGACTACTGATTGCAGATTATCACACGAAGAATTTTCATCCCGGACCATCTCTACTCACAAGCTTGTTACGCCAGCGCTTTTGGATTGTCGAATGCCGTAATTCGTGTCGCAATCATGTATCAAAATCACTTAGTAATGTTTAAAATCTTAATTAATATTGTATTAGTAAACAAGAATCCAAACTAGTTTTGTG